>JANZLF010000007.1:32166122-32178221 GCA_026546835.1 Erythroxylum foetidum | reverse complement strand
GCATTTGAAGAGCAATAATTTACATATAATTTACAGATGCATATAAGAGCAATAATAACAGCAATAATTTACATATAATTTACAGATGCATATAAGACCAATAATTTACATATAATTACAGCAATAATTTACATATAATTTACAGATGCATATAAGAGCAATAATTTACATAAAATTACAGCAATAATTTACATATAATTTACAGATGCATATAACACCAATAATTTACATATAATTTACAGATGCATATAAGAGAAGTAATTTACATATAATTACAGGAATAATTTCCATATAAAAACTTAAAAAGCTTTAAGATTCCCGTTGACAAACATCGGAAAAATTAAAGAGGGGAGGGAGGAGAACTTACCAAGCTGTCGGAGAGGAAGAGGAGGAGCGACGGTGGCGTGCGACGAACGCGAGCAGCAAGCGGCGACCGGCGGAAGAGGAAGCGGCGGGCAACAACGAGGAAGAAGACCGAAGAATCGAGAGGAAGAGGAAGGAAGGGGCTGCGTCTGCGGGAAGAGGAGGAGGAAGGAGCAGACGCAGCCCTAAATTAAAACCAAAACGATGTCGTTTTGGTTTTAACCAAAACAACGTCGTTTACCTTATGTGAAGGACGCGTATTTCATCGACACCTTCACTAACGAAAATGGCGCGTCAGAACATATTTCACCAAATTCACCGATCGAATGGTTTTCGGTCGCAAAAAGTTTCACGCATGCGCAATATCTGCGACGGTTATGTTTTTTCGGTCGGTATTTCCAACGGTTTACATTCCATCGGTATTGTTCCGTCACTATTTACCATTTTCCTTGTAGTGTTATATGCAGAAGTTTCTTTCAAGAAATCATACTTTTTCTCTCTAAAAAGACACGATCAAATTGTAAGACAAGTAAAATGATTTATAGTTTTTCAATCTTTCTCCTCAACATCATCTGGTTTCTTTTCTTCATTGCGATGTGAAGACCTTACTGAAAAAGAGCATCTTGAACTTCACTTTGCCACTTGCCGAAATGACCCGTACTATAAAAAATTTCCACCTTAAATCTTACATTTGTCATAGCAGTCCTTGGAAGAATAGACAAGGTAGAAGCTGTCGACATGGTTAGTCTAGTTGTATCTTTGATTTCTATCATCTTTGCTACAATTTCTATTTAATAGCTATCAATGTGGAAAACCAATAGCCTAAAGAAAAATCTTTTCTGGTGTGGAAGATCAGACAACGCTATAACCACAGAGTATACTAAGAAAAAATCTTGGCTCTGATACCAATTGTTGTGAAACTTTGGTTTAATTTCCACCAATAATGACATTCACCTTGACCATTATTACCTAGGTGAATAGAGTATGAACGATTGTACTGAAAAATCACACCGGGTAAATTCTCATGAAAAACTGGAGGGTCACAAACGGTCCTACTTAAATTTCAATCTCCTAGACAGAATTTTCTTAGACATGTAATTTAATAGTACAATAATTCACCACAACTATACCTAACAATATCTATGAAATAGACAAATAAAGAACACCAAAATTTTAAGAGGTTGCCTCCTTCCTTGGACACTACTAAATTGATATTTCACTATTTTTTGAAAATAATACAAGTGAACTAATACAAAAGAAGATAAGGAATTTTATCTTATAAAAGACAATTTTGGGATGCTTAAGATAGGTGAAGGAGTCTTCCTTTTATAACTTAAGAAGATCCCCTATCTTTGTAATTCTTCAATATGGGATTTCAAAATATATCATAAGTCAACATAACAGAATTAACAATAGCAGCATGTGAAACAAGTAAAATAACATTGGAATTTAGTTTGTATAATCCTTGAGAATACTCAGCAACCCAATCATCTTCCATGGTTGAATGTTTTGAATTATATAATGAGAGGATAAGATAATTATGCCGCAGGAAAGAGCATGAGCTAGTTTACTAATGGATACAAGATTAAAAGTTAATTCAGGCATGTATAAAACATGTAAGAGTTTTCAATTAAACAATGCCAATATGAGTAACTTAACCCTGCATTTGTTAGGGAGATTCACATAAACATTGTGAACCGATTTAGAAGAATGAAAAAATGCTAAAGAACAAGCTATATGGTCTGTAGCACCAGTGTCAAAAATCCATTCACTGCAATGAGAATGATTCTTAGTAGAATTATTTAAAAAAATGTGTGGATCAATCTCATAGTTTGAAGGAATCAAACCTAATGTCAACTTTGTCTGTATATGATTCAACAAAGTCACTAAATTAACATGATGAGAAGTAGAGGGTAGCCCTTGTAGCAGCTGTATCAACTGATCATACTAGTCCTTAGTAAATTGAAATGTAGAAGCTTGATCCTCAGAAGCTTCAGAGTGATGATGATCAGCAAACTGAGAACTAGTATCATCTGTTTCCACAGTATTAGCGTAAAATCGATTTGAAGGTTTCTTGGAATTCTTCATATTGGTAGGATACCCGTGCTTCTGTGGATGATATGACCCTCTGTTCCACAATGTATGCATATAGGTGTTTTTAAATTGTTAAAGAATTTTCTTTGTGCAGAAACATTAATACCTGCAGAAAAATTAATACCTTTAACATTCAAGGCATTGATGTCAGAGGCCAAAGGCCTTTCTTATTGAATAACCAAAGAGAATGCCTTATTCAAGGAAGGCAAGGGATCCATCAATATAATTTGTGATTTCACAGATGAATAGGTTTCATTTAGTCCCTTAATGAAAACCTTGACTTGATCATTTTCATGAAATTCCTTAATATTCTTAGAAAGATCACATAAACATTAAAGAGTAAAATAACAAGATGGGATAGGACACAAGATTTGTAATTCATCCCACAAGATTTTCAGCTTAGTAAAGTACTCATACACAGAAAGAATTTCTTGTTGACAAGTATAGATTTTAAGTTTAAGATCACATATATGAAAATAGTTACTTTGAGCAAATCTAGCTTTGAGATCATTCCAGATCTCATAGGTAGAATCCAACCAAATTATGGACGGCGTAATAGAAGGTGAGATAGAATGAATGAGCCAAGAAATTACCAAATTATTGCATCTTTCCCAAGGAATAAACAAAAGATTTGTACGAGTTGGTTGCGGAATCGATCCATCTATAAAGATAAGTTTGTTCTTGAATAGAAGTGACATCTTCATATATAGCTCTTTGCCACTGATGATAATTTGGTCTAGTTAGAACAAAAAAAAACAAGAACAAGAGTTAGATTCTCATTCACTTGAAGATAATAAGGACTAAAAGGATTGTCTTCTGGCTTTTGAGTTGAACCAGAAGTATTATTAGCGATCCAGACGCTGAGATTAGCCATAGCATCAAACCTCAATTAGAGAAAGAAGAAAGGAATAAGCAAAGATCAGGGATAAGAAACTCGTCAACTTTGTCTTTATATAATTCTAACAACTTATGACTCACTAAATTAACTGTCAACTTTGTCTTTATATAATTCTAACAATTAATGACAGGCAATGGAATTTGAACAGTGGAAGAAGACGAGAGAAAAGATTATAGGAGGCTCATGAAGCTCAGGAAGCAGCATTAGTGACGATGGAGAATGCAAAACACAGTGCTAGATTTCTGATTATGATGATGAGCTTGAACGGCAAAAGAGCCCAACAATGCAGAAATAGATGCCCAAAGAGAGGCTAACAAGGGAAGTGTTTTCTAAGAAAACCGAACTAAGACACTTGGCTCTTCAATACCAGAGCTTATTCCACATCGTAGCTGTTTTTGTTTTGGCTTTAGGTATACTTCTCTGTAATTACTTAATTAGTGGAAACCACACAAGGTGGAAGATGGTGGAGTAGATGGGAACTTGCTTAACTAGCTAACGAGTAATATTTAGTTTCAGTCACTAGGATTGCATATTTTAACAGAATGTGTAAAGACAAATTGTATTACAAGGCTATTTATTCTAGAGGAGGAAACGTGGTCGGAACAAGTACGACAATTTTGCATGCATGAGCATGCTATTTTGGGAAAAAGTCATCACCAACATAATTTGGACAACTACCCTTCAATAACGGCATCGTCTCTAGCCTTAAACTAGGAGAGAGAAGCTAAATTTTCGTAGAACAAAAGGGCTCAATATAGAAAGTAAAAAAGACAAGACACAGAGGATGTTTACGTTGTCTTGATAACCAGGCTACAAGGACAAACTGATCTGTTTCTGTCATCGAGAGGGGAAGGCACTACAGGAGGGTGTCAACTTCTGTTTTCTCTGTGCATCCCTTGGGATCTTAAAGCATATATACGTATTTGTATATATGTATATATGTTAAGAAGATAATACCAAGGGCTTGCCATTTCTATCATTACAGTTTCTGGGTTGCTGTTACTTTCTACTTCTGCGGAAGATTTCCAAGGTAAAGCAGCAAGAACTACACATTGCATAAGAGTAGATCATGGGAAAGCAGAATGGAGGAAAGAAAGAAGATAGAGTGGTAGTGGCCATAGACAAAGATAAGGGAAGCCAATATGCTCTTAAATGGGCTGTTGATCATCTTCTCACCAGAGGCCAGACAGTGACACTTTTGCATATCAAGCAGAAATCGTCATCGACCCTTACTTCAAGTATGGTCCCCTTTTCCTTTTCAAGCCTTATTCATCTTGTTATTTGTAGTAGGAAATTGAAATTGTTCTTTAATGTAGAGATATTACGATGTTCATAGATTCATACATCTAAGGATTTAAAAATGAGACCTGACTAACCAGTTTAACCAAAATAAATAGGAACCGGCCTTTAAAAAAAATTGGCTGATTTTCTTGAACAATAAAGATCCAAAAATTTTAAACATAAATAACACAAAAAAGAGAAAATAAATTAGCATTTATTGGTTTTTTCCTGGAATTGCTATATATGTATTAATTAGGAAATTCACAAATTTCCTCTGTCTTACTACAAGATATACTTTTAAAATCTTTTAATATATTTTTGACTTCTCAATGAATTTATTATTTTTTTAATCTTTTCAACTCTCACGGACAATATAACTAATAAATTATATTTTTCAAAATTTATATTTTTATTTATCTTTTTATATTTTCATTAAAAATTGTTGTTAAAAATAAATCATTATTTGTATCCTTAAAAATATTAAATTTGTTTAATCTCACTAATAAATTATATTTTTCAAATTTTAGGTTTTTATTTATCTATTTATATTTTAATTGAAAATTTTTAAATTATTATTGTTAAAAACTAATTATTATTTTTATTATAATTTTTTAATAAATTGAATTATTAATTATTATATATAAATAATTTTGCTTAAGATAATTTAAGAATGTATTAAAAATAATTTTTAAAGTATGTTTAAAGGAAATAAAAAAGAAGTTATAATAAAGTTCGAATGATTTCCGTTAACTTTTTTTAAGCATAGTTCAATTTTTATAAATCTTTAAATAAATAATAATATAAAATACATTTTTATTTTTATTTTTTAATTTTATGTTAGATTCAATTTTAGTTTTAATTATTATATTTACTATTAGTTTGCTATATATTATTAGACATTATTATTGTATTTTTATTTCAATAAAATATTTTATTTTATACCATATTTTTACTTATTCTTATAATCTTTATTTCTTATTTATTATATACTAGTTTTATAAAAAGTTGAACTTTAAACTTTTTTTTTTTGGACAATTCCGATTCTTAAACCATTGTACACATCCGTGATTTTGCTTGGGTGATGCTTATTTGCAGGTGGATCCCAAGGTGCACTCAGTGACGAGGAGGCTACAAAATCAAGTAATAGGAAAGTAGCTGAAAGCCCAGCCAAAGAGCTGTTCCTCCCATTCCGTTGCTTTTGCACCCGGAAGGATGTAAGTTAGTTTACTTCGGCTCCATCAAAATTCATGCATACTTTTCCCAAGAAACAATACTTTCTGATCAAAGTCTACCAATAAAAAGTTCATCTATTGTATGCTAAGCACAACTGACCATTGATTACTGATGCAGATAAAATGCACAGAAATCATAGTGGAGGACACGGATATATCCAGAGCAATTCTAGAATTTGTTGAATCCAATGTAATGGACACTCTGATACTAGGTTATCCATCACGAGGCGGCTTCGTCAGGTATGACAATTCACTGTTAATGGCCAATGTATGAGATAGGAACAAATTAACAGGAAAATTCATCTTACTGTGGACCTTCTATAATCCTTCTGAAATGGAGACCACTTATGGTCTCATTGTGTAGTATCTGTAAGGAAATTTTTCCGCAATTGGAACCATAAACGTTGTGTCAGAAAGGAATCTATGCAATTCATGCTCAGGATTAGGGAGAAAGAATATTGGCAGACATCTCAAACTTCAAAAAACGAGCTGTGATGATATATCGTAGGTTTGGTTAAACTCGAAAAAGATGAATTCCAGAAAAAGATATAATAATAAGATCATCTCTTACTGTGCAGAAGATTCAAGACTACAGATGTTACAACAAGCGTCTCTAAAGGGGCACCAGACTTCTGCACAGTATATATCATTAACAAAGGAAAGATTTCATCTGTGAAGTCTGCTACAGCCCCACCACCACTAAAGCCTTCCCCTCTTAATCAAGTGGAGAGTAAATCAAGCAACATTTCTGATGTATATGAAACACTCTCCAGGAGCAGTCAAATGTCCAAAGGTACACTTCTGCAGTCATCGTCAAATTTTCATCTATAAGTTCATCTTTGCTCACATTTTGCTTACTCTAATCCTTTAACAGGATCAGAGAGATCATATGGATTTGGCTTCAATGAAGATGCGGAAATCAAGTATGCTCAGATAATTAGATTCCTATTTTCACAAAAGTCTCTGCTTTGCTGTAGAATGATCTGATCACCTAATTAATGAACTAATTGTATAAGCACACGAGCAGGTCGCCATTCACCAGGAGTAGAGGCTCAGTTGGCAGACCATATGAGCCGTCCATACCAGATACTGACATATCATTTGTGAGCAGTGAAAGACTGAGCATTGATCACATTTCCCCTTCTTTCTGTGATTCAGAATCTGGAATGACACCTAGGTTTTCAAATGGCTCTGAATACGACATTAAAAGCATCGGATCACCATATTATGGAAACAAATCATTTGACATTAGTTCACAGCATAATTTCTCGTCAAGCTCGCAGGACAGTGGGAGACTGTCTTGTACTTCACAGAACATTGTAAGAAATTGCACAAACTTTTACAAAAAAAAAGCATGGTTAAATATATCAAAATAAAGAAATAATATATCCATCCTTTTGCTCGCTGAAATGGTCTTAATAGGAATCCACTGGGGAGCACTATAGAAAATGTCATGACCAAGGGCCTGCCTCGCATGCTGTAGATTTCTCGAGAAAATTCTATTATCAATTTTCTCTGTGCAAGGTTCCTTTGGAACATTGTATCTTCACTAGTCCTTAGGAATATGGCAGTAATTATCAGAATCGAAATTAATTCAAAACATTTCTAGATATATTTTACAAAAAGAAGGAAAAGAGAGGTTGAGAACAAAAGTTAAGGAACAAGATATGCATATGTCCACATAGATATTTACAAACATATTTAAAAGATCACAAATATGTTACTGATGACTCACGTGTGCTTCACTCAAAATCTACAGGAAGATGTCGAGTCTGAGATGAGAAGGTTAAGACAAGAGCTTAAGCAAACAATGGAATTGTACAGTTCAGCATGCAAGGAGGCACTTACTGCAAAACAGAAGGTATTGAAGTGCAATTTTTCTTTAAGCCAAATGTAAAAGCTTGGTTCTCGTAAAAGTGTGAATCTTTTGGACTAAACCTTTTACGTTCTATTTCAAAATGAATGTAGGCAGGCAAGAAGTTCATAATTTTATAGTCATTATTCACACTCTGGTCAAACTAGCAAAGTAGCTGAATATAAAATGCTAAGCCATTTAGGCCTATAAAGCACAAGTTAAATGGTTTGGCTCACACATGCTACCAGTTACTTCAGACCCTGTTCTCTTGAAATTTCCCCACAGGCCAAGGAACTTCACCTTTGGAAATTGGAAGAACAACAAAAATTGGAAGAGGCACGATTAGGGGAGGAAGCTGCACTTCAACTGGTAGAGAAAGAGAAAGCAAAGTGTAAGGTAGCAGTCGAGGCAGCTGAAGCAGCTCAGAGGATTGCTGAACTGGAAGCACAAAAAAGAAGGAAAGCAGAAATGAAAGCTTTCAGGGAAGCTGAGGAGAAGAAGAAGGCAATACAGTCATTAGAGAATAAGGACATTAGATACCGGAGATACACTATTGAAGAAATTGAAATAGCAACAGAGAACTTTTCAAATTCTCTAAAGATTGGGGAAGGAGGTTATGGACCAGTTTACAAAGGTTATCTGGATCATACATCAGTCGCAATAAAAGTTCTGCGTCCAGATGCAGCTCATGGACGTGCACAATTTCAGCAAGAGGTTTGGAAATTCTTACATGGATTCTTATGTACACACATTGGTCATAGTTTGCTGGCTTTCGAATTTAGGATATGGCTAAAAATTCATCAAAGCAATCTGGTTAATCAGTTTTTCAAGTAAAAACGTGAATTGCATACTAACTTTAGCTTGAATGAAAAAGAAAATTCTTACAGGCTTAAAATTTCTCTGCAGGTGGAAGTTCTATCTTGCATAAGACACCCAAACATGGTTCTCCTCCTTGGAGCCTGCCCAGAGTATGGTTGCTTAGTGTACGAGCATATGGCTAATGGAAGTTTAGATGACCGTTTATTTAGACGAGGGAGGACTCCACCTCTTTCTTGGCAAGTAAGGTTCCGCATAGCTGCAGAAATAGGCACTGGCCTTCTGTTCCTTCATCAAACTAAGCCAGAACCACTGGTGCATCGTGACCTGAAACCTGGCAACATTTTGCTCGACCGAAACTATGTTAGCAAGATTAGTGATGTTGGCTTGGCAAGGCTTGTTCCTCCGTCTGTTGCCAACAGTGTTACTCAATACCGCATGACATCGACAGCTGGAACATTCTGCTATATTGATCCTGAATATCAACAAACCGGAATGCTTGGGACCAAATCAGATATTTACTCACTTGGTGTCATGCTACTACAAATAATAACGGGCAAGCCACCGATGGGTTTAACTCATCATGTTGAAAGAGCGATTGAGAAAGGAACTTTTCCTGAGATACTTGACCCAAATGTTCCAGACTGGCCTGTAGAAGAGGCCTTAAAGTTTGCCAAATTAGCTCTGCAATGTGCAGAACTGCGACGAAAAGACAGGCCAGATCTTGGAAAGATAGTTTTGCCAGAGCTTCAGAGGCTGAGTGATCTTGCCGAAGAACATATGCCAAACCTCATGTCTGCATACAACACAGGAAGCTCACTAAGTCAGAGTAGTGTTTCCACAACAGTAAGTTCACTCAAAAAGTTGCTTAACTTCAAAATGCTGTTGACGACCAACTTTTGTAGAACACAACATTTGCAAAATCTCATGGCATCACACAGCACTGATTGGTAGAGTAAACATTTAATATTAATTTATTTCCTTTTTTGATTTCTAGGAAGTAATGAGTGACAATCAATCTGGATATGATAGCTCAAGAAGCCGCTCTAGCACATCATCTTATGGAGGAAGAAAATAGAAGTAAGTTTCCGCAACAATTTTAGTCCTTGTAAAAATGATGTATTCAAATCCTGGAGTTGTTTTTTCATATGCCCTAAAGCACTAAATCTGATGAATCCATTCCAAAGTGGCAGTTGTTGAGAAGTCAATAGAGCTGTCAAATTCTTTAGTTGGTCATTTCATACCTGCATTGAGGCTATGTTCTATACGTATTGATGAAACTTATTTCATGTCTCGATGATTTTTTAAGAAATTTAATATAGTTCTATGCTCACAATTCTAAAGAAAAGTATGATTCCCATGATAGAATACATACTTGTCAAAGTCTTGCAACCAATTCAGAAGAATGCAACTGTCAGATTTCACACCGTGATCGATCTACTGACTAATAATCATCATTTCCTACTAGCAATTATGCCGGATAACCATGTGCCTTTCAAAGTCCCTGATCTTTGGGCATATTTCCTCCTAATATAGTTAATGATCTTATCTGGAAGTTGATATGGATTCTCTTCAAGGTTGGAAAAGTGCTTACAGTTTCGTTCTTTCCTAAGGAAGTAGATGGTATTAATTATGAATGCAACTTTATCGAGAATCGCATTAGGCCTCCCTATTGCAGAAGCATTAATATGTTCCGATCTGAAATGGGTGCGTGACTGGCACATGTGACCTGCTGTTCGAAACCCCTGATCACATGTAAGTTTACTACAAGTGACAAAATAAATTCACACCCCAAGAACGCAATGTCCATATAATACAATAACAAATAGTGCATTTCAGAAAGAAGTTGTACAACTTATGAAATCCTGTCACTACGAATGCTATGATACAAGATTAATGAAAATAAAGAAAGAATGCGCACAAACGTAGATAGGCCATAGCGGACACGTCTATAACCTCTTGTATGCTATATATATAAGAGATAACTTCTATTGTAGATATAAATGATCTCGATACTGACCTATGTCCAAATGCAGAAGCTACTTCAACAAGTCTGGCTAGATTCCTTCTTAACTTGAAAAATAATGTTGCAATTTTAATGAATTTGTGAACTTAGTGAGTGAACCATCATCGATATGCTTACTCAAAACAGAACACAAATATCAGGAGTATAAAACCAATTTCACGAATATATCACATTATTCAGAATCAATTCTCATTCATCACATCACTCCGTTTGTATACCAAATCACAATATACATATCATATTTCACAAGCATATGAGGAATATAAGCTTTTCATAAAGTCATCTAAGAACAATCCAATCACTCATCTTAATCATTCATATCATCAACATATACACAGGTATTTCATATCACTATTCAACATAAATCAATGGTTCTTTCCAATCATTCTTAGGATACATGTAAGGATATGTATATGTGAATGCACATGAGATTCCACTTCTATTTTTATTTTTGTTGTGACTGAGCACTTATTTAACTCTCCCGTATCTGTTGCAGATATCAGGCTCATTTCAGATACTATCTTGTACCCATTGTAAATACCGGGCTTACTAATAACTGAGCCTATAGCTCTGTCTGCACATTTCCTAAGATTTAAGCACTTTTCATATTGGTTACTCTAGTTATAACTCTTTTATCTGATAATGCATATTAATATCATGAAATGCATTAATTTACATAATATACTATCAATCGTTTTCATTCAGTATGCACTATTATTTATCACATTCATCATATCTAAGTCCGATATTCAACATTCAGTTGAGCACTCATTTTTTCATATTCACATACAAGTAAATAGCACCTCCAATACATTTCCGAGTATTGGACTCCTCAGACTATCAATGTCCAAAATTATCATAGTCTCATCAGTAACAATTCAGTAATTGGAATTTAAACAAGAACAAATCAAATATAGTGAGAAAGCATCTAGGATGACTCACATTATGTTCCAGAATAGCTATTGCCTTGAAGATCCAGCAATGTATAGATGCTATCGGTCTATTTGTGCTTCTATTGTCATGCAATACACACATAATTCACACATTACTAACACTACAACAAAACAACACCTTTAGCGTCGTTTTTAAAGTAGACGTCGTGAATGGTCTGAGGCTTTCACGACGTCTGGAAAAACGTCAAGAAAAGATGGAATATTCTGCGACGTTGTATTAAGACGTCGGGGATAAAGGAAGTGTTTAACGTCGTTTTGGTAGAAAGACGTCCCAAAATAGAATAAACGTCGTTTTGGAGAAATAGACGTCGGGGAAGGCCTTGTCCACGTAATTAATTTCTGCTCCCCCCAATTTTCCAAACGAAAACCGAAGCCTCCCTCTCATCTTCAATTCGTCAGTCTCCCGCGTTCATCTCTCATCCAACCTCTCGTTCCCTCTGTCATCTTCGTCAGTCTCCCGCGCCTGCGTTTCTCCCCTTCCCTCTTCATCATTTTAACCTTCCGTCTCTCATTTTTTGTCGCGCTACAGTCGGCCCTCTATCATCACCAGTCGGAGTGCATGTGCGTCTTCTATCTTCCGG
>JANZLF010000007.1:32123446-32146704 GCA_026546835.1 Erythroxylum foetidum | reverse complement strand
TGATATTTTTCGATGTGTAGGTTGTAAGTTATGGTCTGATAATGCTCAGGTGGTAATTCAGTCCAAAATGTGTTTTGTTGTGCAAATGCTCTAAGGGCATAAGTTTTGTGCTCTTTGTGTTCTGATATTTATTTGGTACTGTTAAGGGTGAAATTGGCTCAAGTGACATTCTGGAAAGTTGTAGAGGATTGTCGTAGCTTTCTAATGAGGTATTTTATGCGAATTTTGAGGGTAAGGATTGTTAGGTATAAATTTATAAAGTTTTGTTATAGTTTAGGTTAAAGGTTGTTTTCATAAATCCTAATAGGACAACCACATTAATGTGAGGATTTGACATAGTCTAAAAGGAAATTTTCTTTGAAGTTCTTCTTGAAAATTTTAGTATATTGTCTGACCTTTTTATTGCTATATGGTATGAAAATTTTCGCCAATGGGATGTGGAGTTATGAATTTTGATATATTGGGTTTCTGTTGAGAATAATTTGGGCAGGCTGAAACTTTGTTTGAGAATTTGATTTGGTTAGAGATGGAAGTGACTTTCATGTTGTTCATGAAAGTTGTAGCATTTGTTTTTCTCTTTTGATTGATATAAAATTTGAAAATTTTGACTAAAGGGATGAAAAGTTATGATTTTAGAAAAATGCTGAACTGTTGTGTTAAATGTGTGATTAGGCAGTGTCTTTGAGTGCATTTTTGACACCCTTAGAGGTGTTACCATATTTCAAGTTTTTCATAAAACTTGTAGGATTTTTTCAAGACCTTTCCAACGAGATCGAATTTGTAATGTTTATACATTTGTGTGAAAAGATAGGTTATGTGAAAGACAAGATGGTATATAAATGAAGAAAGAAGGGTTAAAACAAATTTTAACGCAGGCCGAGCGAGGCACTCGCCCATGCGGGCGAGAGCACGCATCGCTCGCCCATGTAGGCGAGCGAGGTGCGCAGGTGGGCCCCGTGACCTCTGTTCAATCTTTTGTGTATAACTTTTTCATCCGACTTCCGATCGACCTGATTTTTGAAGCGTTGGATTCCTAAGATATTTCTCTATTTTTCCATACCAAATTTAAGATTTTTGAGATCAAACTAAGAAAGGTCGATCGGATCTAAGTGAGCAGACCATTTGGAAAAGTCTGAATACGCTTCAGTAAATTGGAGATATTTTGAGCTATAGAGCTCCAATTGATCTGATTCTTATTTCTAATTAAACTAAAGACATAGATCTACAAATATCATGAAGAAGTCAGACTTCAATTTAGCCCCTAAGATGTTCAATTTCTAGAGTGAAGTTACGTACAGTGTGTTGGTCTGAACGTGTTTTTGGAATATCTTTTCCGTTCGATATCCGATTGACCTGATTCCCAAGGCATCGGATTTGTGAAATATTTAATTTAATTTATTTGTAAAATTGGGAATTTTTAGAGCTGAAATTGATGGGAATTGGTTAGGTCGAAGTGAGGGGACCGGGTAATGATTTTTTCAATCCATGTTTTATTAATAATTGGACCTATAGAGGTCCAAATTGAGTGATTTTGATATCTATGAGTTTCTAATATTTAGAGGAAATTTTTGTGACGGGAATTTGTGCAATAGTGCTGAGAATGTCACGAACATGCATTATACACATCTAAATTGCTACATGTGTATTATTTAATATTTCTAATTGTGCATTTGGTAATGTGTGATTATTGTGATTATTTAGGGGCACGATTGGAATGTCATCCCACGGACATTGTCGAGACTTCCCGGCATTAGCTCGGAAGCTATTTGGTGAGTAACCTAGATAGTTTCTCAATTATTGTTTGTTTATAATCTTGCACTTATAAAATTGTGGAGAATAATGGTGGGCTTGTGTGTTTGTTTATGCCTGGATTCCAGACCGAAAGAGTTCGATAGATTGAGAGATTATGACATAGAAGTGTGATTTGTCTGAGAATTTGGAAACCTCCGTGTTTCCAATGCAATAAATTGTGATTGTGATTTTCATGTGAATAATTGTGAAATAATTATTTGAATGTGATAATTTGGGTTTGATTGTGATGCGATATTGCTCAATTGCAACATATGCATGAATGCATGATCAGTTAATGATAATTGTGACCAGAGCAGCCACCGAGAGCTACAAGCTCAATGTTTATATTTGGGCCTCGAGCCCCACAGTGATTCAGAGCCTCAGGCTCAATGATTAATGTGCACATATTGGGACAGTTCAGAGCCTTAGGCTTAATGATTAATGCGCCCATATTGGGACAGTTCAGGCGCTCGATCACAGCACCGAACTAAATTGGAAAAGTGTTACATGCGCATGTCATTTGCATCTAATTTTAATCTCTTTGATTAAGTGAAAGGCTAACTGCCTTATGCTATTGTGGTACCAATCATGTGGTACTTCTGAATGTGATTTATGAAACAAATGTATTATGCTTCAGTGTTGTATGAACTCAATTGGTTATGAATGCCAAATTAAATGAAATGTATCAAATTGTCTAAGCTCAAGTGAAATTGTGAAATGTGTTCCAATATGCAACAATGTGAATAATGTTATGTGACTTGATATGTTGCATAAATTGAGTGAACTATCGATGATGATTACCTCACTGAGTTTACAAAACTCACCCAAAATTTGCACTTATTTTTCAGGACCCAGAAGAATACCCCGTTAGACAACGGGTGTATGGCAACCGCGTAAGAGTGAGAAGAGAGGTCGGGATCAGTTCGCATCTGCATTAGTATCTGATATAGATGTATTTTTCTAAATTTTTGTATTAATGACTAGGTCATGTTGTAAAGGAAACAAATTGAATGAAATTGTATTTATAAAAAGGGGCCCCCGTGGTCATTGAACTCATCGATGATTGTTTATGTAAATTGTTTCCGCATAATATTTATAATGTATGTGTATGTTTCAAAAACAAAATTTATACTAAGTTTTGACTGAGTGATGTAGCACGCCACCCTCACAGGGTACGGTCTCAGATATCACCATCGATGTCGGGTTCGGGTCATGCAGGAGTGGGTTGTTACAGGTTATCTGTGATGCAAACGACCAGGCTATAGGTTGCGTATTGGGTCAAAAGAGAGACAAAAGGTTGCATGCGATATATTATCCAAGCAAGACCCTTACATGACCTCAACTTAGTTGCAACATCAAAGAAAAGTAATTACATGCAGTGGTATATGCATGTGACAAGTCTCGATCATAACTCTTAGGATCTAAAGTGATTGTATTCACCTACCATACTACTTTGAAATATCTTTTTGCTAAGAAGGACGCAAAATCAAGACTTATTCGATGGGACCTACTATTACAATAGTTTGATATAGAAGTACGTGACAATAAAGGAATAGAGAATGTGGTCACAGACCATCTATCACATTTTGAGGGAGGGGAATGTGAACAAAGTGATGATATTAATGAGAACTTCCTTGATGAAACCCTAATATTACTTAACAACCTAGCGACACCATGGTTTGTTGATATTGCAAATTATGTTGTTATTAGGAAGCTTCCCTTTAATCTATCATATCAATAGCAAAAATTGTTCTTGCATTAATGCACCTACTATCTGTGGGATGAACCAATCTTGCGTTGAACATGTGTTGATGGTTTAGTAAGACGATGTGTTCAAAATGAAGAAATGTTAGATAAATTAACATAGTGTCATGAAGCTCAACACGTTGGCCACTATAGAGGAAACAAAATGACAGTCGAGTAATCGAGTGTGAATTTTATTAGCCACATTTGTTTAAGGACATTTAAACTTTCTACCATGGTTCACTGATATTACAAATTATGTTGTTATTGAGAAACTTCAATCTAATCTATCATTTCAACAACGAAAATGGTTCTTGCATGAATGGACCTAATATCTGTAGGATGAACCAATCTTGCATCGAATATGTGTTGATGGTTTAGTAAGAAGATGTGTTCCAAATAAAGAAATGTTGGATAAATTAACATAGTGTCATAAAGCTCAATACGCTGGCCACTATGGAGCAAACAAAACGACAACTCAAGTACTCGTGTGTGGATTTTATTAGCCACATTTGTTTAAAGACATTCAAACTTTCTTGGCATAGTGCGATCACTATCAACAAGTAGGCAACATCTCCAAAAAACATGAGATGCCTTTATCCAACATTTTGGAAGTTGAAGTATTCGATGTATGGGGCACTGACTTCATGGGTTCCCATCCCTTATGGGGAAGACTTACATTCTAGTGGGGGTGGATTATATATCTCACTAGGTGGAAGCCATGACATCTCCAACTAATGATGGGAAAGTTGTCTAGAAGTTTATCAAAAGGTTATTTAACTGATTTGAGTGCCAAAAACTATGATAAGTGATGGAGGAGCACATTTCTACAACAGATCTTTTGATGCTCTCCTAAAAAGATACGGGATTCATCATCGAGTAGTCAGTCCTTACCACCTACAGACCAGTGGACAAGTCGAGGTTATAAACTGGAAGTGCAACTGGGCATTGAACATTGAAGCTGGATAATTCCCTATAGACTATCAAACCTCTTTCAAACTCTGATCGAAACTACCCCCTTTAGACTTGTCTATGGTAAGGTGTGTCATTTGCCTGTAGAACTAGAGCATCTCGCATTCTGGGCAATGAAAATTCTTAATTTTGATTAGAAGCAGTAGGGTGAAAAGCCTCTTTTGTAACTCAATGAACTTGATGAGTTTCATCACAATGCATATGACAATGCCAAATTTTATAAAGAAAAGGTGAAGAAGTGACATGATTCTTATTTGAAGCAAAAGATATTCAAGGTCAAGGATACATTTTTTCTATATGTGGTTGAGACTATTTTTAAAAAAACTTAAATCGCAATAGAGTGGACCTTTTACGGTTACCCAAGTGTTTTCTTATAGAGCCCTTAAATTGGATAACTCAAACAAAGAGATCTTTAAGGTCAATGGGCATCATTACAAACTATATTTCGAAGGGGTGATCTCCAAGGAAAAGGAAATTTCCTTTCTTTCAAACACCTAAATACACTTCCAGGGATGCACGGTCAAGCTAGTGACCATAAATTAGCACATTTAGTAGTTAGATTTAAATTATTGTGTGGTTAGATTTGTTTTAAATTCTATAAATAAGTCTTAATGATTTGGAATGAGTTGGACCACTAATTCTCTTACTTTCTTGAATCAATTATAGGAAAGGAAAGCAATTTCGATGTCAAATAGTTTTGGTTTCAACACCAACACCATCACCACCTCAATCACCATGATGGTTCTATACTCTAACCCTTGTCTTTTATTTTTATTTTTATTTTCATTTGTTCTCATGTTTCTCTTGTTTCGTTATTTTCATTCCCATCTTATATATTGTTTTTTTGTTCTTCTCACATTTAGGAAAATGTGTCGTCTAAGTGTGGGGAGAGTTGTGTGCATTATATGTTTTTATTTGAATGTAAATTTTGCATGTTGTATGTTACTTTTGTTTAGGATTGCATGATGTGATTCGTATGAATGTGTCAATGGCTAGGACTTAATGGAATCAATTTAGCTTTGAACATAGTCTTTTAGGTTGCTAAGATTCATTAGCTTGTGAAATTAGTGTTCTATGTTGTTTCGGTTAAAGATGCATATTAATTAAGATACAATGTTAGTTCATTCACTCTAGGAATTTACTACATTCATTTATAATTTTAGGCTAATCAAATAAGTAGCATCGTTGGTATCTTTTTATGAGAATGATTATCTTAAGAAATGAGGTAGGCAACAAAATATATATTTAAAAAAGTGTGTTTTTGTTTAAATAACTATTCTACTGTCCCTTTTTGAAACAAAGTGAG
The DNA here is from genome assembly GCA_026546835.1 of Erythroxylum foetidum. Taxonomy (NCBI): domain Eukaryota; kingdom Viridiplantae; phylum Streptophyta; class Magnoliopsida; order Malpighiales; family Erythroxylaceae; genus Erythroxylum; species Erythroxylum foetidum. Next base: position 32,140,892 of record JANZLF010000007.1, on the reverse strand, counting down.
TTATGAATAAAGCTAGTATCCAGTTGAAAATGTGATGCAATTGAGTAACTGGGGGACATTCATCATAAATGTTTGCCTTTGCGTTAAAAAGTTAGATTCATGTTAATAAAATTAACAAAAATAGTGCATTATTTAATAAATCTTACCGATCTTTGTGAATAGCTTAAATTTTCATGAAAAGCTACTTAGGGATAACTACAATTTTTGATTCACTAAAAAATTATTAATACGTATGTGTAAGTGATAGGAGTGAATGAATGTGACATTAAGTTCTGATTCGTATGTATATTTAGTCTGAAGTATTGAGACAAAGATTTCATAAGTTAATAAGTTAGAACAATTTGAAGGATTGTTCTTGTATTTAAATTTGTTTCGTAAAGTTCAACGTCATTGTACCATTGTTGTATATGTATGTTTTGTTGTTAGGTATGCTTTGTGTTTTGTGTTTTGTGTTTTGTGTTTTGTGTTTTATGTTTTGCGTGTTTTGTTTTTGCTTGAGGACAAGAAAAAGTTTAAGTGTGGGGATGTTGATAGTTGTAGGTTGCAAAATATTTTAGTGGGTAGTTTAGTATTTGTTTAGTTGTTAAACTGAATGATAAGTGCATGCTTAGGTTAGGATTATATTATTTAGTTAGATATTTGTGTTTTTAAGTGTTTTATGGGTAGAGCATGCTATTAAATTTAAATTTTGTGTATTTGAGGTGTTTGGATGTGTTTGTTAGTGTTTTAGATCAAATATTAAAGAACGGAGACAAATAAGAGGAAGACTGTAGTAAGGCCCAAGGCCACGATCATGATAGAAACTTGGTGATTTGCCACAATCATGGCCCCATCTATCACAATCATGACAGAGAGCACAAATTAAATGCCACGATCGTGGCCCTACCCAAAAGCAGATGTGGACTAACTTATAAAACTCAATTTTTTGAGGGATATTTCTGACTTTTGGGCTCGAGTAAACCCTAATGTTTGCCTAAATGGAAAAGATATATAAAGAAAAAAAGGAATAATTAAAGGGAGCTCCATTTCTGCCATTTTGAGAAAGATCCAAGGGAGAGAAAGAAGAAGAGAGAAGGAGGAGAAAGGAAAAAGGAGAAGAAAGGCTGCAGTGTTGCTATCTTCCCAATGTATTCTAACCCTTCCAAGTGACATTTCATTTCATCTTTATTGCTCTTTCTTTTGAATGTATAAGATGGATTTGATAGTGATGGATTTGGGTTTGATGATGATGTTCTAAACTTTTTTAAGGATTTGTTCTTGAATCAACATTAATGTGATTTATTTTGATGTTAATACATTGGGTATTTTGATTTTTTGTTGTATTTTCATGCCTCGGTAACAAATCAAAAGAGTGAACCGATAGCAAAACAATTAGATTAGGTAATGAGAGTTAAATAATCTAATAGATCACGCAAATAATAAAATCAAGAACTTATATGAGGACCCGATAGTCTATTAAATGGCTTAAGATCTTATTGGATTTTTAAGTTTTTTGATAATTGAGAGATTGCAAATTTCATAATTCAATTAGGAGTTATAAGTTAGGGTTGAATGATTATAACTCGAGAGAGAGTATTCCACGCTTCAAAAGTCTAAGACTGATACCATACTAACTCAAAATAATCATGTTAGCATTGGATGATAAGATAATCCCCCTTCTAATAATTAACTAATCTTCCTTGTGTGATTTCTATTGTTAATTTAGTGGTTCTCAATTTGATTCCTTATGTGTTAATTTTAAATTTTAATTTCAATCAATCTATATTCACGAATTTACCTTTCTGTTTAGTTTTTATTTTCTTTTCTTATAATCCTTTTAGGACTTTGATAACTTGAAATTAGATTATCTCACTAACTCCTTATGGGATCAACACCTTTAATACTATAAGTTTACAACCCGTATACTTGCAGATATTGGGGGTTTTATTAGAAGTAAAACTTGCTCAACATCACAAAACTCTATTTATTATTTATAAATTCTATAATGTTTTATAGAAATTATATATTACAAAAAATTTGTTAAATATATTTATGTAAAAAGAATTGGAGACAATTTACAAAATCGTTGCCAAAAACCTCCTGTAGCAACACTTTTGTGGAAACTTTGCCCAAAAATTAGCACAAAAAACAATCATTTGGTGATGCATTTACTAATTCATCACCAACGGTCAACATTTAGCAACGATTCTATGAGATCGTCAAAAAATGCTACCTTGTCTACATTGACGACATTTATGGAAAATTATCGCCAAATGTTTGAACATTGTTACATATGACACAATTTCATTGTTCTTTTCCTTTTGCTCCCATCTTCTTCCAGATTTTGTCATCGTCTTCTTTGAGTTTTTTGGTCTTCTTCGTCGTCTCCAGTTTGTCGCCTGCCGAGGTAAGTTGTCCCTCCTTTGTACTTGAGTTTTTATGTTCAGCTTTTTTATTTATTTAGGCTTTGTATTTTGTTAGGTTTAGTGTTGTCAATCGTATTTGTTATGGTTTGGTTGATAATGGATGAGTATTCTGATAATAATGTGTATTCAAGAGAGATAGTGAATACGTCCACAATGGGTTGAGTTTTACTTAAATGGATTAGGAAACTTGTTTGAGTACTACCTATAACATGTTCGACGAAAGTTCTGTTAAGAGTTTTTTTTTTTACAATTTATGGGTTAAGTTTTTTTGCAATATCTTTGCTAGATCTCATCCGTAAATTTAGTTTTCTATTTCTCCTAGGCCAGAAGCTTCTTCAAGCATTTTTTTTCTTCCTCTTTACATAATCTACAAGCTATTTGATTTTTTATGTGAGACCTTGTATCCTTTTTACTTTAACTAATAAATAAGATCTATGTTTGACAATAAACATTTACCATCTTATTCTGGAAATTTTTTTCCATGAGTGCCTATTAACTTTTAAGGATGGAGTTGGATTTTTGCACTATATGTTTTGTTCACAAGTTCCATTACATCATTAAATGTAATAGGTAACAAAAAAGGTATTAAGCTTAAGGGTGAAATCGGGATGCAACATGTAAACCGTATGAGGATGCAATTTATTTAAAAAGAAGTTGTCATTGTAATTTCTTTATTTAGGTTGTTCAATCTAAAGTAAAAAAAGATGTTCACTTTATAATGTTGTGTGTGTTATATATAGACAGAGAAGAAGTATGCAATTTTTCTAACTGATGATTTTTTCGATTTTTTTCTACAAAAGAGGGACTGTACGTACCTTTGATCTCAATTTGTTATACAGGTTAGTTTTTCTTTGGTTTAATGTAGTTTTTATTCATATGTTGTAGTTCTTTAATTAGGAACTGCAAATATTGTTAGTTTTTCTTTGTTTTAATGTAGTTTTTTATTCATATGTTGTTGTTCTTTAATTAAGAACTACAAATATTAAAATTATTTTCTCTTATGATGAATAAAATATATTGTCCATTGTTGTTTCTTTTTTTTTTTCATAAAATAGAGTGAGAAAAAACTACATGGACGTCAAGGGTAGAAGTTTAAGGAAGTGCAAAATAACTGTGTAAGTATACAAGTTTGTTTAAATTTTAAGTTTATTTATTTTTTAGTACTAACTAATAATATTTGGATTGAATATTAGTTTTATTTTTTTAATTTTAGAATAAGATGCAAGAGTTGTTGCAAACATCAATACCTGAGGGAAATGAGGCAAATGTAGAAGGCATTTGCAATAAGGTTCTGGGTACACTATCTAGATATTATCAAAGGTCTTGGATTTGGCCCTAAGCCAATTGCTTTATCCACATCAAGACCAGTATACATTCAACGTCTGGAAGAGGAAAACAAGTCATTTAAAAAAAATTAACCAAGTTTGAAAAGTATCACAAAAAATTACTTGGCCTGGATTATGTAAGCAATGAAGATGAAAATGAGGCCGAGTGATTAAACTAATATCTGTATTTATTATTTTTTTATACAAGTATTTTTGAAGTTGTAATTAAAATCTTGTACCTAAACAAATTTAATGATATTTTATTTTTATAATACAATGCTTCAAATTATTAATTATTTTAATTTTTTGTATAATAAATTAACAACCAAAAAAATTCTAAATATTGTATACAATAATATGGATTAAAAATGTCAAATAATTATAATTCGACATGGTAAATCATTTTGTTAAAATGTTTATTAAAAATTTGACTACATTTTACAAGACATAACTAAAAACATTTGGCTACGGTTCTAGAAACTTAGCTAAAAACATTTAGCTACATTACTAAAAACGTAGCTATTACTCTTGGCTATGCTTTCAAAAATGTAGCCAATAATTTGTATCCATGAAAACTAAGCGTACCCAAAAGTATTAGCAAGATTTCTCAAAATGTCACAAATAATGTTTTGTTATGAAAATAAAACATAGGAAAAAATTATTCGCGACAATTAACTAAAACATTACCTATAATCATCAAAAGATCTCATCCTTTAAAATTACGAGACGAGAAGGAAAATGAAGTGAAGGAAACAAAATACAAAGTTGCATCCTAGGTGCAAAGGAATAGTTTTACAATTTATCGATAGAGCCATTTTAATAGAATAAATTCAAATAATAAGAAAATAAAAAGGATGGAGATTTTTGTAAAAAGAATCATCTTTAATAAAAGAAGGAATCAAGAAGTTATTCAATTATCCACCTTTTAACAATATTCACAAATCAAAGGAAAATTTTAACTTTTAAAAGAGAATTTCTCTAGAAATTTAAATTTTTTATTGTCTTCTTCTTTTTATAGAAAAGAATAGATTTACCAACTCTAATGGTGAATGTTGTCGCTTGTAACTAAATATAAAAAGAAACCAACTTCGTGCAATACAAATTAATGTAGTAGTAGAAAGTAGGGATCGTTCCTACGATGAATTCATATGCTAATAATTACGTAATAAAAGGGAGTTTAAAATTGTGAATTAAACATAATTTAATTGGAATAAAAAATTGAAAAATAAATAATAGCAAAACAATGAGAATATAACAATCAATAGGAATAAATCTTGGTTTCCGGTATTCTTCATTATTGAACTTGTGTTGATCATTGACACTAAAAGTAATCAATTTATTGGTTAAGCGTTCGTTGTGGTAAATTTCTTTACCTATTTTCTCTTATGTTTAGTTAACTGAAACATGTATTCGAATTAACCCTTAACTTGGATACAATCTTAGATTTAATTAATTAATAGTTTTACATATCAAGAAAATCGACAAACTAGAAAATATACATACAATGTATATTTAGCCTAGAGAACTATTTTTCTGAAAATCATGTCTCTAATGTAGTAGAAAAAAATCTTATTCACTACTTTTGGTTAAACGAATTGAACGTCAACCTGTTTAATCTAGCTATTGATTGAATAAAATTACAAACTAGTTGCACACCTAGTTGTAAAATCAAATAATCAAATAATAAACCAAAAAAATAATTAATACTTGACCAATAAATCGATTCAAATAAAGAACGAAAGTCTCACAACATTTAGAGTTCATGAAATAGGATTTCGTAGACCCGGAAATAAGAGTTTAGTTACCCAACATCACAATTTTTCTTAACTATTTGGGATTGTCCATGTTTGGGGCGTTCTTGATTTTCTTCTTTATTTCCTGTCTAACCATCATCCTTGTTGCTTGATTTTTCTCTTTTTCTACTGGGCATTATTTTTCTCTATAGATGTTTTCTGTTCTCCTTTTGTTTCTACTGCCATCTCTCTATTATCTTGCCACAAGCTTTTCTCTATTTCATGATACTCTCCTTTGTTCTCTTTTCTAACTACTATTGCTTTGATGTTTGCAGCTCACATTTCCCTTTCCTATCCAACTCACATCCCTCACTTTGTTTGATTCGACTAGGTCATGTTTCTTTGTTTTCAAATAGGGCCCCAATCTCACAAACTCTAAAACCTTCAAATGCAAGACTAAAGCCTAAAATAAAATCTCTAAAAAAATTATGCTACTGACTGTCACATAGGTACCACTATATGAGGCCATGTCTAGTTAGGTTCAACGCCTGATTCAGCTATTTTTTTGTCCCAAAATGTTTTCAGTTCTTTCTATTTAGTTCAAAAATACACCTTGATATAAAACAAGATTAATTTCCATCAAGTATAACTTCATACCTTGAAAACAAAGAAAATTAACACACCAAAAGATAGAAAATAAAGACACTGACAAACTCCCCCATATGTAACCTTTTGCTCGCCCTCGAGCAAATTAAACACGACCATCAACTTCTATGAATTTGCTTTCAAAGAAACCAAGCGTATGCAATCATTCAAACTTTGGCCAATCGAATGTCAAGCTATTACACACATCGTGATTAGTTTTCATCAGTACATATAAACAAACTCAACTTATGATACTATCATTCAAAGATAAGCATAAACTCATAATGGATTTTCCTCACGAGATTCACTCATTTCACTCAAGAGTTTATAGGTTGGTGTTTCGTTCAAAACTCTCTATAAGAAATCACACTATCATAGGCTTGCAAGTACATGAATTCTCTTTTATAGTGATTACATGCTAAAATAGATCAAAAGGGCTCTACTTGAGGTCGTAATAGTGCTAAGGTTAAGGCGAGTCAAAAGGGGTTTGAGAGGTTCTTCACAAGTAGTCATAAAGCTCTAAGTATACAAAGGGGCAACAAAATGTATTTTTGAGGATTACATGTAAATAATTAACTACTCAACATTTATTATTACTACTATACTTGATTCTTTTCTTTTCTCTTTTTCTTTAAATACTAAGGAAATAATGAACAATAATAGTAGCTAAATACAATGTGCTATATAAGTAGAAGTATCGGTAAACTCATCTCAGAAAAAATAACAAAAAGTCCTAAAACTAGCTAACTTAGCACTTTATTAAAATTTTGAATAGGTAAGGCTAATGGGGTTTGACATTTTAGAATAAGGTGTTTGTTTTATAAAACAAAAGGGGTAAAGGCTCAAAGGGGTTTGCAAGGAAAAAAAAGATAGGTGGGTCATTTAAGTCAAGGGTTGAAAAAAAAAGGACTTTAATCATTGCTATCTAGCATGCATCTAGTAGATTCAAACTGGTTCAAAGCAAGTTCTGAAGGTAATCACCTAAGGGAGTATTACACACACAAAGAAATGAAATGAATTTTGAATAAAGTCATATAGGCTCAATTTCTCACGTAGATTCAATTGAAAATCTATTATGCTTCTATACATTACCCAATCACTCAAACATCAATTTTTGAGTAAGCTTATGTAACCAACTACTTTAATCGATCAACATGATTCACCTTCTATTCAATTAGCCTAACTAACTTCAATCTCATTCCAACTACTAAGATAGAATTTCATATTGTAACACACATCACATGAAAATTAAAAGACAGAAAAGAAATTAAAAAATCAAAATCAAAATCAAATTGAGTAAAGAAACAGTAAATTCAGAATACAAATTCACACAAACATTCAATGTCCCCCTCCCCCACCTAATCTACATTGTCCTCAATGTACTTGCAAAAATAAAAACACAAGAAAATAAAGAAAATAGAGGTTTAAGAAGCTTCTCTATTAATGCATCAAGGTGTTGGCAGAAAAGGCAGTTGAAACTTCTGGTGTTTGAAGCAAGCGAGTTGATAGTGCTCCAATCTATCCAATATGTGCTCCATGCATTATAGGAGTGCTAAAATAGTCAGATCACTAACAGACGGATGTGTTGCAGTGGGTGATGATGCGTGTGAAGTTATGGCTATGGAGGTGTTGGTAGTCACAGTTCTTCTTCGTCGATGCGAGTGAGGAGTAGGTTGTATAGTCGATCCAAGTGGGCCAAAAGTGTATCTATGCTCTTCATTGATAACTACAATTCCTATCCTATACAAACACTTATAATCCAATAGTTCCATCTCATAAGAAACTATGAGGTTATTGTTATCAACATCTAAGACTCCAATATTAACAGCAAGTTGAGTGATATATGAGCCTAAGATTAAAGCTTGATTATGCTTTTTCAATATGGAATGTATTTGATTAAGCATCCAAAAACTCAAATTTAGTGAGACATCATTTTCCATGCACCGAAGAAAGAAAAATTCAGCTTTTTTTTAGAATACCATCAGTTTTTCTATGACCAGAAAAATTGTAAACTAGAAAACAATGTATGTATTTCAAAGCTGGTTTGTGAAGAAAAGAACTTTTGGAACTGCAAGGGTTATACATATCAGAATCAACAAACCATTTTGATCAAAGTGCATATAGATCACATTCAGGCATATAATCATAACATCCATTTAAAAGTGCATCACTTTGAGTCACGAATTTTGTCACAAATTTCATTATTGCACAAAATGAAGCAACAGAAAATGAATGCCAATAATTCATAAGCCTACTTTCGATCATACTAGGTGCGAACAAGCCAAAATTTGGACCATCTAATTTGAAAAGAAAAGTGGTGTAAAATTCCCTAGTCAATTCCACATATGTAAGGTATTGAACATTAATATAATGTATCCAACTTATATTATCCACATAATGTTTAATTTTAGAATGAATATTCAAAGTCTCCAAAGTTTTATCATGTATAAACTTACAAGGATTTATATGCCTATCACAAACAATTTTAAAATTATCCTTATCAATTTTTCGATGAAATGAGTTGAATGTATCAACTGTCAATTATAGCCCACTCTGGAAAACAACATTTTTACCTTTTCTAGTTCGGCTATGTTTTTTAGGGAGAATCTCGCCACTATTTATGTCTATATTATGTTCTTCTGCCACTATTTCTGCTTCTATTTCTTCTTGGTCCAGTGTTTCTGCTGCTTTTGGTTGTGGCTAGACTTCATTTGTGTTAGAGGAATCGGATTCTTCAAGAGCTATAAGTGGTTGTGTAGCTATGGATAATGGTGGAGAATCTGCTAAAGAAAGTGACGATGGATTGTCTTCAACATGGATGGCGTTGGCTGCAGAACAATATTACTGCAATTGTTGGGTGAGCTATAGTGAATTAAGACGACACGAGCGTCTAGGTGGCATTTTTTGTTAGAAGTTAGGAGGTTAAGAGGTTGGATTGAGTATGGATGACTTAGGTGGGGTGGTTCATTTTGGTGGCTATGGAGGGGGCTTTGATGCTTGGATGGTCATGGTGGAGTGCATTGTTGATTTAGAGAGGGGGCTTGCGATTAGGGATTGGAATTTTGGGGAAAAAGGAAAGGGACACTGTCAAACTAAACAAAAGAGATGAAGGAGTTAACAAAAAGAATAATAAATAAATAAATAACTAAAGTAAAACAAAACTTAACGCATGCTTACCTTACTTCATTAGCACCTGTCGCTATACACCCTTTTTTTAACAAATTAAAAATAAATCAAATGGAAAAATAACAAGCTAATTTTTTATTTTTTATTTTTAGAAAATTAAGAAAAATAAAATGAAATAAAAACAAAACAACTTAAATTAAAATAAATCTTAAGGTGTCTCCCAAGAGCACTTCTTTAATGTCATATTAGCTAGACGAAAAAATTTATTGACTTACTCAGAGTAAACTGGCTCAGCCAGTTCAATTTCTTTTGCAGTTTCAACCTATAAATTTTCATAATATGGTTTCAATCGATGTCTATTAACTTTAAACACTTTAAAAGTGTGTAAACTCTAAATTTTAACTGTATCATGTGAGAAAACATTAGTGACAATAAATGAACCTATCCAACGAGATGGTAATTTACCAGGACAGAGCTTTAGTTTAGAGTGATAAAGAAGGACCTTTTAACCAATGAAAAACTCTTTTTCTAGTTAAGATTTTGTCGTGAAAGGCGTTAGTCTTTTCTTTATAAATTTTAACACTTTCATAAGCATCATTACATATCTCTTCCAACTCTTGCAATTGTAATTTTTGATTAATTCCAACCTTAGTTAAATCCAAATTGCATTGTTTGACAGCCTGGTAAGCCTTATGTTCCAATTTTATAGGCAAATGACAAGGTTTTCCAAATTCTAACCTGTATGATGACATACCAGTAAGAGTTTTTTATGTTGTCTTGTATGCCTATAACACGTCATCTAAATGTAAACTCCAATCTTTCCTGTTAGGATTAACCACTTTTTCCACAATTGATTTGATTTCCCTGTTAGAAACTTTGGCTTGTCTACTTGTCTAGGGATGGTATGCTACTGAAGTTCGATGTGTAACGTCATATTTCTTCAATAAAGCCTCAACAATTCGGTTACAAAAATGAGCTTTGTGGTCACTGATTATTGCTATAGGCACCCCAACCCTGACAAAAATATGAGGCATAACAAAACCGACAACAAATTTAGTATTATTAGTATGAGTTGCCTTAGCTTTAACCTATTTTGAAACATAATCCCCAGCAACAAGAATATATGTCATACCGAAAGAGGAAGAAAAAGGGCCCATAAAATCAATTCCCCATACATCAAAAATTTCACATACTAAGATATTCATGAGCGACTTTTGGTCTTTTGGTCCTAAACCAACTATTTTTTGACATCGATTACAAAACTTGCAAAATATATAAACACCATAAAATAGTTTAAGCTAAAACAAATCACATTCAAGCACCTTACGAGTTGTCCTTCTAGGACTAAAGTGTCCACCACACACAAAAAAATGGCAAAACTTCAATATAAAAGGGATTTCATCATTAGATACACATTGCCTAACAATTTGATCAGAATAATATTTCCACAGATGTGGCTTATCCCATACATAATACTTAGTCTTTCTTTCGATTTTATCTTTTTCGCTTGCGATAAAGTACTAGGTAAGGACTTGGTAATCAGAAAATTAACTATGTCAGCATACCAAAGTGTTACCTGTTCGGTGGAGAATAAATGTTCATATGAAAATTCATATTTTAAGTTATCTTAAGTTGTGTCTAGATAGATACGACTAAGATAATCTACAACCAGATTTTTAGTTCTCTTTTTGTCATGTATCTCCACATCAAATTCTTACAGTAGTAGAATCTAACAAATAAGACATGGCTTTGCTTCCTTTTTTTATAACAAATACTTCAACGTAATATGAATTGAATAAACTATGACATGTGTGCTCGATAGATATGAACAAAACTTCTCTAACCCAAAAAAAACTTGCAATTATTCTTTTTCTGTTGTTGAATAGTTTTTATGGGCATCGTTTTAACATCATAAAAGCATAATAAATCATATGCGACACTTTGTTCATCCTTTGCCCCAAAACAACTCCTAACACATAATCGCTTGCATCCCACATTATCTCAAATGGGAGACTCCAATATGGGGCTAGACTATTGGAGCAAAAATTAGTTTCTTTTTTAATTTATCGAATGCTTTCCTACATATTTCATCAAACTTGAACTCCACATTCTTTTGAAGTAACTGGCATAAGGGTTGAATGGTCTCCGAAAAGTCTTTGATAAAGTGTCAATAGAAACCTGCATGTCCAAGAAAAGAACAAACTTCCCATACACTAACGGGGTAAGGAAGAGATTTAATAATTTCTATCTTAGCTTTATCAACCTTAATTCCCTTAGAAGACATTCTATGGCCTAAGATTATCCCTTGATCAATAATAAAATGACATTTTTCATAATTCAGAATCAAGTTATTTTCAATGCAACATTTCAAAACTTTTTCAAGGTTAATCAAGCAAGTATCAAAAAACTCACCATAAAGTATAAAGTCAACCATAAAAACTTCAATACAATCATCCACATAATCAGAGAAAATACTTACCAGACACCTTTGGAACGTGGTAGGTGCATTACATAGTCCAAATGACATTCTTCTATATGTAAATGAAAGTTGTTTTGTCTTATCCTCTGGTGCAACAGAAATTTGGTGATAACATAAATAACCATCTAAACAAAAATAATGAATTTTTCCTACAAAATTTTCAAGCATCTGGTCAATAAAAGGAAGTGTAAAATTATCTTTACGAGTAATAGAATTTAACTTCATGTAATCTATAAAAACCTTCCACCCATTTTGCAAATGGGAGGGCACCAATTCACTTAAAGTGTTCTCCACAAAGGTTAGGAACCACTTGTACTAAACCATTTACTATATGAAATTGCATAGATTATCTTAGCATCGAGGAACTTCAGAATCTCCTTCTTGACTACCTCCATCATTGGTGGGTTCAATCTTCGTTGGATCTTATTTCCTTATCTCTATCTTCTAATATAATTCAGTGCATACAAATTGATGGGCTAATTCATTTCAAATCAGCCACAGTCCATCTAAAAGCATCTTTGTAATTTTTCAACATACTCAATAATTATGTTTCCTGCAAAGTTTTTAGTCTGCTCAAAATAAAAACAAGAAGAGTTTCATGCTCACTTAAATACACATATATCAAGTTACTTGGAAGAGCCTTCAACTCCAATTTTGGTGGCTATATAAGAGATGGAAATAAATTTGAATTATTTATAGTTAGCTCCAGAAAACATACCTGTTCCTCCAAGTATTGGCTTCGCTATAAAATCTAGATAATGGTATATTTCTCCTTATGAATGGTAAGATAATTGACTAGTTCTTTTCTTTCCTGAATATCTAACCTATTTTCCAATACAGTCTATAATTAATCTAGTCCATCTAATCAAAATGTTTTCCAACTAAAGTATCAAGAAAACTAACAGAAATAAAAGATTGATCATCATTAGGAAATTTCATGGCATCATAAATATTGAACTTAATCACATCACCATCAAACTCTATAGTTAAAGACCCATCATAAACATCAATTTTTGTTCTAGAGGTTTTCAAAAATGTTCTTACCAATAAAATTAGGAATGAAGTGGATGAATCTTCATTACCCATCTATAAGACATAAAATCAGCAAGAAAAATCATGTCATCAACATAAACTAAAACATCCTCAAAAACACCCTTAGGATAAGCATTAGATCGATCAACAAGTTAGATTATGACACTATTTTCTTTCAGATGCCTTATATTTAAAGATTCATAAATAGATTGAGCCATAACATTAATCAACACATCTTAATCCAACAATGCTTTCTCAATTTTCAGATTACCTATTTTACAAGGGATTGTAAACATACCTGGATCTTGAAACTTATGAGGTAACTTCTTTTGAAGCACAACATAAACATTCTCACTCAATCGCACCTTTTCATTGTCGCTGAACTTTCTCTTTAAGGTATAGAGGTCCTTAAGAAATTTAGCATAATAAGGAATTTGTTTAATATCATCAAGTAAAGGAATATTGACTTGTACTTTGCGAAAAGTTTCCAAAATTTCTTTCTCTTGCTCCTCCTTCTTTTGCTTGGCAAAACAACTAGGAAAAGGAGACTGTACATTGAACTTAGGTGTGACAATGCAAGAATCACCCTTCCTTTTCTCTTGTGATTGCTTTGGAACTTCTTTCTTTACTTCTTCTTCAACCTCTCGCTTAGAAACCTTTGGGGTAGGTTCCTTTAACTCTTTACCACTTCGAACTGTGATAGCAGTTCGAAGAAGTCAAATTATTTAATCTTCTTTCTAATGACGAAACTCCCATCTCATTAACATGTATTGAACCATAATCATTCCAGCTCTAAATTGTTGAGAGTTAGAAGCCATAATTGAGATCAAATCTCATGTAGCTGCTAGTGTTTTATCAATTAGAGCTCCTCTACTTGCAGCATCTATCATACTCCTCTCAGTCGGTAAAAGACCTTTATAAAAATATTAAATTAACAAACGATTGCTGATTTGATGATGGGGGCAGCTTGCGCACAACTTCTTAAATCTCTCCTAATATTCATATAATGACTCCTTGATGTTTTTTTGAATGCAATTCTTTTCCGATATTGGCGTTCTTGGAAGCTAGGAAAAAATTCTTTAGAAATAGTTTCTTCATCTTTGTCCATGTTGTAATACTTCTAGCAAGTAAATAAAACACTAGCAGTTGGTGACAAAGATGAAGGGAAAAGCCCTCAATTTTATCTACTCTTTGGTGACATTAGTAGGTTTCATCCCTATGCTAACAACATCAAACTCCTTCAAGTGCTTAAAAGGATCTTCTCCCAATGTTCCTCAAATAATGGGTAACAAGTGAATCAGTCCCGACTTCAACTTAAAAGTCTTATTATCACCCAAATTCGGAAAATTAATGGAGTGAGGCTATTGTGCAGTCAATTAGAGTAAAGTGCAATTTGCAACCATGTTCTTTTCTCTCTGGCATCCTTCTCTTAGTATTTTTTGGTCTTACTTTTGTCTTCTTTCTTAATGCCTTTGATGTTTTCTCAATTTCAGGATTATACTGCAAATTGTTAGATTGATTCGAACGTGAAATGTACATAAATCGTCAAAAGTTTCCCGAAAATGATGCCAAAATTTGGTGAATATTGTCGCCTGCAACTAAATATAAAAAGATACTAAGTTCCTGCAATACAAATTAATGTAGTAGTGAAAAGTAGGAATCATTCCCACGAGGAATTCAGACGTTAATAGTTACACAATAAATATGGGGTTTTTAATTGTGAGTTAAACAAAATTTAATTAGAATACGAAATTGAAAAATAACTAATAGCAAAACAATGAGAATTTAACAACCAATAGAAATAAATCTTGGTTTTTGATCTCCTTCATTATTGAACTTGCGTTGATTATCGACATTAAAAATAATCAATTTATTAGTTAAACATTCATCGTGGTAAATTTGTTTACCTATTTTCTCTTATGTTGAGTTAACTGAAATATGTATTCGACTTAACTCTTATTAATCAATAACATAGATACGATCTCATATTTAATTAATTAATAGCTTTACGAATCAAGAAAATCGATGAACTAGACAACATACATACAATTTATATTTAGCCTACACAACTAATTGTCCAATAATCATGTCCCTAACGTAATAGACAAAAATTCTAATAGTTATTTTTTATAACAATAATTGAATGTCAACATGTTTAATCTAGCCATTGATTGAATGAAGTCACAAACTAATTGCACACCTAGCTGTAAAATCAATAATCAAATAATAACCCAGAAAATAGTTAATACTTGACTAATAAATTGATTCAAATAAAGAATGAAGGTGTCACAACATTTAGGGTTCAAGAACTAGGATTCCATAAACCAAGAAATAAGAGTTTAGTTACCTAATATCACAATTTTCCTAAACTTTTGGGACTGTCCATGTTTGGGGCTTTCTTGATTTTCTTCTTTGTTTCCGGTCCAGTCGCCATCCGTGTTGCTTGATTTTTCTCTTTTTTTGCTTAGCGTTATTCTTCTCTATAGACGTGTTCTGATCTCCTTTTGTTTCTGTTGCCAACTCTCTAGTCTCCTGTCGCAAGCTTTTCTCTATTTCATGCTACCCTCCTTTGTTCTCTCTTCTAGCTACTGTTGCTTGGATGCTTGCAACCCATGTTTTCCTTTGCTATCCAACTCACAGCCCCCACTTTATTTGATTCAACCATGTCAAGTTTCTTTGTTTTCAAATAGGGCCCCAATCTCATAGACTCTATAGCGTTCAAATGCAAGGCTAAAGCCCAAAACAAAATCTCTAAAAATATTCTGCTACTGACTGTCACATAGGTATCATTGCACGAGGCCATGTTTAGTTAGGTTTAGCGCTCGGGTCAAATCTTTTTTTTGTCCCAAAATATTTGCAGTTCTTTCTATTTGGTTCCAAAATACACCTAGACATAAAACAAGATTAATTTCTATTAAATATAACTTCAAACCTCAAAAACAAAGAAAATTAACACATAAAAAGATAGAAAATAAAGAAACTAACGTCTAACTAAGATTAAAATGTAAAATATAATTAAGTCTAATATTTATTACATAATTGGAATTTAAATTTAATAAATTTAACTATTTTATATTTTATCTTTGAAATTTCTTAAACTTTGTAATTGAATCAAAAATAGTTCAAATTAATTTTTTCTTTGTTGATGGTATATGTGAGAATTATGTTCCTAATATATTGGTAATGATCATATATTATAATGTTGAAATATGATTAAAATTAGATAAATTAAAGTTTTTTAATTTAATAAAAAATGATAGATCAAGATTGACTTTAGTAATATATCATGCCCACTAAAAATTGTTAATGTCAAAATAGTTTAACTTAACGTATCCATACATAGTTATAATGTATAATTAATTATTTTATCATTGAATATTTTAATTTAACATAGCATATGGAACTAATATTTACTTTATATAAATTGCAAGCATATTTGCTCTTAAAAATTAGTAATTGATTTTTTAAAACAACACTTTCAAAATTCATTTCACTCTAACTAGATAGTTACTACATTATTATAAATTAAGAATAATAAAATATTCTCTTTTATTATTTTAAGGTGAAGATTCATTTATTTATTTATTTACTTATTTAACTATCACTATATTGTTTAAATCATTATTAATTGAGGTACTTTAAATAGAATAAGTCATAAACATCATAATATATTATTTCTTATATGAATCATTTTAATAATCTCATGTTACTGTAAGAAGGTTAAATGTATTGGGATCCTAAATTTTGACATATCTTCGTATGAAACTTGATGTAAATATAATTTTCAAAATATGAGATCGAAAAAAAAGATCGAATCATAGAGTACCCATAGTGGTCGATTAACCATTAATTATACAACCATCAAAATAAAGACATTTACAAACTTATAAATAATGTTACATAGGAGATTTTTATTAATATATGAATTAAATAAACTTATTCTCCAACAAATGCATACATGTTTATCTAAATATAACTACGCTTTAGTTTACGAATCAAATGCTTTTTCATATAAAAGAAATATAACAAATCCGATAGAAATTTCATTGACACATGGAGTCTGGAGAACTCTAATAATACGTAGCTTTATCTCTAACTAGTAAAGAAACTATTTCTAAATATAAAAAATAATATTAGGTTAAATTAATCATTTCATTAATATCTGATATGGAAGGATGTAATTAATAATTATTTAGGAATAACACTTGAATATAATTTGAATATCATAATCAAATCATAATTTTTCTTATAAAATAATTGTTTCAAAAAAAATTATTCTTTAAGTATTAAATACTTTAAATAAAATATACAAGAATAGAAAATATTTTATTAAATAAAATAAATAATATCATGTATTAATTACGATTAAATATAAACTAACTAAGAGATCATTACATTGAAGTCAGGAGGCAATTGATTCGCATGGAGAATAGTAATAGGAATGAGAATGAATATAATGATTAATGCAAATAAATATTATTATTATAATTATTATGGTTGGTTAAAAGAAAGGAATAAGTACAGTTACCATTGACAGTAGTTGGATCGTGAAAAATATTGAGAAATAAAATTTTATTATATTTTAATTAATTAATTATATTGTATTTAATTAATTATAATACGCTGATTAATTAAAATATTGTAATTAATTTTAATTAATTATATTGTAGCTAATTAATTAATTATATTTTAATAAATAAA
>JANZLF010000007.1:32065410-32084308 GCA_026546835.1 Erythroxylum foetidum | reverse complement strand
CATACTTTGATTTGCAAGTTGGGCATGTGTAACATCTTTGCACCAACTTGAGGGGGAGTGTTGACAGATTAGGAATGTGTATAATTAGGATTCTTCTGTTATTATTCTTCCTTAATTGGTTCCTTAATTAGTTCTTCCTTAATTAGGATAGTTTTTTTTCCTATATATTCATGTGTATATACCTTGTAAATATATCAATATAGAATGGAAAAATCCTTCAAACACATTTTCACTGTTATATGGGTTTATTATATTCCTTTTAGTCCCCGTGAATTTCTCTGGTTTTATTATGAATCCAACCGTACTTTTGACTACAGGTAGGACTTGAGGGGAGCTCTGTTGGCCAATGGTGGCTAGATATGATAGGCAGAAACTTGGATGAAGGGTCAACATTTGATCGTGTTGGTTCCCGGCAGTTAGCAGGCTTGCTTATTGCTGTATGGTTAGTTTATATGATAATTTCTGATTGGCTAAACCTGGCCTTAACCTGGCATTGATGTGTGGTTAGTTTTCTTTTGGCCATAATTCATTTTGGTCTGTTATTTTTAGTTTCACCTATTAGTAGAGAACTGTCTTAAGAATTTAATTTGCCGCTCTTCTTTAGTTATGTTTGTTCTTGAGTGGGATGGTGAGTGAAAGGGCAGCTTATTACAAGTTTATATCCTGAAATGCAATACATAGAACATCTGATTCAATTAGTTCATGATTTCCTCTCAATTTGTACAAAATATTTATTATTTTATATTTTCTTAAAGATTAGGCATATACAGTTTGTTTTTTATCTTTTAATGCACATTCGTTGTTGGATATCTTGTTTCTTATAGTTAAAGCATTTTCTTTTAGGGTGAGAAATACCCTGAAAGCTCATGTTGGTGACATTGATGCTGCTGCTGTTCCATGTGGATTTGGTCGTGCCATTGGCAATAAGGTACATAGTCATGGTATTTAATGATCTCATGAAGATTTTGTGGACATGTAGCTGTTTCTTGATACAAAGAAATCTTCTTTTATATGGTGTAAAATTATGTGTTTGTCAACGGCAACCTTTGTTATGCGTATTCTCATTGTACCTATTTATCTTCTGTCCAGGGAGCTGTTGGTTTAAGGATTAGAGTCTATGATCGGGTTATGTGTTTTGTCAATTGTCACTTTGCAGCGCATCTGGAAGCAGTTAATCGTCGTAATTCTGATTTTGATCATGTATACCGTACAATGACATTCAGTCGACCTCCAAACATGTTTAATGCTGCAGCTGGTATGGTGTCATACCTGTTATTGTCTTGCTCGCTTGCCTGCTCAATGTATTTATCTTGGCTTGTTTATAGATCTGGCTTGCCATTACTCCTTTCTGTTGCAGCTGGTGCTTCATCTGCAGTCCAGATGCTTCGTGGCACAAGTGTATGTAAATTTTTACATGCTTGATAGACCCTGCCTTCAGTTGCTTTCCATGAAAGTGACCTCAATTTATATAACTCGAGTAAGTCTTGGTGCTTGTGCAGGCTGTGAGCGCCAATTCTGCTGAAGGAATGCCTGAATTATCTGAGGCAGACATGGTCATATTTCTTGGAGATTTTAATTATCGACTGGATGGTATTTCATATGATGAAGCAAGGGATTTTGTGTCTCAAAGATCTTTTGATTGGCTCAGAGAAAGGGATCAGCTTCGAGCAGAAATGGAAGCTGGGAATGTCTTCCAAGGAATGCGAGAAGCTGTTGTTAAATTTCCACCCACATACAAGTTTGAGAAGCATCAACTTGGTTTGGCAGGTATATTTGATATTAAATGGCCTACTTACCTACGTGATTTAGGTCTGTCCAATGAGGCAATATTAACAATGAACAGAAAAAGAAAATGGGGGAACGGAAAAAGTCTTGCTAATCATTCAACTACATTGCTTGCAGTTACAGACAATTACTAATGGCGTAAACTACTTATATGCAGGTTACGATTCCGGTGAAAAGAAGCGCATTCCTGCCTGGTGTGATAGAATATTATACCGTGATAGTCGGTCCGCTGGGGTTTCTGAATGCAGCTTAGAATGCCCTGTTGTCTGTTCTATATCAGAGTAAGATTATCTACTATCATTCATAGCAATTAAGTGCAACCTGCAAAAATATGTCAACTGCCTTCTTAAATCAACCAATCATTATCTTTTACCAGAGCCATCTTTTCATAAACCAGATCAAGTCAAGCATTTAGTATTCCCTTTTTCATACTTTTAACTTGTAGATTATATATACTTCATAAAACCCTTGTCTGCATTTGATTGTGATTTGATTTGATACATGGGCTTACATATTTTATATAGGTATGATGCTTGCATGGATGTGACTGACAGTGATCATAAGCCTGTCCGTTGCATTCTTAATGTTGATATTGCGAGAATTGATGAGTCAATAAGAAGACAAGAATTTGGAGACATTGTTCGGTCAAATGAGATCAGATGCATACTAGAAGAACTTTGCAAGATTCCAGAAACTATAGTCAGCACAAATAATATAATCCTTCAAAACCAGGACACGACCATTTTGCGTATCACCAATAAATGTCAGATGAACAATGCTCTGTTTGAAATAATTTGTGAAGGTCAATCTACAATTAATGAAAATGGGCAGGCATCGAATCATCATCCAAGGGGTTCCTTTGGCTTCCCACCATGGCTGGAGGTAAGTTATGATGATTCTCGTAAAAAATGACAAATTTACAAGCATCTCCCAAAGAGCCTTGGGAATGATTTGTTGTCCGAATTTCCTGATCTGAATCCAATAAGAAAGATTGATTGCGTGCACAATGTTGCAAAATTTTTGTAGATACCAATATCCCGTTTTGCAGAGTCTTAAAATGTTTTATGTATTGAAACAGGTCATTCCTGCAGCTGGAATAATCAGACCGGACCAAATTGCGGAGGTATCTGTTCATCTGGAAGATTTCCCAACGCTGGAAGAGTATGTAGATGGTATTCCCCAAAACTCATGGTGTGAAGATACTAGAGATAAGGAAGTTATATTGGTGGTCAAAGTGCATGGTGGTTATAACAGTACAGTTGACACGAGAAATCATCGAATACGTGTGCGCCACTGTCGTTCAGCTCATACAGCACGAACTGAAGCAAATGCAAGTGGATCCAGGCAGGTCCAGGTGAATCTTCTACACCGGTCAGATTACCAACGCCTTAGCAGCTCTTATGATGTAGTTGACCATCTCCGTAATCTCCATAGTCCTTAGTGGGAGTTTCATCTCTAACAAACCAGCTCCTTTCTTGGGGAGTCTCCATAAACATAGTTGAGTTGTTTGAAAAGTAATGTTGATGTAAATATGGGGACCTTTTCCCTCTCTGTCTTTCATTTTTTAGAAGTGATATGTACCAACTTCTTTCATAACTTTCCCCTTTAAGGTTGTTTTTGGGTGAAGTGTACATATTATGTAAGGAAGGAGATAAAAAGATATGGAAAGAGACCAATGAAGCATGTTGTATGCTGTTTTTCTTTTGTGATGTGTGAATATTTAGGGGTGATGCAGCTAAAACAGTAAGGTGAGACTTGCCATTGGGTTTTCTTTCATGAAATTATACGATCATACGGTTATACTTGAAGTGAGTAGGGCGTACATTGTAAGAAAATGAGGGAGGAAAGTGGCACGTTGTGTTATTAGTAACATAAACGGGGGATTACTTGTATATAATTATTAATTTACACAGCAGTAATTATGGTTTTGAATTTCATTCCATATTGGCTGTTATCAGGCATTACGTACTTGTAGCACCCTACTTTGTGCTTATCTTTGAACATATTGATAGTATTCGAAAATATTCTTTATGAAAGTGGCATATTAGAATGATCATTTAGTCAAATTTTATTACAAATTTTTTTCAAACATTACATGCATGTGCAGAAAATCAATAATCAATTTCGGCCCATTTTATTTAAAAACATTTTCAAACACAAGAGTTACAACCATTATACATATCAGCAGCAATTTAATAGCTACTTGGGGCCATTACAAATACAAAACACTTGTAGCTATGATGTCATAATATTTTAAGATCATTCACATACACATTGTACAATACTTTTTTTTTTTTTTGAGGTAACATTGTACAATACTTATGACTAACTATTTTGATACAAAATAATGAAAAATCTATGCATAATGCGAATTGATCATGATCTTTATCTCTTACTTGAATGCAGAGAATAAACACATGTTTGTCTAATAGAAAACAGGGTTAGATATAATATGAAGAGCAACTTTATTATCACAATACAAACGTAACAGGTGCGTGTGCAAAACACCGAGTGATCACAACAAACTCTTAAGCCAAATCAACTCACAATCAACAGTGGTCATGGAACGACATTCAACTTCCGTAGAAGAACGTGACATAGTATGTTGTTCTTAATCTTCCACGAGATAGGCAACTGACCAAGAAAAACAAAGTAGCCTATTAATGAGCGATGACCGAGGGGATAGCTAGCCCAATTAGAATCACATAAACCATATAACTGCATATCAAAATTAGCATGCAGAAGAATTCCTTGCCCAGGATTGCCTTTCAAGTAGCAAAGAACATGAAGAGCAGCCTCCCAATGTTTCATGCCAGGTTATTGCATGAATTGAGTCAGGACAAGAACAAAGTAACTAATTTTAGGCCTAGTGAGAGTCAAATAAACTAGTCGCCCAACAAGACAATAATATTTATCTGGGTTGTCGAACAAGGGACTTGTTGCAAGTGCAAGTCGATGATTTTTCTTCATAGCCTCATGCCAGCGAGGATCATGAACTGCCTTTCGATATGAATTGGGTTCCACTTCAGCAGAAAGAGTTGCAACAAAGGCTCGATATTGTGTAGAAAAATTATGTTGACATAACAAGCAATAGGATACAATATACCTGAGTTCGTAAAAAGAGAAATGACAACAGGGGGTCTACTTGAACTATATTAATGCAAACAAAAACCACACAGATCAACTGATGACATAGTTAGATGAAGACCAAGACCATAAAGATCAGTATCCTTAACTACCTCTCTCGTGTCATGTGTCTCCGAAGGCCCACTAGGTAGTAGAGCGTCAACAACCCGAGAAGGGGAGTCTGTAGCCTCCGAAACTCCATCCCTAAATGATGGTTCAAGGGCAGGTGAAGCGGACTGGTCAATTGGAAGAGGGTTGTGCACATTCATATCTCATTCATCATCCAAATATCTACAAAGGACTTCAAGAGAAACAACATTTGAGGGCTGATTCGGGAGCAGGTCTGATGGTATATTGGCAAAGGGAAAACATGCCTCATTAAAGTGTACATCACGAGAAACAAAGTGACGTTCCTTTTCAATATCAAACACCTTCCATCCTTTTTGAGTACGTGAATACCCTAAAAACAAACACTTTCTACTCTGACTTCCAAATTTATCTCGGTTGTGATCCTTAAAATGAACATAACACAGACACCCAAAAACTCGAATATATTTATAAGGAAGTTGACCATATAACATCTCATGAGGACTCTTTCCTTGATTCAACACGGATGGGGTGTGTTTAATAAGATACCCAACTGCCAAAATACATTTTCCCTAAAAACAAATAGGCAAGCGAGCCTGAAAGGGTAATGCTCTAACAACATCAAGAATATGTCTATGCTTCCATTCAACCCACCCATTTTGTTGAGGAGTGTCAACACAAGAAGTTTGAAAAACAACCCCATGTTCCAAAATATATGGCCTTATAGGTTTGAATTTAGTTCCATTAACACTTGGTGCTATTTTCATTTGTTTATTGAATTGAGTTCGAACCATGTCACAAAAATTCTTAAAATTTTGGGGAACCTCACTTTTCTCAGCCAACAAAAGTATCCATACAGCACGGAAAAAATCATCCATAATAATCAAAAAATAATGAGCAGCACCAGAAGAAAGAACTCGATGTGTACCCCAAACATCACAATAAATTAATTGAAAAGGTTTCAACGCACAACTTATGCTAATGTCAAAAACATCTCTAGTTTATTTTGCTTGCATACAAGCATCACAAAAATTTATAGAATCATGACTACCACCATAAGAATTTAATTCTAGAAGCAAACGAACCACTTTAGAGGAGGGGTATCCCATAGGCTTGTGTCATAAATCATAGGAGTCCATTGTTGCCAGCCGATGTGTTTGATGTCCGACCCATTGAGATCCCTAGGTCTTGTATCACACAAAAATTGTTAGTAAACATAATATGGCATTCTAAGTCATCAATTAAGCGAGCCACTGAAATCAAGCTACAAGTCAAATAAGGCACATAAAGAACATTCTCCAATAATAAACTGTCCCAATTGCACCCGTCCAATATGAGTGGCTTGAGTTGTCTCACCATTAGGTAGGCTAAGCGGTGAAGACTGCAAATCAACCAAATTGAATAAACAAAATTTTACACCAATCATATGATATAAAGCTCAGGTGTCGGGGAGCCAGTCATTTGTATTAGCCATACCTGTCAATTTTTCACTTCTAGAAGGTCTCTTACTATTGCTAAACATTGCAAGAAAAGAGTTCCGTTGATCATTGGTGAGCATTGGCATCTAGGAGAGATCTGCATCACTTATGCCACTTTGGGAACCCACGGCAACAACTGAAGATTCTTCAACCTGCGCAACATTGGCAACGATGCATAGTGTTTGAGAGTCACCACTACCTGGCCTTGACCACCACTAAGACCATGACCTCGCCCTTATCCCTGCCCATTTGTGAACAATCAGTCCAAACATTTCTCGGCTGATTTGAAGCAATCTTTCACATCAATGACCATCTTCCTTGCAATAATAGCACGAAATCTTCTCCCCCTATCGAATAACCCGTCCGCCACTTTCCTCCTTGTACAGCAAACGCAATAGCATCTGCTCAATCCTCTTGTGTACAAGTTATATTCTTATGCCTCTCCTCCTTAATCACCATTTAATAGACTTTACTAAGAGAAGGAAGAGGTTCCATGCTTAGGATATTAGTGCGTAATCGTAATCCACCATACACTTCTCCATCCAAGCCCAAAAAAATTCATGTGTCTTTTCGATCTCGATTTTCTCGAGATATTACTTCGCCAGATTACAAATACACCCACTACAGGTGCATTGGGGCACATTGTCTGCCCAATTTGTTTGCAATTTCTGATAGCCTCCTTCAATAGATGTCATGATCCAACCTACCAATATATAATTAACACTAAACCAATCTTCCTAATCATCATCATTATTGGTAGGTTGAGGTATAGTTCCATCAAGGAAACCAAGTTGTCGGTTGGCTCGAAAAGCGGTTTTCATGGCTTTAACTCATTCACAATAATTGGACTCACCTTTGAGCATGACACCACAAATATTCAACCCGGGCATGCTAAGTTATGCAAGAAATATGGAGACGAGGGGTCACTGATCTTGCGTCGCATCTCCTTCTTGCTGTCGTCATTGTTATTGTTACTGTCCTTTGTTATGGTGAAAGCTCTATGGTCAATGTCTCACGTCTCTCACTCCTTACTCTTGGGCGGCTATATCTAAGCAAAAGAAAAAATGGTGTAAAGAAAAACTGGAGAAGACTTAGGGTATTGATTCGAGGTCAACAGAAAATTCAGAGGATGGTACCATGTCAAAGATTGGGGTTTAAATATTAACAAGGAAAGCACAATATATACAAGAAGTAGATGAGGCAACTTAGGAAATTATTACCTAAAATATCTCTCCAATAATCTCCTAGATAATGTTACATAATTACATACAATAATTATACAATCCTATATTCATGCAGATATACTAAAAAGTGAGTGGAGCTGGAGCATAACATAAGGTGTAAGAAATACAGGGAATTATTTATATATGGTGATACAATGAACATGTGGTGCATGGATCACGATCATTTCATTTGGTTAAGTGATTATGCAAGAATTGGGGCCGAAGCAATTTTCCGTCAGAAGTTGGGTGGATCTGGAAGTGCAGCACTCGTAAAGTAATCAAAATAGGTAAACTCGAGTTGACCCACAAAAAGTAAATGAAATGTCCATCTTAAACGGATATCAAATCCGGCCCAAAGTTTGAAGATCCAAAATCTGGTACACCTCAAATTTCAATCATTATCATGCAATAGTGGGAAGTAGGCCATTGACATTGATGGCAATAAAAAGCAAAACAATCACTTTTCCATTGGTACGGTATAATAAAATAGTCTCCCTCTCCCTCCTTGGTTTGGGAAAAATGGAAGAAGGAGCGACGGCGTCTGCTTTAGTAGTAGATAATAAGAAGGTGATATTTAAAGGATATATAGAGGGAGCACCAAAAGAGACTGACATGGAACTTAGGATCGAGAATATAGAGCTCAAAGCGCCGAAAGGGAGTGGAGCATTTCTAGTAAAAAATCTCTACCTCTCTTGCGACCCTTACATGAGAGGTCGAATGCGGGATTTCCACGGCTCTTACATTCCCCCCTATGTTCCTGCCCAGGTTTTGTCGCTTAAACCAAATGTTGACTTTGTTTATATATATATTCCTTCTGATATTCTTTTCTTTTCATTTTCATTATTCGCCTTGTGATAAAAGCCCATACAAGGATTTGGCGTCTCAAAGGTTGTGGATTCTGATATTCCAGAATTCAAGGTTGGAGATTTAGTCTCTCTAATTACTGGGTGGGAAGAGTACAGTTTGATTTCCCAACCCCAGCAGCTAAGAAGAATCCAGCAACATGAGCATGATGTCCCTCTTTCTTATTATCTCGGTCTTCTTGGTAATCTTCTTGTCTTTTGCACTTCTTCTAAACAGTAAACACACATACATTATTGTTTAATTAATGTACAAATGAAGAATGAAGAAAACGATTTGTGTTCATGCAGGAATGCCAGGCTTTACTGCTTATGCAGGATTTTATGAGGTCTGCTCTCCTAAGAGGGGGGATTACGTTTTTGTCTCAGCAGCTGCAGGGGCTGTTGGCCAACTCGTTGGTCAATTTGCCAAGTCTCATGGGTGCTACGTTGTTGGAACTGCAGGGTCTGCCCAAAAGGTTAGCAATTGTTTCTCTACTCTTTTCCTCTATGATAAGAAGATGAGATATCTAAGACAAAGGCCTTTTTTTTTTCTCAGGTTGATCTTTTAAAGAATAAGCTAGGATTTGATGAAGCTTTTAATTATAAAGAGGAGGCCAACCTGGATGCAGCCTTGAAAAGGTTACTAGCAGCATGCATCTTCTTGTTTTGAGTACTAAAGTGAACTCTCTCTGTGTCTCGTATGATGATTTTATTTTTATTTTAATGCATGATAGATATTTCCCAGAAGGCATTGACATCTACTTTGATAATGTTGGGGGAGAGATGCTCGATGCAGCACTGGTGAACATGAGGGTTCATGGGAGAATAGCAGTGTGTGGAATGGTGTCGTTGCACAGCCTGGTGGATGGGCGAGGAATTCACAACTTGTACAATGTTGTAGGGAAAAGGATTAGAATACAGGGATTTCTTCAGAGTGATTACTTGGACTTGTACCCGCGCTTCCTTGAACATGTGATGAGCTGGTACAAGCAAGGGAAGATTGTGTACATTGAAGACGTGAGGGAGGGGTTGGAAAATGCTGCAGCTGCTTTCGTTGGGCTGTTCTCTGGAAGGAACGTGGGAAAGCAGGTGGTTTCTTTGTGTGGCCCTGGGCCTGACCCGTCAATCATATGATTCAAACGAACCATTCTCTTAATCCGCCCACTGTTGTTATTGTATGGAGAGCTATTGAGATACAATTACCTCATCCTTTTATCTTAGCGAAATAAAATTATTGTATGGATGGACAAAATACAATAATGTTGGCTGCTATTAGCCTATTACTATGAAAGAGGGCGGGCCCTCTTTTTCTTCTTTAATTGAAAGTACTGATGGTTTCGTTCTTACTTTTCAAATTAAAGTCGATGATAATTTAAGATATATTTTCTTAGTAATTTGATATTCATAAAATGAAACATTTGGTTAACCACGGGAAAATGGTCCGAGTGGCATACACGTAATTGTCACTTCTCCCGCTCTCCTTCTTGTACATTCCAAAAAATATACATTGTTACTAAGAACAAGAACCGTCTCTGAAAGCTCGTCGAAGCTCTCTCTCTCTGTTATTAACTCGTGGCGTGGAAAGGTATCCACCTCTCACTCTTTTCAAAGTTTTTACAACACTCTCGCTAGTAGATACAATCCTATTAATTAAAAGCTCTTTTGTTGTTTTCATCAGTCAAATACAAAGCCATTAGGACTCTGTTCAACGTTTTTGCCTGGTTTTGTGCCTCCCACCATCACCTCTCGGTTTGGTCATGGAAGGAAACACGTATTTTTTTCTCCCTTTTAATTTAGTTAACGTCGATTTTTGTTTACGGTTGTTGAATTGGCTGCTTTTTCGTTGTTTAAGTTTTTCTGTTTCTTTCTGTTAATGTTTGACCTAATATTGAACTGTATGACGCTAAGCTCTTGTTTTGGATGCTACGATAAACTCCTTCTTAGGTTCTGTGCAGTGAGTAGTACACACGTCACTTGTGAGCCATTCTACTCATTGTACTCGATTAATTAAAAAGATTAACTGAAGAAATGAAATAAGTTCCTTAAACATTGTACATACGCGTAAACACTTGCTATTGCCATTCTTTACAACCGTTGTAATTTTTGTTTCCGTTTGATATTTTATTTAAAACACTTGCTAATGCTGAGACTGGATCTCTCTTGAATTTTATACTTCTTGTCATCAACTAAAATGGTACTCGGGCATAAAGATGCGTTCATTTATATTATCCACTCGAATGCATGAAGTCTTACCATTTAAAGTGGATATGTCATGAAGGATCACTCTCTTCTTCTTCTTTTTTTCGGGCTATCAATATTTTCATCAGACAGATGTTATTTCTGAATTAAGAAGATTGTTTAAGCAATTGTTATTATTTGAATGATCTACTATGTTAGACTGGCAGGATTTCATGAGATTCTACTATAGATATATTCGTTTGGGGTTAGATGAGATATATGTTCCTATTTTTTCTAACTATATATTGAGTAAATTTACTAAATTCCTGTTCTTCCCTAAAACAGGTAGATGGTTCGTCTGGTTAAGTTAGTAATCAGAGGTTTCTCACTCACTGAACCTCAATTCAGTACTCATTTTGGCTATCACCATGGCTTCCGCCACTTCACCACTGAATCATGTCATCTACACACAGCTTCTCCTTTTCCTGTCAACCCTGACCACCTTCTTCGAGTTTGCACCATTCTTTATCAACTACAGCATTCTCCAGACTCCAAACTCCATTCCAAACTTTCATCTTCTGCTTTCCAACTCACCCATGAATTCTTCCTCCAAGTTTGTAACAAATTCCCCTATTCATGGCGACCTGTCTATCGCTTCTTCCAGTACACACAACAAGCTTCTCATTCACAATTCTCCCACACCTCTTTAACCTTCAACAAGATGCTTGACGTCATTGGGAAATCTAGAAACATTGATCTCTTTTGGAACATGGTTGAAGAAATGGGCAGATGTGGCCTAGTCAATGACAAGACCTTTGTACTTGCTCTTAAGACCTTGGCTTTGGCAAGGGAGTTGAAGAAATGTGTGCAATTCTTTCATTTGATGAACGGGTTTGGGTTTGAGTATGATGTGGAGAGGATGAATAAGGTGGTGGAGAGTTTGTGCAAGGCTAAGCTTGTTCAAGAGGCAAAGTTCGTGGTTATGAAGTTGAAAGAATGGATTACTCCTAATGATGTCACCTACGGGTGGCTGGTTAAGGGGTTTTGTGATGCGGGTGATATGGTTGAAGCTTCAAAGATGTGGAATTTAATGGTGGATGAAAATTTGGAGCCAAGGATCGATGTCTTTAATAAAATGATTGATACTCTTTTCAAGAAAAATGAATATGATGAAGCTATGAAGATGTTTGACACAATGAAAGTGAGGAGAGCAAATGGTTTGGGCCTTCCAACTTATGACCTCGTGATTGGTTGGTTATGTAAAAGAGGTAAGCTTGGCCAAGCCAAAATATTGTTTGATGACATGCTCAAGAGAGGAGTTCAGGCTGATAATTCAACTTTGGGATCCTTGGTGTTTGGGCTTTTAGTCAAAAGGAGGGTCCAAGAGGCATACAAGGTTGTGGAAGGAATTGAAAAGCCAGATATTGGTGTTTATCATGCATTAATTAAAGGTTTTGTAAGGTTGAGGAGGCCAAGTGAAGCAAGTCAAGTGTTTCGAGAAATGATAAAGAGAGGATGTGAGCCGGTGATGCACACATATGTTATGTTATTGCAAGGGCATTTGGGGAAGAGAGGGAGGAAAGGACAAGATCCACTTGTGAACTTTGACACCATTTTTGTAGGAGGTTTGGTTAAGGCTGGGAAGTTGCAAGAAGCCACCAAATACGTGGAGAGGACAATGAAGCGAGGACTAGAGGTTCCTAAGTTTGATTATAATAAGTTTCTGCATTATTATTCTAGTGAAGATGGGGTGTTAATGTTTGAGGAGATGGGGAAGAAATTGAGGAAGATAGGGTTGATGGATTTGGCTGATATATTTGCTCGTTATGGAGAGAAAATGGCAACTAGAGCAAGGAGGAGAAATAGGGCAGTTGAATCTTTGGAGGTTTAAATCCTGAGTGGGAACTCCTTTGAAGTGTTAACTGCTGGATCAATTGGTTTAAGGCAGCCGCAAGTTGCTGTGACTTTGCTGTGAAGGTGAGCTTGATTATCGCCTAGAACCATTTCAAATATCTTGGTTATGGAAACTCACTCTTATGATTATAGATTTCTGGTTTATAGCAGGACTAACTTTTCTGTCCTTAGATAAAATAATAGGAAAAAGAATAGAGTTAGAAGATGAGGAAGAGTAAACAAGCAAGTGAAGGAGAGATCGTACCAATGGAGTACCGCCACCAGCAAAACCATCACCATCTCGACTCCATCGTCTGTTCACCTAAATATCTGACTGCTACACATTGTCATCTTCAGAGAAGGAATCAGAACCATCCAGTTCCTTTATGGAAGCCACCAGCAAGCACCTGGGACTGCATGATCCAATTCTTGGACCGCAAGCTGTCCATGACGTTAATGCATACAAATTCTTAGGTGCTTTACTTGAGTTTGTTGGAAGAGGAGCTGGAAGCGGCAGTTTTAGGCTTTCCATTGAGAGGTGCAGGGATTGGCCACCATGCCTTGATGTCAGACCCTAACCCTTAAGGGAAGCTCAAATCAGCTGTTTTATAAGAAACATTGCTTCTAACTCACTCATTTGTTGGCCACGAGGGAAGACGGAAGCTTGCTAGGACAGGACTTTAACCAATTGGATGGTGGGACTGAGGACACAAGCTCCTTACAGAGAGTTGGCCATGTCGTCAGCTGCGGCTGCAATTGTGGCTGCAGCTGTGTTGTGTATGCTTAGGGATGAAGCCAGTAGAACAGTATGGATTGCACGAAGACTCTCTCACCATTTCTTCTTTTGGTAGTCCTTTCTTCTTCTATTACTCCTCTTTCCTCGTAATTGCATGCGAGCTCACTAGCCGATATATGTTCTAACATTTCAACATCTCTTTCTGTGTGATCCAAGGTATGTACGGTCTGGTTTCGAGGGTGGTTTTACCAAAGCATGGCTGGGGGAAGCTATTGACAAGTCCTTTTTTTTTTCCACTGAAGAAAGGCACATGGTTGCTTCCTCAGTGGAGAGGTCTTACATTGACCTCAAAACCTAAGTTGCGGCTAATGGCTTTACCAACACTTTCAATTATGATGTTAGATTCTTGCTCTCTGATTATTCTAGAAGCCAAGTTGTGAAGTGTTAGTTATCTCTCTTTTGCCTTGTGGCATGCCTACTCTTTCTCTTGTTTCTGACTTTCATGTCAATGTTATCATTGTAGTCGCTAATTCCACATTGTAGAAGCAGTTTAATTTTAAATCTAGACTGTAAACGAGTTTTTTGCTTTGTATTCATCTTAAAAAGATTTTAATATAAAGGCTAACGTATAACATTTGGTGTGTTTTGAAGGGATGCCCGTACCAAGGAATTTCTATAACTGTTAAACATATACGGCCAGATTGAAAGAATGGACATGTTATCAGGCCAGGAAGTTACTTTCAAAGATGAGATAAAGATCAAAATCGTTGCTGGATCGAAGAAAGAAGGAATGCAAAGCTCATATGTTTTTTACAGTGTGATGAAATGAAGACCAAAATTGTTGCCGGTTTGAAGAAAGAAGGTATGCAGAGCTCATGTGTTTTTTAGTGTTCACGTAATGCGATAATGGGAGCATATCTGTATTGTCGTCGCATTGTTGAAAAAGGTGATTTTGGAGAGAGGATAATCAGAGAATTGATGCACTTATTCAGCAGCGGATGGAATGATATGAACTGGACTTACAAGTGGCTTACTTGTGCCCTGGGATGGAGATAGTGATCATCAGCATGATTTCCAATACCAATCTTTTGATGATTAGTTTGTCTATAGTTAAATCACGTGTAACACGTAACATAGATCTTATTATGTGTTCTAATTCTAAATCGTTCATGAAATGGTTAAAAACGAAAAAAAATATGGAATACTTGATTTTAGTTTCATCTTAACTTTCAAAATCATTTTTGTGATTAAAACGAGCTCTAATCTTTCAAGACGTTCACGAAAAACGTTTATCGATACATTGTTAATGTTTTTCTGTAGTTTTTTAATACGTAAGTGTTTTAACAGATCAAATGATATGTATGCTTATCAATTATATGAACAACTGTAAAAATCCTTAACTTTTATATATAGTTTTTGTATCAAACTTTTCTATCATAAGCTTGATATAGGTTTGATCTATATTAATCAGGATTAATTTTTCTTCTCAAGTTTGAGTTATTAATTTAGATCATTTATTAAATCACTATATTACTTTTATTTGAATTAAATTACGTAACTTAATCGACAAGTTAGTGAAAATTTGAAAATTACAATTAATAATTATTTAACATAATGAGAAAGGACAAAATTATCCAGCATTTTTTTCGTTAGATAATCATTAATTGCAGTTTTGACTCAAATTTAAACACATATATCAAGTATGTCACAGGTAATCACAAATATCTATTACCTTACTAATATGAATGAAAAAATGGAGTGTGACAAACTAGGATGATATCTATATGATTTAAAAAGATTATCTTCGTTTGTAGGCCTCAATATTATCTTCGTTTGTAGGCCTCAATTTCTCCAACTTTATGCTAAACTGTATGTGTTAAACTGTAGCAGAGAAGTATTATTTTCTCTTACCAAATGTTAAATGGCATTAAAGAAAATATTTATGTTCTCTAACTGAATATTAAACTGTATTAGAGAACTTTTATGAGATTATACCTTATATCCCTCTATATCATCTAAATATATGAATATCTATACTAAACTGTATATATTTAACTAATATAGGCTCAAGATCAATCTTTATATATGCTCAATGACCTTTAAAATACTTAAGATCAACATAAATCTTAACGCTTTCATATATATTATGGCTATACACAAGAATAGTTATCACTGAAGATAAAAAGATGATTATCTATATTAATAAACAATTATAATGTCATAAATACATTAAAATGTACAAATATTTAAGGAGCAAATACAACGAACTTAACTACTACTGTCTAAGGACCTAAACACGCTCATACTAGATACGTGTTTAACAAATACTAGTGGGCGAAGTCCTTTAGTCAATGGATCAGCTAACATCTCCTCAATCCAGATATACTTCACTTCGATGTGACCTTTCTGAATAAACTCTTTTATGGTCAACTATTTGACCTCTAAATGCTTAGATTCTGTGATATTCTTGTTGTTGTTACTGAACAATATTGCAGCAAGATTATCACAATATAACGGGTCTAGCTATCGAATCTACCACAGACAACTCAGAAATCAAGTTTTTGAGTCAAACTGTCTATGTAGTAGCCCATAACATGCAACAAACTCTGCATGCATGGTCGAAGACGTTACCAATGTCTGTTTGACACTCTTTCATGATACAACTCCATCTGCCAACATAAAAATGTACCGTGAAGTCGATTTATGATCATTCGGACACATAACAAAATCGAAATCTGTATACCCTGTGAGATTTCAATTGTTGATTTTTTTGTATGTCAACATATAATCCTTGGTATCTTTAGGTATCTTAACATTCGCTTAACTGCATTCCAATGGTCTATACTTAGGTTAGCTAGATATCAACCCAACAGTCCAACAGCAAATGCAATATCCGGTCTAGTGCACACCTGAGCATACATTAGGCTACCAACTACACTAGAGTATGGGACATTCCTCACAACTTTTCTCTCAACTTCATTTTTTGGACATTGTACTAATGACAGTATCTTGCCATGAGAGATAGGTGCTATAATAGGTTTACAGTCAACCATATTAAACCTTTGTAGCACTCGCTTAATGTATGCTCTTTATTATAGACTCAATGAGTGTCGAGATCTATCCTAGTGAATCTATATACCAAGGACAAAAGATGCTTCACCTAAATCCTTCATGTCAAAGTGTTTGGCCAAACGTTACTTTTGCCTTATGCAATATGGTCAAATCATTTGACGCAAGCAAGATGTCATCCACGTATAGTAATAAGAAGATAACTTTGCTCTTGCTCCCCTAATCTTATAGTATAAGCATCTTTCAACTTTGTTTTCCACAAAGCTGAATGAGATCAAAACCTTATCAAATTTTAAGTACAATTGTCTGGAAGCTTGTTTCAGGCGTATATTGATTCAGTCAACTTACAAACTTGGTCAGTTGCTTATTGATCCTGAAATCCTTCAAGTTGCTCCATACAGACCTCCTCATAAAGGTCACCATTTAGAAAAGTGGTTTTAACGTCCATTTGATGTAGCTCCGTGTTATAATGAGCTACTATTGTCATAATCACTCTAAACGCATCATTCAAGGATATAAGAGAGAAGATAACATTGAAGTCAACTCCTTCTCTCGAAGTAAATCCCTAGTAACCAAACGGGTTAAATCGCTCAACTTGACCTTATATGTCCTTGTAATTCTTAAATAGTTATTTGTAATTGACAGACCTGTAATGTTGAGGTAAAGTAGTATCTATACCGAGAATTCGATCACACATATTATGAAATACCTTTGGGCTGAATACATAATATATGCAATTAAACTCCTACATAAAAAGGCGATCAAAGTACAAACCATCAACTCTCATGACATTACCACCTTTGGGCGAATAGACCATTTAAGTAACGATTTTTCTATATCTAATACCTTTATGTTCATCTCAAAACCCTATGTAAGTCCAACACCTTTGGACAAAATAACTAAACATAAGGTCAGAGATATCCCCACCATATGAGTAGGACAATCCAAAATACCGATTTGGAAGGTCACTTTGGTGACTACATCCTCATCAGTACACTAGAAAGTTCACAAACACAAGGGATACATCTTTATGTCATTCTCATATTTTATATGGGTATAATGTATATGAAAATCAACTATGAATGCAAAAATTCAAATGCACAATCAAATAATCACATACTGATACTGAAAACATTATCTTTAAACTTTATTTGAGACTTTTATTTTAAAAAAACCTCAATAAGAGTAATTTTTGCGCTTTCATAAATACTGAAACTACCACACGAGATATGAAACCTTAAGTGCCTCCCTTATATGTAATTTAGAGCACGAAAATGCACTCAAAATTAGTTTACAAAAGCTTTAGCACCTTTTCTGGAATCTAATTATTAACGTAATAAATCTAAAAAATTGAAAAAACACTTTAAAAATTTCTTCAACCCGAAAATTGATCCAAAAGGACTCGGTTCAAATTTTTTTTCTTTTAATTTCTGGTTTTGACGTCATGCACTGTAGCGTTGACGTCATGCACTGTAGACGTCAGCATGCGTCATGCCTAGACGTGGCAAGGGGCGTGTATGTAGGCATGATGTAACTACTCTGATACCACGTATAACACATAGCATAAACTTGATTACGTATCTCAGATCGTTCATGAAAGGGTTAAAAATGAAGGAAATATGGAATACCTCATTCGATTTTATCTTAACTTCCGAAGAGGTTTTCGTAGCCAAAATGACCTCCAATCTCTCAGTACCTTAACGAAAAACGTTCACCAACACATAGTTAACGTTTTTCTACAGTTTTATCAATACGTAAGCGCTCTTAACAGGTTAGAAGATCTGTATGCTTACGAATGATATGAGCAACTGTAGGAGACCTTAACCTTTATATATAGCTTTCATTTCGAACTTCTCCATTACAAGCTCGATATGAGTCCGGTCTACATTAATTATGATCTATTTTCCTTCTAAACTTCAACCAATTGATTTAAATCATTTATTGGGTAACTTTATTACCCTTATTTGAATCAAATTACATAACTTAATCGATAAGTTATTGAAAAACAAAATATTACAATTAATAATTGTCCAACATAATAAAAAAGGACAAAATTATCCAAGAATATGAGTGGGGTATGAAAGCGGTAATATCCAAGTGTTGGACCTTGGTGGTTACTCACAGTAGTCCCACAATAAGTGTTAGACCCCTAAGTTCAGATTGCGAGACCGTGCAAGTATTGGCGAGCCTTGGCCAATGCTTGACACGTAAGTTGGCACGAGGAAGGCGTGTTGATGGGGAATAAAGCAAAGTCTTGCTAGCTAGCGAGCAAAACCCAAGGAACTTGCGAAGTAGGCGAGGGATGCGAGGAGTATCGACGAAGATCTCGAGAGTAGGCGACATTCGATACTCATGGGCACGCGTAGGCGCACATTGACGAAAACTAAGTCATGTGAGAAGGCGCAAAGGTGTATGAGACCCGCAAGGATGCTCGAAAGCATGCGAGCGCGATGAGACGCCTAAACACTTAACTTCGGCGAG
>JANZLF010000007.1:31980139-31990790 GCA_026546835.1 Erythroxylum foetidum | reverse complement strand
GTTATTCTTACGTTGGTCGACTATTTAGCAACTTTAGTAGGTTGCTTCCTTTTCTGAATGACCGTGGTATGTGCGTGCACATTCTTGCTTCCATGAAGCTTTGCCAGGAGCAGCGTGTGTCTATTACACATGCACGATCTGTGAAAGAGCTCTGTAGTATGATTGGAACATTCTTTTATTGGCTGATGTTAACTGATTCTGCTGTTAATGTCTTCAGGATTCTAGCTAATTCCAAGCCTTGTCCAAAGTGTAAACGGCCAATTGAGAAAAACCAAGGTTGTATGCATATTACATGCACACCACCTTGTAAATTTGAATTTTGCTGGTAAGGCGATGAAAGTGCTACACACTTTCTCCCTCTTCTGGCTCCCCCCTTAGGGTCCTCCTACCTACTTGATTTGTTTTTCTTTGTTCATTTACTTACTCTTCACTTTCGTTGATTCTTAACTATATTTATGCAGGCTCTGTCTTGGTACATGGTCAGAACATGGAGAAAGGACTGGTGGTTTCTATGCATGCAATCGATATGAGACAGCAAAGCAAGAGGGTGTGGTAGGATAATATTGGGCATTTTAGTTGTTCTTAAATGCAGGAGATATAATCCCTTTTTGTCTCATTTTACTAGTTGCTCCTGTTGTCAGTATGACGAGGCAGAAAAACGTCGAGAAATGGCCAAAAACTCTTTGGAGAGATATACTCATTATTATGAAAGATGGGCAACCAACCAATCAGTAAGAACAAATATGTGACTGTATGGTAATCATGAATGTGGTGATGTCCTTTTTTGTATTTAATCTTCCTGGTCATAAATTTAATCATGCTCCACATGCTGCACGCTCTGAATCATCATACTTCAATATAGATTCTGATTTTCATTTTATCATTCTCATCGCAGTCCAGGCAAAAGGCAGTTGCAGACCTACGGGAGATGCAAAGTGTACATGTAAGTTTAATAGTTAGCAACAGTTGTTTACTGAACGGTGATATTGGTATGGTTTATTCCATTTGCTAGCATGTATTTAGAGTGGAAATGTAGAAGATTGTTTATTGTTTTCTCCCAGGGGAGAGGTTGCCAAGAATTATAAATTATGGATTTGCCTTGTTTTAGGACAGGAAGAACCCAAGGACCTTTTGATATTAGAAGTTACTAATCAAGGCTCATTTAACGTTTTTTTATGTGAAATAATTCATGAGGATATGATTATCTAAGAGCTCAAAGCTCAAAACAATCTAAATGAGCAAGGCATAGGCCTTCATACCTATGTGTTCCTCGACTCAATTCCACTTCGTGAACTTCCTGACTTGTTCTATCGAGCTGAGTTATTTTTGCAGCAGTTAGTGAGAGTTACATGTTTTTTTTAGATTGGTAAGCTGAGTGATACACAGTGCCAACCTGAGTCACAGTTGAAGTTCATAATAGAAGCCTGGCTACAGGTAAGCAACATATACTTCCTCGAATATTGGAATATTTAGACACTTATGTGATAATCCATTTGCCTTCTCCCATGTCAATTTCCTTTCTGCAGATAGTTGAATGCAGGCGAGTTCTGAAATGGACTTACTCTTATGGATATTATCTTCCAGAACATGAACATGCCAAGAGACAGTTCTTCGAATATTTGCAAGGTGGGACATTTCATCAATCAAATACCTTTTCTACATGTTCTAATCACACAATTATACAGGGGAGGCTGAGTCCGGGTTGGAGAGACTTCATCAATGTGCAGAGAAGGAGCTCCAAGTTTTCATAAATGCAGAAGGCCCATCAAAAGACTTCAATGAGTTCCGCACCAAACTTGCAGGACTCACCAGGTTTTTTATTTAATCATAAATTGGTACTGACCATGACTTTCAGTCTGGATGATAGTTAAACCCAAACTTCTAATGTCAACCTTTGAAGAATGAAGAAAGTAAAGGGTCAAGCTCATAGCCTGCTATTAAGAATTTTGGTGATATTTTATGGAATCAATTCTTGGCTGTCCATTATATTGAGAGTAGTTCTATTGACAGCCGTTAATCATCATTTTGAAGGGAACCAGTAATTATGAGATACATTGTTGTAAAATTTGCATATATGTGTTACTAGTTATGATTGTCTAGAATGTTTGTGCTATTGTCATAT
Source organism: Erythroxylum foetidum (assembly GCA_026546835.1). Classification (NCBI taxonomy): domain Eukaryota; kingdom Viridiplantae; phylum Streptophyta; class Magnoliopsida; order Malpighiales; family Erythroxylaceae; genus Erythroxylum; species Erythroxylum foetidum. The sequence continues at coordinate 31,988,668 of JANZLF010000007.1, read as the reverse complement.
ATAGCTCAGGACATGTCTGATAATAACCGTTTAAAATTTTTTATTTCTTTTCCTTTGCTTTCGGTGCCCATTTATGTACAATCTAACGGTCAATAATCTATGTTGATGTTGGTGCAGTGTAACTCGGAATTACTTTGAGAATTTAGTCCGGGCATTAGAGAATGGCCTTTCAGATGTAGATTCGCATGGTGCCTGCAGCAGGAGTGGAAGCTCGAAGAGCATGGGTGGGGGGAACTGTAAGGGACTACGGGGAAGAAAGGGGTCGACATCCAGATCTAGTGGCCCTAATAGAAACATTGACGATTCAGGCCATTGGTCCTGCGAACATTGCACATTTGCAAACTTCAAGTCAGCCACCATTTGTGCAATGTGTCAGCAAAGACGCTAAAACTCAGTTTTTACACGAACTAGTTGGCCGGCCACAGGCATATCATTGGTTTGAATCATCTCCAGAGGTGGGGAGGGGGAGGGGGAGAAAAAGCATAAGTTTTGGGAGGAGGCATGGGAATGAAATTGTCATTCTCCTTTATCTCAAAAGGCTGAGTTTGCTGCTGCATGACTTTCTGAGGTGGGATTGCGAAGAAGAAAAACTATAGATTCTGAAATCAGCTCAGCTGTAAATATGTGTATCTCGTGCCTGCCACTGACTGCCTGCCTGCCTTGGAGACGTAACATTACAATTTGTCTGTCATGATCTCCATTTATATTCTTAAAAAATGTATGTGTGTGTGTCTTATCTTTAACTTACGGATGAATGTGTTTGTTGTGTAGTAGTAGTAGTTGCAATAGAAACTTCTCTGAATCAGCCTTCAGGTCCTAATAAAAAAGAACATACATATATACTTACGCATCGGTGGCTTGGTCTTGGTCTTGGTTTTATTTGTAATTTTAGTCGTCAATAACAAGCTGATAAAAACATAATAATACGTTTTGCAAGAAACAACTCGTAGATAAGGCAAAAACATAACTTTAAACTGGACCAATGGGTGGACTCTCCGATGGCCTTCCGATGGCCTCCCGAGGAGAGTCCGGCCCACCCGCTGTAAGGATGCGACCCAATTGAAGGATTTGAAATGAAAAAGTTGGTGAATGAAGCTCTCTGTAATGGCAACGGGGTTGATATTGAATGAACCAAAAAAGGCGCAATTTTGAAGAGAGAAGAAAATGGAAAGTCCTTCAACTCCTCGCTGGAACCTCGACAGACCCTTCCTCACCGGCCGCTTCCACCACCACCAGGTTTTAACCCTTTTTTAATTTTCTTGAAATAATCACACTTTCCCCCTAGTGATTCAGCTTTTTCATTCACTCCCAGGAAGTGAAAGGAACATCGCAATTCCCTGATTCCAAGGGATTATTCTCGTTCAGGTGTCCTTTCTACAAGCCTACTCTCGCAAGTTTAATCTTTTTATTGTTATTTTTCAATCTTGCTCACCGTAGAATTATCGATAGAACTATGCGCATTTGATGTTCTTATGCTCATTCTTTTAAATCTCCCATGTCTATTTAAGCCCCGGAGTCGACAAGGCGATTGGCTGTTATGATGCGGCTGTACAGGTTTGCTCAATTTGCTCTACGTAACCTAGTACAATTTAATCACCCATCTTTTGTTTATTTCTTTTCCTTAAACTTTCTGCCTCACTGTTGTTCCTTACTCATTCTATTATCTTTGGTGGCAGAAAAGAGTTTCTTGTATACATCTGAGTGTTAACTTATTTCTCTTTTTAAATTCCACCCCTCTACTTTGGAATGATATGCCAAACTCTCTAAGATCTTTTCACCTTTTTCTTGATTGGTTTTTGGAATTAGTAATTATTCTTACTCAATGTTGCTTAGGAAGAAGATCAAAGGATCATGAGAACTCAAAGAATTTGTAATTCCCTTTACAAGCCAATTAAATTGTTTTCTTCTCTCTTATACGTATATTCCCACACACACCAATACAGTCTATCAGTTGTTTGCTTGGTTAGATGGATGTTTCACACATTTAAAGTTGATTCTTTGTCAACTTGGACGTAGGAGCTTATTGTCATCGATGATCTCATGTCTGCTTTGGTGGGAATTGAAGGGCGGTACATTTCTATTAAGAGACTCCATGGAAAGGGGGATGATATTTCCTTCCATGTTGATGCTTCTATGGATTTGGCACTCCAGGTATGCTGTTGTGAATTTTGAATCTGGCTGCATATAAATGCCTTCTTTGGCAAGTTGTTTATCTTTTTTGTGTCTGACCCTTGTTATTTTGACATGTTATGGTAACGGTTTCTTGTTTTGCATACTCCTCGACAATTCTCTATGAAACAGTGTTGGATATATTTGTAATTGATATGGTTGCTTGTGGTTGGGGTATATCCATGTTTTGTATCTTTATATGTTCACATTCTCAAGGAAACTCTGCGTATGACGATCCTGCATCATGGCACTTTTGTTATGTGCTTGATATGCATATTTCTATGTGCTATCTGTTATAAGAAAAGTGTTCCATATCTGTAAGAGCTACCTATTGAGTTAAAATTTACCTGAACTAATCAAGGAACATTTTGCAGGAACTCGCTAGACGAATATTCCCTTTGTGCAAAAGCTATCTGTTGATTAACCAGTTTGTAGAGTCAAGGTCACAATTCAAGAATGGCTTAGTTAATCATGCCTTTGCTGCTGCTCTCAGGGCACTCCTTCTAGTAGGTTTTTATTTTGCAGGTCTCTTAATTTAAGTTATTTTAAGTTTTGGTACTTGTATGTATGTTTCCATCAAATATAAATTAGAATACAAACTTCTCCACTTATTTGGTCAGTTTAGCATTAGGTTGCACTAGCCTGGTTTGATTTGGTTGTGAATTGATGTTTGACATAGACTTCAGGTCCTTAAAGAAGTCATGTTCATGGCATGGGATAGGCTATGAATATGATTGTGCATATAAGTGAAATTATAGCGGCCCACACTATTTATGTGTTCAATGTGTGAAATTTTCCTCAACAGCTTCATTTATGAATGATCTATCAGGACTATGAGGCCATGGTGGCGCAGCTTGAACACCAATTCAGACTTGGAAGGCTTTCCATCCAAGGATTGTGGTTCTATTGTCAGGTTTGCATTCCTCTGAAAATCTGTTTTAGTATAACTTGGATCGTTTCTCAAAATTTTTTCCTTAAATAATGTTGCAGCCCATGATGAACTCCATGCTCACACTATCCACTGTAGTACAAAAGGCTACATCAAATAATTGTACAGGTTCTTCTGTCCTTAACCTCTTGCTGAGCCAGGTAAAATGCTGTACTTTTATCTTGAGACGTTACTTAACCATTCAACGTTTCAAATTTTGTTTTTGCACTTATGATATAGATTTTGCAACATCCAGGCTAAGGCCATGGCTGGTGATAATGCAGTGAGGTCCTTACTAGAGAAGATGACGCAATGTGCAAGCAATGCTTATCTTGGCATACTTGAAAGGTACATTAGTTGCTGTGCTATTGAATCTTTTTGGAAATGCACTCATTCTTCAGGTCTTGCTTGGCCACTTCCCAAGTATATTTAATGGTAAGCTTTATAGTGATGGACTTAACCTAATTTCTTGGCCTTCGGTTGGAGACCCATATGCAAAGGGTATTATTACACACCAAATGTGGATATTTTGATCTTTTAATTCTATAGGGGAATCTACTGATAACAGAAATTCGAAAAATTACCCTTGCCAACACAACATCTGTTGAGACCTAAGCATGAGGTCAAAATTTTGCCGAGTTATGCAAGACTATTTACATGAAACAGAGCCATGAAGATTTTTTTAATAGCTTCTTAAATGATACCTTTTTTTTTTCTCTTTTTACTTGGTTTGTTTTGAGTTGCTATTGGATTAAGTGTTTCAATTGCTTGATGAAGTTAGGCTTCATATTTACATAAGCGAAACCTGAATTGGGACAGTTAATATATTATGACACTGTTGGTAGGTAACAACATTGAAGATCTAGAGAATGGTTAAGCACAGTCCATTTCGAACTTTACTTTATTTTGCCACTATAAGCATTATTTGATACTGTGGGAAAGAATTTTTCTATTTCTCATATATTGAATAGGACTATACAGCCATATATAGGACATTACAAGTAGGGATTTAAATCTAGAAAGTTATCTAAAGCTATCTAATGTAATCCCATAATTTGAGGGATTTCAAATCTATTTACAGCCTATCTAAATCTAAGTATGATCTATTTACAGTTGTTTAGTATCTTAACACTCCCCCTCAAGCTGAGAAATAGATGTCTTCCATTCCCAGCTTATATACAAGATCATGAAAACTTGAACTATTGTTAGAGCTCTAGTCTTAGAATACTATGATAACCGATTTCCCTCCTAGCCCTTGTCTTTCCTTCTAGAACAATTCTCTCCCTCACCCCCGTAGATCCTAACACCTATTCAGCCCCTTTGTTAAAACATCAGCTACTTGACGTTCTGATGGAACATAGGGCATACACACTAACCCTTCCTTCAATTTTTCTTTAATGAAATGTCTATTAATCTCAATATGCTTTTTCCTATCGTGTTGTATAGGATTGTGAGCAATATTGATGGTTGACATATTGTCACAATAGAGTTCCATAAGGCCATCCCATTTGAGAATAATATTCAGCCAGAGTAATTCACGCAATCCTTAAGCAATGGCCCTAAATTTTGATTCTGCAGATGACCTTGCCACCACATTCTGCTTCTTGCTCCTCCATGTTACCAAATTTCCACCAAGAAACATATAATATCCTATAGTTGATCTTTTATCCATTATGGAACTTGCATAGTTAGTTTCGATGTAAGCTTTTAAAGCAATAGTAATGTTTTTCTTGAACAAAATTCCTTTTCCCGGACTGCCTTTCAAGTAATGTAGCACCGTATAAGCAGCTTGAAGATGAGGCTCTCTTGGATCATGCATGAATTGACCGATCATGCTTACCGAGTATGCTATGTCTGGCCGAGTGTGAGCAAGATATATGAGTCTACCCACTAGTCTTTGATACATCCTTTTATCAACAACTGGTTCTTTTTTAACTTCTCCCAACTTGTGGTTTGGATCCATTGGTGTAGAGATTGGCTTACACCCAATCTTCCCTATTTCTACCAACAAATCAGCCACATACTTCTGTTGAGATATAAAAACCCTTGTGTGGAATATGTCACCTCAATACTAAGGAAGTACCTGAGTTTCCCAAGTTCTTTTATCTCAAACTCTTTGACTAGTCTTTGCTTCAATTCATGCTTCTCTTTCTCATCATTTCCAGTCAGTATGACGTCATCCACATAGGCTAGAAGTTCAGTAACTCCCCCTGTAGCTGAATGTTTAAGAGAGTGTGATCACCTTGGCTTTGTTTATACCCAGACTCCCTCATGACTTTTGCAAATCTCCCAAACCAAGCTCTAGGAGATTGTTTTAGCCCATAAAGGGCCTTCCTCAGCTTGGAAACTTTGTTACCCGCGTCTCCCTCAAATCCCGGTGCAATGTTTCATATATATTTCTTCATCTAAGTCTCCATGGAGAAATGAATTCTTAACATCATATTGTTGGAGTTGCCAATTAAAGTGGGTAGCCAATGATAACAAAATTCTCACAGCGTTCATCTTTGCAACTGAGGCAAAAGTCTCTTGATAATCAATACCATCAGTTTGGGTGTACCATTTGGCCACCAATTTAGCTTTACCTCTCTCAAGGGAGATCTATGAGCCTTATATTTGGGTGTAAAAATTCACTTATAGTCAACAATGTTTTTCCTTTTCAGTTTATCAACAATCTTCCAAGTTCTATTCTTTTCCAATGCATTATCTCCTTGTTCATAGCAACTCTCCATTCCCTTTTTGGCAATGCCTAAAAAACGGTGTTAGGGATAGTAATGGCATTTAAACTTATGATGAAGTTTTGTTAGGTTGGTGACAGGCGCTTAAGAGAAACATAGTGAGATACAGGATAAAGTGGTCGTTTAGTGCATTCTCTAGTTCCTTTCCTAACAGCAATAGGTTCAAAAAATTGTGGTGTAAAGGTGAGTCAGATCTTACCATGATTTCATTTCCAGAGTCTGATTTGGATTCTAGGACCGAGTCTGATTTGGATTCTAGGACCTGTGTCGGTGGAACGGACTTCCTCCTTGAATACACCTGAGTATTGCTGGTTGGGACATGTGATGACATAAGTTCGGTAGTAGAATTGGGGAACTTAGATATAATTGGTTCAGAAGGTTCGGTTGTTTCAACACTGAGCTGGAGTAGGAGGAAAGTCAAGGGTTTTAAGTGGTTTGAAGGACTCATAAGTGCTATCTTCCATCACTGAAGTCTCCCCCAAAATAGAGGACTTGGAGAAAAAGGTGTATTTTCTGTGAAGGTGACATCTGTAGAGATATAAAATTTCCTAGATGATGGATTGTAACACTTGTATCCCTTTGGAGTAGGTGAGTAACTGAGGAAGACAGGGGTTCTAGTTTGTCTTTATGTTGGTTATGAACATGAACCATTGCTCGTAAGATTGTAGTAGGTCGCATTGATCGGACCTTACACCTCACTTTTGGTTTGAGGCCACCCAAAACATATCCTAATAGCTGCTCCTCTGAAGCCTCGAGTATTTGTGCCACCAACATTTTGAATGCCCGCAAATATTCCTCCACCGACCCAACTTGTTGCATGGAAGTTAGTCTTTCATAAACGTTTTCCTGACTGCCTTCTCCGAAATGCTGCAGCAGAGTGGGAATCAGGGTTTTCCATGTTAATGTCGGACTGTTCTTGCGCAAGAAGCGAAACCAATGCACCGCAACCCCTTCCATGCTGATGAAGGTTAGTCACATCTTTTCATCTTCCTTGACGTGGTGGACCTCAAAAAACTTCTCCACGCGAGCCACACAACCCAACGGATCTGTTCCGTCGAAAATGGGGAGTTCGACTTTCTTGACCCAACGGCAACTCTTGTGATCCTTCTCGCCTTCAATGTCCTCCTCTTCGCCGATCTCTGAGGATGCTTTGTCGCTTGACCCTTGTCGTTGCATCAAGTGAGTCAAGATGACTTCCAAACGACCCATGCCATTCTTGACTTACGTCAAGTCTTCGACTTGCTCCCCCATGGTTCTTTCAGTTCTGGCAACCGAGTCTTCCAACTTTCCAATTCGTGCCTCCATCGAAATCCGGCAGGTCGGACCAAATTGTTAGGTAATAATTCAACTTAATATGCCCGTGTGTTAAATAACATTAGATAGAGAGCAATAGCTCAATATTATTCCGAAACAATAAGGACCTTCACAAGGGAAACCCCCTTACAACCTCAGGAAATCTTCCGAGAATTATTTCCAATCTAAAAGCCTATCCCCTCTTCCCCCATAAACTGTAATTTTATATCTACTTATCCTAACCAGCTACTAAAGAATAGATATCTTCTGCTAACAACCTGATAAAATATATCGCTATCTTCTATACTGTTGCTTATAGCCTGTCTTCTTCTTCCATGTATAAACTAACCACTCTTCTCCTCTGTGACCATTGTTCCTAACAGAGGCATTCATGCAAATAGGGAGTAAAGGTTTACTTGAAAGAGCCAAAGAACAAGTCTTAGAAGGTTTTTCAATAGTCCCCAACAAGCTTCTCAACTTCTCAATTTCTTCACTGTTTAATTCCATTGTTCTTGAATTTTCCTCAACTTTGGGCTGATCTACCATATGTGCTTGGGACCTTTGCCGTCCCCCACAGTTTCCCCATTCTCGACTTGGTGGTTTATCGTGTATTTTCCAACATGTCTACTTTGTGTGCCTTGGTTTCTTACAGTGGGTGCACCAGAGATTGTCCGTATTCTCCTTCCCCTGACTTTCTCTACCAGAATGCTTAGATAGATCACTTTTTCCTTTGTCCTGATGATCAGTTTTTGGTAATAAGGTTGACCCGTCCATGATTTGTGGTTCAAGCATAGCACTCCTTTGACTTTCTTCTGCTCGAATCAATGAGACTGTCTCTTTTGGAGACGGAATGTCCTCTTTTCCAAGGATTTAGATCCTGACTTGATAAAATTTAACATCTAGCTCAGCCAAAAAATCATACACATGGTCTTTTTCAATGAAGTTCTTCAAGATGACAGCATCTTCAGGGCATTTCATCTCCAAAACTCAATAATGATCGAGTTCTTGCCACAGATTCTGCAGCAAGTTTGCATATTTGTGACAGATTTTTCTCCTCCCTTAACAGCTGCAGTTTTGATCTTGATCTCGTTCACTTGAGTAGCATCACGAGCCTTCAAGTATGTGTGACGAATGTAGTCCTAAATCTCTTTTGAATTATCATGGGATCCATAGAATCCCATAGCCAGGACATTATCATGGAATCCTGCTCATCCCATACTTCAAACATTGGGTTATCCTTAGTCGGTCCTATTCCAAGAAGATGACTAAGTCTTCCTTTGCCCTTGAGGTATGCACGGACAAATTGAGACCATTTGAGATAGTTCTTTGATAGAAACTAGAAAAGAAAGATAATAGAAGTAACTGAATAATAGAACTTTATTGATAAATTTGAGAGCAAGAATC
>JANZLF010000007.1:31952414-31980039 GCA_026546835.1 Erythroxylum foetidum | reverse complement strand
ACGGTACTCCAAATTACCGACATATGAGAGGGAATTGATCGGGTTAGCCAAAGTCGGGCAACATTGGCATGCTTATTTTTGGGGCAGGAGGCTCCTCATCCGCACGGATCATTATAGTTTAAAATATTTATTGGAACAACGACTCTCTACTACCCCTCAACAACATTGTGTTCATGAATGTTACTTTCTTTGAAGGTACTTCATACTATAATAACTACCATTGTCAAGGGAGCAAAATATCAGTGAAGATGGCTTCTTAGATGGTTTAGATCTCTTTTTTAGAGTGATATTTCTCATGATCATTCATAAGCAAATGAAGTAAATATTGACAATGTTGTATCAGTTAATAAACAACCTGTGACAATGCCATCACAAAATGATAATACTAGAAGCATGGAGATGTATGAGAAACAATACAAAGGTCTTGTATATTCAAAGGAACAACTAGTAGAAAAAGGAAGGCAAACCACTTCGTAACATCTTCATGAGTTTTACCAAAGGTTAGATTAAAAAAATAATGACGTTTCCACAAATATTCATGTTTGTAAAAGTATTCCTGTGAGTGATTCTAAGATAAACTCTTCTTAAATCGATCTCCCTCTAGTTCTGAGGAAAAATATTAGATCTTGTACACAACATCCTCTCTCTAACTTTGTGTCTTGCAAAAATATTTTACCCATGTATTATACCTTTATATCACAAGCACCTAGTATTCCTATTCCTAATAGTATTCAAGAGGTTCTAAAGTTCCTAACTACAAAGAAGCAATTCTTGAAAAGATGAAAGCCTTGGAAAAGAATGCAATTAGGGAAGAAGTCAATCTACCAAGTGGAAAAAAAGGTTGTTGGTTGTAAATGGGTATTTACTCTAACATTCAATTATGATGGATCCTTAGAGAGGTAAAAGGTTGGGTTTGTTGCTAAAGGATTTACCCAAACATATAGCATAGATTATTCTAAGACTTTTTCACCCGTGGCAAAGTTAAACACGATTTGAGTCCTTTCAATTGCTATTAATCTCGACTGGCTTTTGAATTAATTAGACATAAAGAATGCTTTCTTGAATGGATATCTAGAAGAAGTATATTTTAGATCTCTTAAAAGAGACTAGAATGAGTGAATGCAAGCCTTCAGACACTCCAGTAGAGTTTAATGTCAAACTTGGAGATGTTAAAGATGGAATCTCGGTAGATACATGAAGGTACCAGCGATTGGTAGGGCAACTGATCTGCTTGTCTCATATACGACCTGATATTGCCTTTAATGTAAGTATGGTTAATCAGTATATGCATTCCCCATACGAGGAGCATCTAGAAGTTGTGTACATCCTTTGATATTTAAAGGGCATTCCCAAAAAGGGCTTTTTTTCAAAAATAAAAAATAAAATTAAACGAGTAGAGGTCTATAATGATGCAAACTGGGCAAGATCAACTACTAATAGAAGATCGACTTATGGATATTGTACATTCGTTTAGGGCAACTTAGTCACATGGAGATGGAAGAAACAAAGTGTAGTTGCTAGGAGCAACGCAAAAGCAGAATTTTGATCAAGGACTCAAAGTATACGTGAAGTTCTATGGCTACGAAGAGTTCTAAAAGATCTTAAAGTCCAATGAGCTTTCCCATGAGATTGTATTGTGATAATAAGGAAGTCATAAGGATTGCCCATAACCCAATCCTTCACGACAAGACAAAACACATTGAAATTGATGAGCACTTCACTAAGGAAAAACTTAAAGCAACAATAATCTATACTCCATTCATTCCAACCACACAATAAGTTACAGACATATTTACTAAAGGATTGATAAGACAACCATTCAAACTTCAAGTTAGCAAGTTGGGCATGATAGACATTTTTGCACCAACTTGAGGGAAGTGTTGGTAAATTAGGAAAACCTATTTCTAGTACATAATGATTCCAATAAAATAAGAAAATTTTATCCCAGATTAAGGACAAGATAAATCAGCACCTAAGTACTTAGGATGCTGAAGATTAGTAGAGATAAGCAATCAGGTTACTGATTCTATAAATCAACAGGGTGTTGCAGATTAGTAGAGATAAGTAATTAGGAAATCGATTCTATATTGGCTATATTTTTCCTATTTAAGATGCATCAGTCTAAGAATAAAGTACAGAACTTTAGCTTTGGTTTTCTATTCAATTGTGTCAACATAGAGTTATCCTGAGTTTGAGCTTAAAGACATGCTCTGTCTAGGGGAGAGTTGATATACACAAGGCAATCTTAGGAGAGAAATATACAAGATCTTGATTAGAAAGTAATTGCAAAGGTTATTTTATTTAGGTAGTAGTCAACCTATCTAGGCATTATTATTTTTATAAGTTTATTTTTTTTGCGGGAAAATAAGTTAGCAAACTCCTATTCTATTTTAGTTCCTATTTCACAAGTCTATTTTTAGTACAAGAATAAATTAGCAGATTCCTATTATATTTTACTTCTTAAAACTCTATATAGAGCCTTTCTAAAAGGCATTACAATGAATAGAAACAACATGCCTAGAAAGGGGAAGAACTCTAGTAAGGGAAAAGAGAATTTCCATGTGAATTTTCCTGTGACTATATCCTACACAAAAACACATATCAAAGGTCAATAGTCAAAGGACTCAATATTATTAAAACTAACAAATTTATAAAATCAGTTATTATGATTTCTTAATTAATATATAAAAACTTTTAAAGTAAGTTAGAATGTGTAGATTTTAAGCTCATGCATAGATTTTCCACCTTTAATAAAAGACGTCTTTTAAACTTATATGTTTTTAGTTTTAAATTTTTGGATTTTAAAAAAATCTTAGTTACTTTTTTTCTACATTGTATATTAGCTTAACAACATTTAGAAATTAAATATCAATTATTTATGACTCCTTTATGTTTAAATAAAATAAAACAACAAATTTTACACCTTTAATCAAAGACAAGCTTTTAAACTTATATGTTTTTAGTTTTAAAAAATAATCTTAGTTACTTTATTTGTACATTGTATATTAGTTTAACAAAATTTAGAAATTAAATATCAATTACTTATGACTAAATTTAGAAATTAAATATCAATTACTTATGACTTCTTTATGTTTAAATAAAATAAAACAACAAAAAAATATTAATGAAAGATCTAAAATTTTGACAATTATTGTATTTTCTACTAAATTAATTTGTAATGAAAAAAACAATTATAAGTATATTATATTTATATTGATTTGTTTAAAAGGTTTTTCCGTGATTAATGTGCTTAACTTTCTACACAGATACAATAAGACATTATCGTTATAAAGCTCCATTTTGGTAACAAAGGGGATCGGGTTTGAGTGCCTCATGCAGCCCAATTTTGTACATCTAAGGTAAAGACCAACTGGACTGGTCCAGTTTGATCAGTCTAACAGCCATATTGCTCCAATTCAACAAATAATAGACTTAAATTTTGCAGTACAATTGTAACCACCCATTTGAAACTGCACAGCCGTCAGTTTCTAGACTTATTTGTCTGACTACCCTGGGTTTCACACATATGGTATGTCCTCCATGAGAAAAAACATATTGTTCTCCATACCATTCTATTTAGACTATCTAATATAAGTCGCATAGAAATTAAACATGATGCAAAAGCATCTACCATAACAATGCATGAGTAAGAACATGTGCTTCTTTAATATTGAACTTTTGAAAGAGTGAGGATAGCAGAGGAAAAGCTATGGCTTTCGCTTACATTCATGTTGCCACCAGAATCAATGTCCAAGAGCGTGCTCCCTTGACTGCAAAATGTCCACAACATATCAGAGATGCAACTCATAGAAAATGCCAAATTTGGAGTTTATAAAACATCCAAATGGAGTCCTCCATCCAGAAGATTTTTCATAAGAGACTTGAAAGAGGATTGGGAGTCGGAAAAAGGAAGAGAAAACGTAGCACTTTAACTAAACCTTAATCAATTAAAAAATTGTGTTGGCACTAACATAGGCAAGAATCTGCTTTTTTAATGCACAAGAGTAGAACAGATAACATAAAAATATTAACTTACTACAGATTTTTTTGATATGTAATAGACGCAAAATTCATATATGTAAATGCCTAACATGACTTTTTAGCATCAATCCAGCAGTGTCTCTTATATAGAAAGGACAAGCACACATAGTACTAGTTACAAATTTTTGTACTGCACAGTTGTAGTGTAATTTAGTAAATAAAGTAGTCTAATATGTCATATAGTAATGTTCTTACCCTACACAGTGATCACCTACAATCAATGAATGAGTACTGACATGAAACAACCCAAGATGCCCATTTGTATGTCCCTGAATGGAGAAAACTTCTGCACGTTAGAACTAACATGAAATAAGGGAAATAAGTACAGTAGTTAAAAATTGTGTCATACATAATAACCTAATCAAATAATGAACAAAGCCCCATGATATATTCATCTCAAATCACTAAGAGATCAAATTGAAAGCCAACATAATCAAATTGAAAGCCTGTAGAGGATCTTGTGGGAAAGAATTTTTCTATTTTTCATATATTGACTAGGAGTATACAGCCATATATAGGACATTACAAGTAGGAATTTAAATCTGGAAAGTTATCTAAAGCTATCTAATGTAAGCCCTTAATTTAAGGGATTTGAAACTTATCGTATCTTATTTATTTACAGCCTATCTATGTCTAAGTATATTCTATTTACAGCTGTTTAGTATCTCAACAGATACTACTTTCATATTTGTTGTTTTGTCTTCTATGCTTTTTCTTTCACATTGACTGATATTCGTGTAATTTTGGTTGCAGATGGGTATATGAAGGAGTGATTGACGATCCATATGGGGAATTTTTTATTGGTGAGAACAAATTTCTTCAAAAGGTACATTTACTGTCCTTGAATAAATGTGCCTTTGAGGGTTATACTTACCATATCTCCAGGACTGTGGATCCAACAAATGTCCTCCATGTATGCTTATACTTTGTCATTTATAGGAGAGCCTTACTCGAGACTATGATGCTAAGTATTGGAAGGAGCGGTACAGCCTTAAGGAAGGGATTCCTAGCTTCCTTTCAAACATTGCCGGAACAATTTTAACCACTGGGAAATATTTGAATGTCATGAGAGAATGTGGTCATAACGTTCAGGTTTTCTTATTATAACATCTTGCTTCAGGGTCTATCCTTTCTTGCTTTGACAGAAAGTTATTTTGGGGTGATATACAACTCTCAATGGTTGGATTATTGTGGATAGGTGCCTATGTCGGAAAATTCCAAGTTGATGAGCTTTGGCTCAAACCATCACTATCTTGAATGCATTAAATCTGCTCATGATTTTGCCAGCACTGAGCTCCTAAATCTGATCAAAGAGAAGGTGAGCAAGATCATCTTGTGTGACATACAATTTCTTGCATATTTCCTGAATGCCTTTTGGTTTTTCTCATATTATTGCTGCTCCCTGCCTCCAAATCTTCTGTGATCCTCTTTTATGTGTTGTAGTATGATCTGATGGGAAAGCTTCGATCTATAAAGCACTATCTTCTACTTGATCAGGTATTTAATTCTCTGATTTCTTGACCTGTGATCTGGCCTTTGTTAGAGTTGATAGTAAAAATATAAGATGGAATTTGAAAATGCGCGACCAAGTGTATCTTGTCTATGTGATTCTTAGTCTTTTCTTCTGTTCTTATTTATTCTTTTTATCTGTACTCTCTATTTTGTGCTGGGTTCGGCCAGCCTTTTAAGTGTACACTTGTTTTTTAGGGGCAAACATCTGACCTTATAGTTTTGATACAATGTAATTTTTGTCAGGGTGATTATTTGGTTCATTTTATGGATATAGCTCGAGATGAGCTAACTAAAAAGCTTGATGAGATTTCAGTGGAGAAGCTGCAGGTCTTTTCCTTTTATTCTATCCTTATAAAAAAAAAAATTTTTGAAGAAGAGTTATCGATGCTGATGATAATGCCAACATTTTTTTCGTTAATGATGACTCTGAATGCATGCATTTGTAATTGCAGTCTCTGCTAGATCTTGCTCTCCGTACCACAGCAGCTGCAACAGACCCATGTCATGAAGACTTGACATGTTTTGTGGTGAGCAACTTAAGTTCCCTTTTCCTGTATGAGACTGAGTTGAATTCAAAAGGTTAGTATCCAATAGTTCTAACTTTGGTTACAGGAAATGTCTTCTCTGATTAAAAGATTAGGGACCCTGAGAGATGTTGATATAGGAAGCTTAAATATTACTGATTTGGAGGAGCCGATGAGTATTACTGGTCTTGAGACATTCTCTTTGAGTTACAAGGTGTGGCTTTTGACTTGGACCTTCATTTCATAACTGGAGATCATAACTGTACTTTCTTATTGTGAATTATCTAGAAGTTTAGGTTAATCCCTTTGCCTTTGAGTGCGAATCTTCAGTACCAATTATTTTTACTTCAGAATATTATATTTGATTTATAATATACTTGATAGCCAGAGTTCATCTCGTGTTTGGCATCCAGGTTCAGTGGCCATTGTCTATTGTTATCTCAAGAAAAGCATTAGCGAAGTACCAATTGATTTTTCGCTTTCTCTTCCATTGCAAACATGTTGACCGCCATCTTTGTGGTGCTTGGCAAGTGCATCAGGTACGGACAGGGATTTCGTATGTGTTTTCCTAGTTATTTTGACTGCTTTTTATCTGACAACAACGTGCTGTTTCAGGGAGTTCGTGCACTCAACATGCACGGAACAGCCATTTCTCGATCGTCCTTGCTGTGCCGTAGTATGCTAAAGTTCATTAACAGTCTGCTACACTATTTGACATTTGAGGCAGGTTCTACCTTATTGTCCTCATTATTAGTTTCCCTTTTCTCTATTAGTTCGCTATTATACACTTTTTTCAACTCCTGTCCCAAAGTTTTGTTGTCAGATTCAGGGAATTTTTGGTGTGAGTAAGATACTCAAAATATTTGGAATTTTAGTGGGGTACCCAAACTGATTGTATATTTTGCCTGCTTGCCAGCCAGGAAAAATCTAAAATTTTCTACGAAATTTGAAAAATAAAAAAAAATGTTTTTTACAGCTTCAATAGGCCTAATTAGGTGTTTCATCTTTCCTTTTCCTAGAGGGTTCCAGTCAAGGTTTTTGTTTTCTTTGATTTTATTTTCAAGTTTTGATGCACTTGATAGTTCTTTATTCTTGATCGGCTGAACTGCCAAGGCATGGGATGTGTAGTTCAATTTTTTCTGTGGAACGAGAAGAAATGAAGGAAAACTCATAATAGTTTGATTCTAAATATTCATGTTTGGAACTAGTCTTTCTAGATGATTTAGTGATTAGGTTTTCATGCGGCTGTTGGAAACTATACTTACTATTATACTTTATTAGGTTCTAGAACCTAACTGGCATGTGATGCACAACAGACTTCAGAGTGCAAAAAGCATAGATGAGGTATGTTCTTTTAACTTTGATTTGAAAATTCTTACGATGTTCTTTGTCAAAAACATAATTTGTGCGTTTCAATCTTTTTGCCTTGTTTGCGTGTATATATTAGCAGTTTATTCTCATTATTTCCTACTCTTTTTTTGGAACAGGTTATTCAATATCATGATTTTTTCCTTGAGAAGTGTTTGAGAGAGTGTTTGCTTCTTTTACCTGAATTGCTCAAGGTTTGTTTCAATCTTATATATTGTCTTAATTTGACATCAAAATCTTCTTCCCTAAATAAAAGGAGAGGGAGGAGGGGGGGTGATGAACCAGGCTAAGCATGGAGACTTGTTAAGCACTGAAAATTATGTAAAGAAACTTTTCAGATAGATTTATCCACAATCCCCTAGGAGCCAAGTTGCAAATTTGTAGCTTATAAGGTTGTTGAAGTGGTCCTCAAATTGTTGTCACATAGCTGAAGCTTATTTTGTATGAAACACATTGATCCTCAGTATCGAATTTACTTTTCATGATTTGTGTTTGTGATCATCTTGGATTCGTATTGTGATTGCAGAAGGTGGAGAAGCTTAAATCTTTGTGCCTGCAGTATGCAGCTGCGACTCAGTGGTTGATATCATCGTCAATTGACACTGTAAAGGCTGAGGAACCATCTGATGGCCCTTTTGGTTCCAAAAAATCCAGGCAATGGAAAACAACTTCACCCCAAGCACTAAAAGTGATGACCCCAAACACAGTGGTTACTGACTCTATTCTGTAAGTCTGAGGAAGTGGTTATAACAGGTACAGAAGCACTCACTTTTTCCTATATATAATATGTGCTTTCTTTTTCTGATTTTGTTGCAGTAAATTTGAGAGGGAGTTCAATTCGGAACTTGAGAGTCTGGGACCGATCTTAAGCAATAAAGCTCAAGCAGAACCATATTTAACTCATCTTGCACAATGGATTCTTGGTGTTAGGAATGACCAATAAATGTTCTGTTCTGGCCGCATTTATTTGATCATATGATTCGTTGAGATACGGAAATGTATTCTTGGTGCTTAGGTTTTTGTGTCATATGTATTTAGGGTGTTTGTATACTAAGCAGGAGTATCCGAAGTTGGATGGAAAGTGTG
This sequence comes from Erythroxylum foetidum, assembly GCA_026546835.1. Lineage (NCBI taxonomy): Eukaryota > Viridiplantae > Streptophyta > Magnoliopsida > Malpighiales > Erythroxylaceae > Erythroxylum > Erythroxylum foetidum. The sequence goes on along the minus strand of JANZLF010000007.1, from coordinate 31,971,508 downwards.
TTCTGATCTATTCTTCAGGTCTTTTACTATTCGAACATTCCATGAAACCTTCCATTTTTTTTGCTAATATGATATGTTTCACAAATTGCTGTGGCACTTACAATGATGTTAATAATCCCTGGCAATGCCATGATAATGGACGTTCATAATCCATCGTGAAATCCAATTGAAGCTCAAATCTAAGCTTCAAAAGGATGAAGCTGGGTCTAAAAAAATCTGAGCTTGAGCAGAAAACTCAATTAACTCATTGTTAGGCATGAATTTAGTTGGTCCTTAACCATCTTGACAACCCATTTAGGAGCCTAAAGGCTTCACTACAAAACATGAAATTTCAACAATAACAATATCAAAATGTGAAGGGAAGTTGATTATAGCATAAATGATACAGGCCACAGATACCCCCTCTTGAAGGGTAGATACTGCTCATCTAGTTCCCTATTATAGCCGCCATGTCTCTGAAAACGAGGCTTCTCTGTTGTCCTTGTCTCCGGTGTTTTTAAGCATCAAAAAATTAGTTTAATTGCAATTCATCTGTATATGAATAACTCATTGAATACTTCTGGTTTTGTAAACGGTATAAGCCAACAGCAGTGGAATCGCAAGGCCATATACTGGAAAATCGAGGAACAGATTCATCTCATAAGCTTTCATCAGTCCCCAACAATTCTGTAACAAAAGCAAACATTTCGCACTCAGCAATGAAAAAGAGAGTAAAATGCCATAATTCATTCCATAAAACTAGATATGAATGTACGAAAATGGCCGCTAACAGAGTCCAAAGTTTACAGATATCAGAAACTATTTCTGTAGTGGAGCTAATCTTTTACCATTCCAAGCATGCTCTTCTCAGACAAGAAAGCAGGGTTATAAAGTGACGATAACGTACAAATGCAGTGTAACAAACGGGTTCATGATAAATCGGTTAGTTTTTTCCTATTCCAATCTGCCAAAGATTGCAAGCTAGACTTATTACTGATGAAAGCAATTAATCACTTTCCTAATCCATCAAGTCTGCAACCTTGTGGTAAAATATTGATAGCAATCCTCATGTGCAATGCATATGTTGACCAAATTAAGTTGAGTGGGAAACTCACATTAAAATGCTTCCAACAGATTGCCAAGCACACCAACAAAAGCAGTGTCCTAATCCACCTCTCACGGAAATGAAATTTTGGTCTTCCGCCTTCTTGAACCCCGTGCACTAAGGGTCTTTTCCTGTTATGACTACAATCATCATCTTCCTTTTTCCCTGAAAGCAACAGAAAATGTTCCTTGTACACACTTCTCTCTGCGGCCAACGCCGCAGTCACAAAAATAGTCGGTAAAACCACAAAAAGAAGGTGGGGAAGAACAACCACCATTATGTCAGGAAATCCAATGTATTCATGTTTTCCACTGTTCTTAGAAGTTTTTATCACCCATCCCATGTAGGTCATGTATCCCCTGTCCTCACCATCTGTGAAAACTTGGCCAATAAACCAGGGGCATAATATTAGGTAAATTACGTATCCTAGAGTACCAAGCCATACCATGGTAATTCTACAAAGATCCTGTAGAACCCATGCCACACCTCTTAAGAAGCCTTTTTCATTGATAAAGGACTTGTATGAGTATTGCCTTACGGAGAAAATGGGGAGAACTTTAGGGATGAGAAGAATCAATATTGTTGAATATATAACAATCCAGAGAATTGGATAGTACAAGGCAGACCATTGGCAACCCATGACAAAAAATTCCTTCCATTTCCATGAGATCTTGACAGTTAAGCCATTTATAGAAAATGGTCTTGGTTCACTCAAAGTGGATCTTCCCATTATGTCGATCGCTTCTATTTCCAGCCAGAATCTATCAGGAGATGAATCCTCAAAGGCTTGATAGTTCCATGGAGCTGCATAAAGATCTCCCCTGGTCTTCTCCCCCACAAGCTTTGTCATGGGTGTTTCCATGACCAAGTCTGATGTCCCAGGTCTTGTGTCATAGATCCTAGCAATAACTGACATAATTGGAGAAACTGAAAAGACAAGAGTTCTAACTGTCCCAAAAGATGAAAGGATCTTGTGTTGACATTCATAACTTTGGTGCCCCGAGAATGTCGACATAAAACGGGAGTCCAGAGGAAATGTAGGCACTACAAAGGTTTTCTTGGTTCCAGACTTTAAATCAATGTCCACATATGAAACATGACCTCTATCGACAGTCGTAATCCGCATGGCTCTACTTTTCCTCCAATCACCCATCTCCCACTCCCAGAATTCCTTGGGTACTGGGGCTCCTAATGAACAGTTTACAGTTCTTTGGGAAGGAAATTGATGAATATTTGACTGGAACAACTGAGAGAATAGATACTTTTGATCTGACATGTGAAGCCTTTTCAGATTCTTACCAAACTTTGTATGAAGATGCCCACATAGATAAGCTGACACAGAATGCTTGAGAAATACGTCTTTCAAGCTCTTCCTAGAATGTGAGATTGCAGAAAAGGAGAGTGGAAAATGTCCAAAGGCTATCTTAGTTACAGGTTTCTCCGACTGAGAATCCCATTGTGATAGCTGAATATCTATTTGACTCAACAGTTGATCAGTAGGATGCCCAAAAAGATTAGTAGGGCCCCGTAATCCAGTCCTGGACGTGCTATCCAGTCCGATAAATAGATGTCTCCGCTCGGCAGTCTGGAAGACGCAACAAAAAAGTATAAGGATTCAGATAGAAGGATCATTAAGTCATAAGCAAGAGAAGTTGATTTGTGCCACCAACATAAGGATTCCAAAAATAAAAGTTGGTTTTTCACAAAATAGTGTAATGTGGACACTGAAAGTTGATTTCATGTAAATGTAAATCAAGCGTCTGTAAAGTGGATCAAACACCACATTTACACAAGACTGATAGATTTCAAGTCGTCTCTTTTTAGAATAAGGAGAGAATAACTATGTTCTCAAGAATAGCACTTCACACTTGACCTTCCTTGCTAAGAATAATCTATTCCATACCATCTGCAACCATTTGCATGTTCTATTTTATGAAGTGGGAAGGACAGAAAATGGAGAAGGGAAAGGTGGTAAAAAATGCAGAGAGTTGTCAAAGCAGATCAAATAATTTCTGAGGGCAAAAACAATGATGACATATGCGAGCTAATCAAGCACAAATACTGAATAAGATAAAAGTTTGGGCCATACAAAAACATACCCACATGTTTACATAATTTAAAGAAAAGGAAGGAATTTAAATAAATCAACTCTCAGGAAATAGAATCTGGAAATAGAATTCAAAACCATGTCCCTAGGATTATCTAGGACAGTGACTATTGTTAATCTCTTCAAAGTGGAACAACTGACCTCAAGGGTTATACTGTTGACATTTTTCCTTCTTCCCAGTTGTCCATTAATGCTGTACTTTGAAAAGAAATCAAATGAACCACCTACTAGTGGCACACCGAAATTGTCATGATTTCCTCTGAGATCAAAGAAGATGCTCTTATCCAGGCCACTTCTTTTTATGACGTCTTCCATTACATTCTGGTATTCTAGCCAATCCCCCTCATTTTGTTTCATGGTCAACAAATCCTTGCTTTTCCCATCTGCCCAAGACAATAACAGAATATTTTTTACAAGCCTCATCTAAGGCATAAATCCAGAGTATCATGTGGTTCACACTCATATTTAAAAAGTGCATGAATGAGAAAAGGAACAGGAGATGCTTGTGACTTATCAATAAAGAAAATATGGAAAATAGCATAATCTTGTTTGTCCAAAAGGCTGTTCCTTACAAATATAACTATTTAGGACCAGTATTGACTATTGAGAGACGAGATCAGAACTAAATGGTCATTGATGGAACATATAAACGAACCTAGCAAAGAAAGCAAGTAAATATCATGACAAGGACTTAAGCAGCCAGATGTGTTTCAGATGGTTCACGTCTTTCTATTGAACGTTTTCTTAGTAACCAGAGGAAAAGAAAGCAAAAGCGATTCCGTAATACTGGCGAGCAAAATGGGAGCAGCCTAAACTGTGAAAACAGGGTTGTTGGAACTTGGGAAATATAGCTCACACACAAATAGTAAGATCCACTTGAATTTTAAGAAACTAGTGATACGTTAAGGAACTCTAGGATGTGTTCAACATGTCATCAGTTTCGTTTGATGTATCAATTCGAGCCAAAAGAAACATAAAATCAAATTTCAAGTAATCGGTGCCCATTACAACATATGGTAAGCTCTCCAGAATGCTCAAACAGAAGCTGCTAGCTGTTAGAGGTATATGTGAATTATGACTGGACTTAAGATGAACATGCGAGAACCATTTTTTATTTGAGCATTCATAAAAAGAAGTGTCATAACGACAAACAAATTGATACAGCAGAACGTGATGTGAGATCAATTTCAAATATGGCATTCATCAACTCTTAACATAGAAAAAAAGAAGAAGAGAAACTGGATTTGGAAAAGAAAAACACCAATACCATAACATACCAGTGAGATCACCGGTGATGAGAACAAGGGAGGGATTGATCATGCTAAGAGCAGGACCAACGATGTTCCTAAAGTCAAAGGCCCTATCAGGGTGGTGTACGCTGAAGTGGAGATCAGAAAGCTGGACTACCCATATCACTGATTCGGGGCCTCCTTCGACTTTTATGACTCTACCTTGCCATTTTTCAGTTTGTGAAGTTATCAATCCCTCTCCCCCCATTTCTTCTTCTTCTTCTTCGTGGACGAGTTCATCTTGTTGTCCATGGGCCGCAAGAGTTGGAATGGAAATGAGGCTAAGCCAAAATAGGATTACCGATATCAACAACAACGACACGCGACTTGTCATGTTCCCTCCAAACCCCAAAACCGCCAGAACTGTTTCTAGTAGTAGAAGAAGAAGGTAAATGCCGGTGAAAATGGCGTCTTTTTCTTCAAGTTGGGTTCTGATTCTCTGCAGCGAAGGCTATGCCATAAGAAAGGTACTTCCTATCCAATCGTGCCACCTGTATTTTAGGATTTAACCTCTTTTTATCTTTTAGCTTATGATAGCTTGACTGGCTGCGGGCTTCCTTCGCCTTCTCTCTGTTCCTTTCTTCTACTTCACAAGCAACGGAAGAGACGGTGTGCCTCGGTTGATGTCACTCTCAAAGTAGGTTCCAGCACCAAGCAGTGAAAGCCCATACTTTCTTCACATTAGAGGTTCATCTTCTGCTCATTCTGTTCCGATAAGTTCTCTTGCTTCCATTCAAATTTATAAGGTTTTAGGGTTAGAGATCGCTGCATTACAAGGTATTGGTAGAAAAGTTGAGTTTTTTGAGTAAAGATGCTCTAACAAAAATGGTTTTCTCTGAATTGGTGCATTTTTAGTTGATGGGCTGTTCATTGAGGGGAGCAAGGATGCTACACTCTGGTTTATCAAAAATAATGGACACAGAAACATCGTCTTCATGCTTTTGTGTAGTCCTTCCAATTTCTGCTACGCGGAAGTCGAGCAGTGAGGCCATGTTTAACCGATGGATTGGCTTTAAGTCTCCATCTTTTCCCAGAAAGTAGGTACTTTTTCTTTTCCTCCTCAATTGCAACTCCCCACTTATTTAAGTCCCCATTTGAATAAGTGAAATCAAACTCAGTTTGGTTTCTGGAAATAGTTCAATTCTGGAATCTATTTGGATTTTATCGATTTCATTATGTGGTTGTTCATCCAATCATCAAAGGTATTTTTTTGTTATGTCTTGCTTAGCTGGTTTTCCCTACTATTATCTGATGAAATTACTCGATATTCTCATAAACCAGCTTCTTGCTTTCACAAGGATGTTTTGGCCCGGAATCTTATTAGGTTACTTCAGCCATAGAAATTTAGACCTCCTCAAATGTATAAAACCATCTGTTTGCCCATCTTGGAACAGGTTTGTGATAAGACATGGGTGGAGAGTAGCATTTGCCTTGAACACAGATGGGACATCTGGAAATGGAGAACAAGATAGCCTGAATAGTGCCAGTCCTTCAGGCATTGGTAGCACTAGACTGGGCAGATTGGTGAGTGCAGGTGGTAGACAGCTCCTGGTGAAGCTTAATTCTGCGAGAAAGAATTTCCCAATGAAGATATTTCTCCTACTCTTAGGTTTCTATACAGCAAATGCATTGGCTACAATCCTAGGACAGACAGGTGATTGGGATGTATTAGTTGCAGGTGTTGTGGTTGCTGCTATTGAAGGGATTGGTATGCTCATGTACAAAAAGCCGCCTTCTCTATTAATGAGGAGATTAGAATCTTTTGTGGTCATGATGAACTACTGGAAAGCTGGTGTCTGTTTAGGTCTCTTTGTGGATGCTTTCAAATTGGGTAGTTGAAAGCTCAATCTTTATGGGTCCCTTACTCCTTTCTCTTTCTTTCAAGGACCAAAAAAACAAGCTTTTTGGGCTCCTCCGTTTCTCTTGTTTCCATAATAAGAGAGAGCGAGTTTGTTTTCCTCTCTCAATACCGTTGTTTCCATTTCAAGAAAAAGGCTAAGTTGTATGGGTACCTTTATCCTGTCTACTAACTTGCCTGATAAATGAAAAATATGAGCAGGAACAGAGGGTATCATAGATGTTAGATGCTATTTCAAGGTGCTTGTTATGGAGTCAAAAACCCTATAGTTGGCACTGCTCAATACTTGTTACAGATATATGATACATAACTAAAAAAGTGAACTTTCATGAGAATCATATCAAACTAAAGAAATAATCATGTTCATGTTCCTTTTTAAATTTTTGCTTTGAGAACAGAGCACTGCAGCAAGGAAACAGGAAAACCAAGATGGTAGACAAGGTTGATCAAATCCAAAGAGAAATCTTTGAAATGTATATTTATATACCTTGCTTCCTTTACGAGTTTGTCTGCAAATACAAAACCTCATAACAAAGAAATCTACCAAAAGTGGGATTGAACTGCTGAATGGCGGGCTGATAAAGGTATAAATAAACATGTCTGTGCTCTGGTCACTCCACAGTGGGTAGAATTTCTTTGACCATAAATATCAATTAACTTTCGGATGAAGAGCTCTGATCTCCACCGCTAATGGCAGCAATGGAGAACCTGCAGGTACAGAACTTGAGCCTGTACTCATGAAAAGAAAAACTTGTTGCACCCACAACTGTTCCTTCCTAATTGTTTCATGTTGTGTTCGGATGGTTTCCTAACAAAATATTGATTTGTTGTCTGCTCCACTGCTTGTCGTTGCAAGGAGAAGCTGTTTTTGCAACATGCAGTCTCCTCCACCACCATCATAAACAGACCTTTCTTCGTGATTGGCGAAGAAAGGAGTGAGCAGAGCACTGAAGAGTAAGTTCTCGAGCTTGGGTTGTTATTGCCTTGGTTCCCTTGGTTTTGGCTATTGCGTTGCATGCACTGGTAAGTTTGACCGTCGAAACAGACCTGTTCCCATGATCTTGGGGAACAATTAATTAATAGTGGCTTCCTAACTATAATAGGTGCTCCAGCCCAAACATAACTTAGCGCTCAAGTCTCCCTCGACTCGACCAGTTGTGAATTAATGATGACAACGTTGGAACTGCTCTGGTCCTGTCCAGTCCTGTCTCGCACTGCATGTCTAAGAGGATCTGCTGTCTCCCCCCAACAACATCGCAGTCTTTCCAGCCAATTTGTCGAATCAAAAGCAGAGAAGAGATTGCCAATAAACATAAGTTTCTCGTTTATTACTTGGAACAAAGACCCCACAAAGTCTGAAGCGCTCAATCAATCACCTGTCAGTTACTACTTCATTGCTAAGTAGAATCGTTTAACCCGAGTTGAACTGAATGCTATTCCTAATTTCATCCTCTTCCATCGAACCCACCAATTTAATGGGTTCTGCTTACAAAAGAACAACAACACTAGGCCTATCAAGCCACCCATCACCACAGACCCAGCCCAGCCAACCCCTAATCAAAAAGCGGAAAAGAGGGAATTTTAGCATGTGAAGGCGTGCCGCCAAGAAACAATAACCGAATCACAGGAAGGAATAACGTAAAATAAAATGATAGGTGCCCTTTCCTTTTTCTTTTATTTCTTCAAAAGTGCGATCGAAACAACAACAGAATCACAGGAAGAAAGAACGTGAAGCATGTTTGTTTGTTACCTTCAACTTCAAGAAGATTGTTTTGTAGTATTCATTACTGGTTATTTTAGTTGTGGAAAATTGTTGAAACGATTAAATGACAAGAAAATCTATCAACCTAACCGATTAGTAAATTTCCTCACAAAATTCACTCATTCATTCAAGCCTTAGGTGCCCTTTCCTTTTTCTTTTATTTTTTCAAAGTGCGATCGAATCAGTGCTATAACGAGTGAGAGGACCTTAGTTGACAAGGTACTTCGAAACCAAGTTTGACCTTTTGGAACCACCCTTACTTGATTCTTACAAAATTAACCCACTATATATATACAGATGTGCTCGGCACGATACTTCACGCACTGCCCACTTTGCAAAACACTTACTTTGCCGCCTGCCAAGAGAAGGAAAAAAAGGGTCGTTCCTCTTTCCGAAGTTTCTGAGGTAGAAGAGCTGATGTCTCTGTTTTTATGTACTTTTTAATGCTGTATCATGATGCTCTTTGTACATTGCAAGCTTTTCTGATTGTTGTTTCAATTGCGAAGTCTCAAACTTTTTGATCAATGGATGAAGAGAAGATGGACATTGGTGCTACTTCTGCTTCTCCTGTCCCGTTTGCTAGGAGGTTACTTCTCGCTTTCTTTCTGGTCTTCGATTTTCTGTTCTGTTATTTTTATTCATTGATGCTCCTTGTTTGTCTAAAGTTATCAACTTGAGGCACTGGAGATGGCATTGAAGCAGAATACAATTGTGTTCTTGGAGACTGGCTCCGGCAAGACTTTGATTGCTATAATGCTTTTGCGAAATTATGCCTATCTCCTACGTAAGCCTTCTCCTTTCATTGCTGTCTTCTTGGTACCTAAAGTTGTTCTGATCAGCCAGGTGCGTCTCATTCCAGTGCTTTTCTTCTCTTCTTCTCTCTTTTTCCCCTTGCATTGCGCACATGTTATATGTAGTATCTTCTGTGTGATGTAATGAACACTGAAAGACGTTTGTGTTTTCCATGTGTGATTTACTTTTTGTTCTTCGTAATTTCTAGCAAGCTCAAGCTGTGAAAATGCACACTGACTTAAAAGTGGGTACGTACAATGGAGGTATGGGAGTTGACTTCTGGGATGCAGCCACATGGGAGAAAGAGATTGAGAAACATGAGGTATTTTTTACCAACCTACTATTACTTGCATTTTCCTTCAATAATTTTTTAAGTCCATTCCATATGGCTCTTAAAAGCTTTCCGTTTCTTAGTCTGCAAAGGTCGGTTCTTAAGGTTCGGAAAGAGAACAATCGAAATGCAACCAAACTAGCTCTGATGATGCTTTACTCTTGTAGTTACTTGTAATGACACCTCAGATTTTGCTGGATGGCTTGCGGCATAGATTTTTCAAGCTAGACTCTATAAAGGTTTTGATATTTGATGAATGCCATCACGCCAGGGGTAAACATGCCTATGCTTGTATCATGTCTGTAAGTAATCTCTCTCCATTGATTTCTTCAATTTTCTTTTCTTTTTATTTAGACAAATATTTGTTTTCATTTGGGACGAAACTCTACTTTTCTTCTGAGAATAAAACAGGTATTTTAAGAATGCGTCTTGTAAGTTCTTCTTCCTTGATCATTTGGTTGCTTACTCGTTGAATATGTATGCGGCACTTACAAATAGCTTAACTTTGACACGGTGAGGAGACTCTTGACAATAGAAAATCTTGTTTATCATACAAAATATAAGCATAGTAACCCCTCGTGGGAAAAACTGACGTTAAAGAAAAAGTAAAGATCAAGCTTAAGTCTGAATATGTTCGAACCAAAGTTGAGGTACAGCTTTTTAAAAACAATAGGTGCACTCTCTTGTTATTGCCAAGACATTTTCCTATCTACTTATAAAGCTTTTTTTTTTTGCTATGCTTCTGCATTTTCATAATGATCATTAGCTGTGTTGTAGTTGAGAATGTTGCATGATTTTTTTCTCCTGGTTTTGAAATTTGAAGTTTCATTTCAGGAGTTCTATCACCGCGAATTGCGCTTTGGCAATTCTGAACTTCCTAGGATATTTGGAATGACAGCTTCTCCGATAAAGGCCAAGGGTATGCCTTGGCAATAGACTCTTTGCACTCTGTTAGCTTACTGTATTTGACATGATCTTCCACTGCATATTGGCCTCCATTTTCTGTCTTCTGAATACCATTTTACTTCATCACACAGGTGGGAAGACGTCATCCAGTTACTGGGAAAAAATTCATGAACTTGAGACTATTATGAATTCAAAGGTTGCTACTTGTTACTTGAATCTTTTTCGTGTCTCAGATATTGTAACCTGTCTCTATTTTTAGAACTGGAATAACAAGTTGGATTATGTTTTATATGAGAAAAATGTTTAAGATGTAGGATTCTTTTGTCCTTCATCAGATGCCCCAAAGATAGATATGATGCTACTAAATCACAAACTTAAACTGTTGGGCTTGATTTAAAACTTGTGTTCAATGTGGCATTGTGTCTAAAGGCATTGAATTCCAAATTTTTGGTTATTATTCTTCTGAAAACAATTTGATGCATTAATATTTTTGGTTTCAATACTCGTTATACATTTTTTTTTTCACGTTGAAGGTTTACACAACTGCTAGTGAAGCTGTGGTTGCTCATTTTATACCATATTCAGCACCCAAATTCAAATTTTACAAGCATATTGATATCCCATACCTTATTTATGAGCCTGTTGAAGAAATTATCAGAACTTTAAAAGCACAGGTATAACAACCATTTAAAAGTTTGACACAATTTAATCTCTTTTGACTTTCCATTTTTGCTTATACAATGGTACTAATAATAACTGAAATGTTTGTCAGCATGAAGGAGAATTGAATCATTTGGATCTCAATGATTTGACTGCAGAATCTGCAAGAAAGAAACTATCAAAGATCTATCTAAATATAATGTATTGTTTGAATGAACTTGGTGTCTGGTTGGCCTTTAAGGTATACTCTGCATCTTTTCTCTACTAGTAGTCAATTTAGCAACAGGGACAAGTATTACTGACTTCTAACACGCATTTTCATAAACAGGCAGCGCAGTTTATGTCGCTTGATGATACTGATTTTCTTTCAATGGGTAAATTTGGCAGCCTTAGTGAGAAAATTGTTAAAGATTTCAGTGCAAAAGCATCTCTTGCATTTGAAAATCACATCAGTACTGGTACAAATATGTTTGACTCCATGATACTAGTACTTGATAATTTAGTCTTCAATAGCATTTTGCAGTTGCTTTTCCTCCTTTCTCTAATTGTTCTTCCATTCATGGCCTAAAAATTTAGGTCTAAATTGGCGTGACTTTGATGATTCTAGTGCTTATTTGGATGCGGGTCTTCTGACTACAAAAACTGTATGCCTCATTGAATCTCTTCTTGATTACAGGTTTGTTCATGACTAATGCAGTTTAATTTATTATTGTTGAAGATTAATAATGGTAATCTTCTTGTGTCAGGCTTTTTCATGATGTGATGCTCGTTTTAATTTGTTGTTGTTGAACAAACATGTTGCATAGATTCTTTTGATCAATGCAAGTGGACAGTTTCAAGCAATTGAAAAGAAGTCCTCATAATGCGTATATGTCCTGCCTCTCCTATTTCTAAAATGAGTTGGTTCTGCCATAATGTTTTCTCTAATGCACTTTATGGAATCTGAATGGTACTTTTGAACATCATGATTACTCAGTGAACACATCATTACTCATAGATGAGGTTGTACAATGATGTTTAACTTCATCCATGAAGTCATGCTTTATTTCTTGGACACCTATCATCGTGTTTGGTCTTCTGCCAACATCTGATATGTGATAGGTCACTAGGAACCTTCAAAAAGGTCGATTCCTAGTTCTTAACACGTGATTTTCATGGGAGTTTTATTACATCCGTCAATTATATTCTGTCATTTTAACCATTTAATCATTGATGAAGTATTTTATCTGAACTTTGTGTTATTTTATTATGCAGTAGAATTGGGTTGTTTTCAATGATTGTTCCATCTCACTAGTTAGCATTTTACAAATACAGGAACTTAAAGGACATCAGATGCATTGTGTTCGTAGAAAGAGTCATTACAGCAGTGGTTGTTGAATCATTACTCAGTGAATTGCTCCCAAAATATAGTAACTGGAAGACAAAGTACATTGCAGGAAATTCTTCACGGCTGCAACATCAAAGTCGAAAGGCACAAGATGAGATTGTGGATGAATTCAGAGATGGATTGGTAACTAAATCCCATTGATTCATTTTCTGCATTCACTTGGTTGTAATGAAACAATAAACTTCTTACAGGTGAACATCATTGTTGCAACATCAATCCTTGAGGAAGGTTTGGATGTACAAAGCTGCAATTTAGTGATTAGATTTGATCCTTCAGACACCATTTGTAGTTTCATACAGTCTCGAGGTCGTGCTAGAATGCACAATTCTGAGTATGTGATTATGTTGAAGAGGTAGGCGTTGTTCATAGCCATCTTAGATTTCAGCTCATGATATAGTACTGCTGCAAAAACCTTCAGATTCTTCGTATTCATTTTGAGGACATACAGTCAATTTATTTTTAGGAGCAACTTTGTGATAAAATTTTTAGTTCTTTTATCTTCAAAATTATACAGTGGGGACATCTGTACCCAATCTCGAATGGAGAAGTATCTTGCAAGTGGTGATATAATGAGAAAGGAGTCTCTACGCCATGCTGCCCTTCCTTGTTCATCTTTTGAGGGTGAATTCAATGATGATGATTTCTTTCAAGTTGAAAGCACTGGTGCAATTGTTACTCTTAGTTCTAGCATTAGTTTGATATATTTCTACTGCTCGCGCCTTCCTTCTGATGGGTTAGTAATTCATATTACTTATTTTGATTATTGCTTTGCTCTTTTGTTTTAATATCTTCCCTAATCTTTCATTTGAGTTTTCTTTTATGGTACATGCTCTCCAGGTACTTCAAACCTGCTCCCAGGTGTGTTATGGAGAAGGAAAACAAGACTTTTACTCTTCATCTCCCCTCGAGCTGTCCTATACGGTCTATTGTGGTTGAAGGAAACATTAAAACTCTGAAGCAGAAGGCATGTCTTGAAGCATGTAAACAACTGCACGCTTTAGGTGCTTTAACGGATTATCTTGTTCCAGATACTTTTGTGGAAGAAGCTCATGTTAAAGAAGCTGGTGTGCATTTTCATAGTTTCAAGTACTTTATTTCCCTTGCAATGATCTTCATCCTTTTTATTGCAACACTAAAAATTGTTCATTGTACAGGGAGCATACCTTATAATGATGATCAACCTGTTTATTTTCCACCTGATCTGGTCTATCACGGTCCACACAGGTTAAGTCAGAAGTATCACTCTTACCTGATCAAATTAAATCAGAAGTTTGAGTATGAAATTCCGGTTCATAATATTGTGCTCATGATCCCAAGTGAACTTGACTCCGATATCCTAAGTTTGAATTTTGAATTAGAAGCGGAGAGAGGTTCATTGATGGTGAACTTGATAGATGCTGGAGAGTTCACCTTTCCATCGGAAACGGTATGGCATCTAGTTCTACACTACTTAGTTGCAATGCTATTGTGCAATTGAGATAGAATTTTGTATTGTTTCTGCATTCTGAAGTCCTTTTCATTGTTAAACAGATCAATTTATGCAGGATGTTCAATATCCGTCTTTTTGAGGTTCTGTTAGACCACAAGCGGACTAAGATATATAAGGGTTCAAGTATATTGCATGCAGAAAATAATCTACCTGAAAATGATCCTCTGGTAGATTATTTTCTACTTCCAGTGTCATGCTATAAACCTTCCATTGATTGGGCAACTGTTACTTCTGTGTTGTTCAAATATGAAGATGCTTGGAAGAATCATTTGAATTGTCCTCTTAATGATAATTCCGGTGCTTTACAGACCGAAAGTGGTCTTGCATGCAAATGCATGCTTCGGAATTCTTTGGTTTACACCCCACATAATGAAAAACTCTATTGTATCACTGGCTTTTTTGATGATTTAGATGGGAGATCACATTTGAGGCATCAGAATGAACGTTTCATGACTTACAGTGAATACTACAAAAAAAAGTGCGTAACATTATTTTAAGAAATAATTTGCATTTGTGTTACCTCATATTCAAGCAAAATAGTAGGTGGCTTGAAGTAATGCCAAGCTTGAATTGAATTGCAGACACGATATCACTTTGTGTTATGACCAACAGTTACTATTGAAAGCTCGCCATATTTTTACAGTGAAAAATTACATCTGTACAAGCAGACAGAAGAAGGAGAAAGGTCATGATTTTTTTTGTTGATATGGTGTCATTGTTTATTTATGTGGTCATCAAATTTTGAATATTCTATGCTTTATTTTTGTAGAATCACAAAAAGCATTTGTAGAGTTGCCACCCGAACTTTGCAGGATCATCATGTGCCCTATATCAGTGGCTACCTTCTATACTTTCACATTCATCCCATCTATTATGTATCGACTGGAGTCCCTACTCATTGCTAGCAACCTGAAGAAGTGTTGTCCAGAAGTTCCTGCCATTCCAACCACGAAGGTATCCTGTAACAATTACAATCTGCAGTTTTATGTGCTATGTCCTTTTTAAAATAATATTCGGTGACTTATGACATCATGTGTTGATAATATTCTACAGTTTTACCAGTGTATCTAGGTTTATTTAATTTCCGTCTTAACCATACATAAGCTCGTATCTAGTTCCGTATTTATTGTAATTACTGAATCTGTGCTTGTTTGGCCTTGAGCTAACCCGGTTGTGCATGGTAGGTTTTGGAAGCAATTACCACGAAGAAATGCCAGGAAAGATTTCATTTGGAATCATTAGAGACTCTAGGGGATTCTTTCCTTAAATATGCTGCAAGCCAGCAATTATTCAAAACCTTCCAAAATCATCATGAGGGCCTTCTCAGTATTAAGAAGGACAAGATTATTTCTAATGCCTCACTTTGCAAGCTAGGATGTGATAGCAAACTGCCGGTAATTCTTATTAAATTATCAGTAGTAATGACATAGATGCTTTATCTCTTTCATTGTAGACATTCTTAACATTAATATATTTTTACCATTCATATTATCTGTAGGGCTTCTAACATCTGTTGTCTGAATGACAGCATGAATGCTAACTTCTTAAACTGCAGGGATTCATTCGTACCGAGTCTTTTGATCCAAGAAAGTGGATGATTCCTGGTGATAATCCTGAAACCTCTGCTTTGACAGAGGAGTTCCTTTCTGAAATGAGAAAAATATATGTACAAGGAAGGAGGATGGTAAAGCGTAAGAGAGTTGCAGATGTAGTTGAGGCTCTGATTGGTGCTTACCTTAGTGCTGGTGGTGAAGTAGCAGCTTTGAAATTTATGAATTGGATCGGTATAGAAGTCGATTTCATTGATGTACCATATGAGAGGAGTTTCCATGTGCAGCCGAACAAGTTTGTTAATATTAATTATTTGGAGTCTCTGTTGAACTACTCGTTTAGGGACCCTTCTCTGCTATTGGAAGCATTGACTCATGGCTCTTATATGTTTCCTGAAATACCTAGATGCTATCAGGTATTGATTTTCTTGCATTGATGATAATTACATCTCATTCTATTTTTTCATGAAGAATTAATGTCTCTTTGAGGGGATCGTTCAGTTTCACATACCATTTATGGTTCATTTGTTAGTGTCGATTCCAATATTCTACTTTTTATGCAGCGGCTGGAATTTCTTGGAGATTCTGTGTTGGATTATCTCATGACGGTTCATTTATACAATAAATATCCTGACATGTCACCTGGAATGTTAACTGACATGAGGTCAGCCTCCGTGAACAATGAGTGTTTTGCACA
Organism: Erythroxylum foetidum; assembly: GCA_026546835.1. Lineage (NCBI taxonomy): Eukaryota > Viridiplantae > Streptophyta > Magnoliopsida > Malpighiales > Erythroxylaceae > Erythroxylum > Erythroxylum foetidum. The sequence continues at coordinate 31,955,596 of JANZLF010000007.1, read as the reverse complement.
ATCTGCTCTTAGAGCAGAATTGCATAAACATATTCTTCATGCATCACAAGATCTTCATAGGGATATAGCCAACGCCGTTAAACATGTTAAGAAACATTCTTCTTTCGGATGGGAATCCGAGACATCATTGGCAAAGGTTCGATAATCATTTCACCTACTATCAGAGTTTGATAATGGCATTCCTTCCAAACATATTCTATGTTTCTTCTTTTGTTTGAGATATTGATTAGGCTCTTCCGTAATTCCCTGGCAGGTACTTGGAGATGTTATAGAATCATTGGCAGGGGCTATCCTTGTAGATTCAGGATACAACAAGGAGATAGTCTTCAAGAGTATAAGGCCATTATTGGAACCTTTGATTACTCCAGAGACAGTGAAACTCCATCCAGTTAGGGAACTTCACCAGTTGTGCCAAAAAGAGCATTTCGAACTGAGTAAACCAATTGTTGCTCCAGAAAATGGCATGATTTCAGTTACTATAGAGGTTGAAGCAAACGGCAAGATATTCAGACGTACATCCACGGCAGCAAAGAGGGATATGGCCAAAAAACTAGCTTATCAAGAGATATTGAAGTCACTGAAGGAAAACAATCATACCTATGGAGCTACAGAGGCAATGTCAGGCGAGTAGTTGAAACGTACAAGAAGGTATTCCGTTTCTTTTCCGCTGAAGTCACCTCAGTTTCTTCTCCAAGCTCCAGTTTTTCCTTCTGTTATGTAGTGAAGTCGTTGTCTTTCTCGCATTTTTTGTGTTTTGTGAGAATTTTAATGGCTTCCCATGTAAAAATTGAAACTTTCCTGACAAAGCTGCCATCTCTCCTGCACTTAAGCTTTGTATATTGTTCAGTAATACTTGTGCTTCTGTTCTTTCATGTTCGCTAAGATTGATTGGGTTAAAATTTATAAATATCAATTACATCGAAGATTTTTATCCGTTACGGATTGAGTTGGACCCTGGGAGATTTTTATCTGTTACGGATTGAGTTGGACCCTGGGATTGGGTTGGACCTGTCATTTCTAATAATACATAGGCATAGGTAAGAATTACAGGGCTTTCGCCGTAACACGTCGTTATAGTTGTTTCTCGCGTGGCCATAGCCAGAATAGTGGAGAGCTCAAGAAGTATCGTTTGTATAGGAAGAAACTAAAAACTCATAAACAACAACCCAAACAGAGAAAGCTGAGCGAGGCTCGGTGCTAATAGTAGAGGTAGATGGCGGCCAAAGCAGCTTTGCTAAAGTACCTAAGAGTCAAGGTATGTCCTACTTTTCATCAAAATCCTAATCCTTCCAACAACACTATCTTCTACGCCTTTCTCCGCCGTTTCTCCGACGAGGTCAGAGGCTCCTTTCTGGACAAATCAGAGGTCACTGATCGTGTCATCTCCGTTGTCAAAAACTTCCAAAAGGTTGATCCTTCCAAGGTATTTTCTTTTTCTTTTTCTTTTAATTTTCTGCGTAATTGCGTTGGGTAATAACTACTAACTAATAATATCAATACTAACATTCAAGAACAAATAAGAAGGTGGAGCTTGAATTGAAAGCTGCGTGTCCATCTCCTTTCCTCTTCGTTCCAACCAATTCTGATTGGGTTATTGGGTATTATTGAATGCAACGACTTGCCTCTTCCTAACCTCTTGCTTCTTCAAATTGACACATGTTCAAGGCTCGTAATTTGTTTTAAAGTGAGAGGCTTTTTCAGTTTTCTCGCTAGGCCATTTTCTCTTCATTCCCAAACCTTGATCTTTAGAAGGTGTACTGGTTTATGTAAGCCCATCATGCTCTGTTTGTAAGGTGTTTGAAGTGAGTTTCGATTACATATTCTGAGGCACGAGAGGTTGGAAATGAGCTAGCCTTGGTCTTTAGAAGGTCTACTGGTTTATTGAGCTGTGAAATGCATAAGGAACTGTATTTAGGTTTGATTCACATAGCTTCCCTGAACACGTTTATAATTTGTTTGAGAGCTACCATTTATGATGTCCCAGTTTGAATGCGACCATCTCAAATTTGTTGATTCATTTTAAATGGAGGAGTTCTGCTCTTCCTTCACTGCACTCCAAGTCCATTTGCTTTTGTTGTTTATATTTCTGGCCCTTGCTGCTGGCATTCTCTAACAATGCCGAAGTTCTTAAGTTGTTAGAAATATTTGGGCATGAACAGAACCAAAGTTCATTAGACCATGAAGTTATGGAACTTGTAAATGTAACATTGTCATGCCTTTAACTAGCTAAACGATCTCACATAATAATCACAGTTTATTCTTCCTTTTACTATGAGTTGTAGATACCACTAGATTGATATAAAGTTTCCTCGTAGTTATTTGAATACCACACCAATTAATTGAGTGGTAAGATCTTTGCATCATTCTGATTTCTTGCATAAGATTAGTGTTGTACTCGATCAATTTATGACATTTACCTTTGTAGTTAAGTTCTTCGTGCTTTAATGTTGCCATACTTGAATCTTAGATGAATGCCTTATTCTGTGTGACTGTTCTATTTTCAATTATCATTTTCCTTTGTAGGTTACACCGAATGCCCATTTCCAAAATGATCTTGGATTGGATAGTCTAGATGCTGTGGAGATTGTTATGGCCCTTGAAGAAGAGTTTGGGTTCGAGATCCCAGATAATGAAGCGGACAAGATTTACTCTGTCAATATGGCTGTTGACTTCATATCTTCACATCCTCGGGCCAAATAGGGAAAGAAAGACAATGCAAATTTGTTTTATATTAGTACCAAACACCAATTGGAAACATGTTTGAGATTTTCTTTGGTTTTCATCTATCCTGAATTCTTATTGAAGAGGATTTTTGTATTAGAAGGCTCCTGTGCTTTTCTTCTTGTTGGGAATTGTATTGATGAGCCAGCTACCGGAGACACTAGTTATTTATTGCCTCTACATCATGCATTTCCTTCAATAAAGAACCCTTTGTGGGCCTCATTCCTCCTTGTTGGCAGAATATTTTCAATTTTATTACTTTATTTGTTTCCTTATTGCGCAACAGTTTATTTACGGGATCGTTTGGTTCCACTTTTGTTTTTTTGTTTATGGTTTCTATTTCTTGTTTTTAGTTTTTGTTTTTTTTTTTAAAAATGAAGACCTGTTTAATTGAGATTTGTAATATAAAAACTGAAAATAAAAACCTGTTGAAATTTTTAATAAACTTATTATTATTATTA
>JANZLF010000007.1:31931832-31944505 GCA_026546835.1 Erythroxylum foetidum | reverse complement strand
TTGAAACAATCACCTTAGGCCTGGCTACATAGATTTGCAAAGGCAATGAAAAAACTTGGCTACTACTAATGTCAAACTTATCTCACCTTGTTTATTTGACGGAAAACTAATGGTAAAGTGACTATTCTTATAGTTTATGTTGATGATATTGTTATTATATGTGCTTTTGTGACATAGTTATCTAATGAAATAATTACTATAAGTTTCCAGGAAGTAATGAAGGATCCTAAGTGGAGAGATTCTATATATGATGAGTTGAATGCATTCAAGAAGAACTAGACCTGGGTAGTGACAAATTTACCACTGGCAAAAATAGTGGTTGGCTATAAATGGGGGTTCACCATCAAATATAATCCTAATGGAAGCATTAACCGGTACAAAGCAATACATGTAGCTAGAGGTTTCACACAGATGCATGGGATTGATTACCATGAGACTTTTGCACCTTTAGCCAAACTCAATACTGTTAAGATTCTATTATCACTAGCTGCAAATCTTAATTGGCCACTACAACAATTAGATGTAAAAAATGTCTTCCTCAATGGTGATCTTGAAAAAGAGGTATACATGAAAATGCCTCCGGGACTAAAAGAAACTACACATCTTTAGAGAGTATGCAAGCTTAAAAAATCACTCTACAACTTGAAACAATCACCTTAGGCCTGGCTACATAGATTTGCAAAGGCAATGAAAAAACTTGGCTACTACTAATGTCAAACGTATCTCACCTTGTTTATTTGAAGGAAAACTAATGGTAAAGTGACTATTCTTATAGTTTATGTTGATGATATTGTTATTATATGTGATGATTAGGAAGGCATGAAGGACCTAAAAGATGCTTTGGCCTGAGAATTTAAAGTTAAGGGTATGGTCTATTTAAGATATTTTTTGGGGATGAAGGTGACTAGATCTAGTAAAGGCATTTCAGTGTCCTAACGGAAGTATGCACTTGACCTTTTACAGGAAACTGGAATGATAGGGTCAAAGCCTGCTAAGATACCTATATGATCAACTTATAAATTGAGTCTTAAAGAAGAAGGCATACTAGTAGATACAGGGAGATATCAAAGATTAGTTAGAAAACTGATATATTTTGCTCACACTCGACCAGATATTAGTTTTCTTGCAAGTGTAGTTAGTCAGTTTAGGAACATATGGATGTGGTATTCAGAATTTTGAAGTATTTGAAAACGACTCCTAAAGAAGGGATTATTCTTCAAGAAAGGTGAGACAAGGAGTATTGAAGTATTCGTAGATGTTGAGTAAGCTAGATCAGTGGCTAATAGAAGTTCTACAACAGGTTATTGTACCTTTGTGTGCGGTAATTTGGTAACTTGAAGAAGTAAAAAACAATCAGTGGTTGCCAGAAGCACTATAGAGGCTGAATATAAAGCAATAAAATTGGAAATTTGTGCAGGAATATAGATTAAAAGACTCTTGGCCGAACTTCAGATCAAAGTAGAGCCTCAAATGAGGTTGTAGTGTGACAACCTAGCAATTATTGAGATTGCAAAAAATCCTATCGATCATGATAGAACTAAACATGTATAGATAAATCGTCATTTTATAAGGAAAAAGTAGATTCTAGTTTGATTGATCTAATTCACTTTCCCACTAGCAAATAAGTTGCAAATGTTTTCACAATAGCAATTACTAGAATCAGATTTGAAGAGTTAATCAAGCAGCTAGGACTGATCAACATCTATTTACCAACTTGAGGGAAAGTGTCTACAGAATATTTTCAATTTTATTACTTTCTTTATTTCCTTATTTGCTCAATAGTTTATTTCCTAAGATATCATTTTATCTTTTGTTTATGGACCATATTTTTGTGGGATCTTATTTACTTCTATATTATCCTTTATTCTCGGTAATAATCAAGGTATTCAAAAGTAGACCTGTTGCTTATCTTCCCTATGTGTATTTCGGTTATTCATGAGATATAATATACAGACAATATTGGATTATCTTGCAATTTTATGAGTCCAATCGTGTATAAAGTTCTGGCATTTATGAATGATTAAAGTGGTTAATGCATGGTATGAGCCCTTGAGCCGAGGTAGGCTTCATAGTTGCTCCTCGGAGCTCGTAAGATGATAATTTGGGCTTAATGTTGGAACCGAGTTAAGATCAACGACACAGGCATATCTGGTCAAGTGAATCCCTGAATGATCAAACATGAACTTCCAATTGGCAAAAAAGTCTCAATTTTGATTCCGATTTTAATAAATTAGTCGAAATATTTTATATATACAATTTTAGGTCGGAATTGAAAAAGTTCAGAACTTCAGTTATATAATAAACAGGCTCAAACTTTTTCTGAATAATTAACAGATTTAACTAAGAGCTTAGTCAGTCAACTTTACCATTAACAGCTTCAAACTCGAGAAATAGAAAAACAATAGGAAACATTCTCTGTAAACGTGTTGGTGGGCAGCATCATCAGAGAAAATTGATTGGCTAACAGATAGTTTCCTCAAATCTGATTGGCCAATCTGTGCTCTCATGCATCACACTTTGTTTTCTCCACATCTTCATTGGATAGATAGAAGTCTCTAGACAGACATGGGAAGACTTTGAAAGGTCTAAAGGAGCATGCAAGTCAACCCACCACACAATCATAGAGCTCTAAAGGAGGACCTTGACCCTGACCCTGACCCTCTCTTCTTCACAATACTACTATACTTGAGCCCTTTCTCGTAACAAAAAAGCGTTAGCCTTTATTTCCAACAACCAAAGACTGGTCCTTTTTTCCCTTTGGCATTGTGGTTTCCAGGAAATTCAGACAGTAGTCCCTCTTATGTTGCAAAGATGTTGTATTTTTTCTTTTTTTTTTTTCCCTATTTTCCCTTTCATTTCTGTCTTCGGTTTTGGAAATACTGAGGGTCCATGTTTACTTACTGTAACTACAAATAGTAACAACAACAGAATAAACAGAAAAAGAAGAAGGTCTAGACATAGAAATGAACTATGGCCGGTGGAGACCACAAACACCAACATAATTGGACATCTCATCTCACTTAGTCACCTCCTTATTGGGCATTAACATTTTAATTCAATGAAAATCAGATCGCGTTACTTATAGTAAGTGCTGTAAGAAAGAACATGATCAAGTGGCACGACTGCAATTCCACATTCAACTCAGGGTATTTAGTTATCATACTTTTCTATAACTAGTCACAGAGGGTCACCTAGCCAGCTCGCTGTAAAGTGAGGCAGCAGTTCTTTTTTGCTGACAATGGCGGAGCTCGTCTTGACCAAGCTTCATCCTCTGTTTAAGCTCTGGTTCTTGCTGTTTCTGAGTCTGATTCATTTCTCAGCCTCCGAGATCATCTTTGAAGAAACCTTTGAAGGTAAGCTTCTCTGTAACTATAGGTTGTTTTTTTGTCTCCGCTAAACTATAACTTGATGTGATTAGGAGACAGTAACAAGTTTCCACCTTTCCTCATCATCCATAACTTGGAATCAGAAGATTTCAAGTTCAAAACTTGACTCTTGGAAGTTGAAGCTATTTCGTTGATAGTGTATATAGTTACTTTTTGTTTTTTGGCTTCTGATACGCTCTTGCCTCTCGATAAGCTACAAAAGAAAACAAAGATTCCATCTTTAACAGAGCCCTTCTCTTTAGTTTTTTACTTTTGTGGTGTAAGGTCGTGATGTAATTGCAAATGTGACGTTTTCTTTTGCTGAGAGAGCTCCTTTAGAAAGAGTAGTACCTTTCTAATGTGCTTCTTTGCTTAACCGAAAGGAAGTACCTTTCTGGGTATTATTGCTATGGCTTCAGGAAAAGGAAGTGCTTTGGCTTGATTATGGTTATGTGTTTAACTGCTCAAACCTTATTTAGTTTGTTGTGTCGTTGACTTCTCCTTTGTCTTGGGAAACAGATGGGTGGCAAAGCCGATGGGTTAGATCTGATTGGAAGAGGAGTGAAGGAAAAGCAGGGTCATTCAAACACACAGCTGGGAAGTGGTCTGGAGATCCAGACGATAAAGGTATTATCATATTCCCTAATTGAGATATTTAATGTCAGAGCAAGTACATCATATTGAATCACCTGAAGCGCACGCGTGCACGCACACATACACACATATATTCACCTGATAAAATGCAACAGAAAGGGAAGAATAGGAATGTTTGCAATTAGAGAGAACTCTGTTTATGTGACAATATCTTGAGGTTGGAGCTATGACATAAACTCATTCTTTGGTGTTCATTTTTGTGTGTATCTTGCAAAACAAATGATATTATCCTAGCAGGTGCTATAATGTTTCTCTAATTGGATATTGTGCAGGTGTTCAGACAACCACTGATGCCAGACATTTTGCGATGTCTGCAAAGATACCAGAATTTAACAACAAGAACAGAACATTGGTCCTTCAGTACTCAATAAGGTTTGAGCAGGACATTGAGTGTGGTGGTGGTTACATAAAACTTCTCTCGGGTTTTGTAAATCAAAAGAAATTTGGTGGAGACACCCCGTACAGGTGCATCTACTATTGGCTCTTTTATGGTTTTGTGCATGAAGTAATGCACTTACATTTCAGTTGTTATGTCTTAGATCGGAGTTAGAACCTTCATTAGTTTTCTTGTCGTTAGTTCCTTCGTTAGCTTTCTTTAAATATCACTTCTTCACTGCTAAGGTTCTTCCTAGCCAACCCACTCCTCTCTCTCCCTTTTCCTCCCTCCATTTCCTTCTCCACCCTTCTCCTGTTTCTCATTGCTTTGTTTCTTGATGAGTTTTCTATTGACATCAATTGCCAATTTCTGCAGTTTGATGTTTGGACCAGATATCTGTGGAACACAAACAAAGAAGCTACATGTCATTCTTTCTTACCAGGGTCAGAACTATCCTATTAAGAAGGCTTTGGAATGTGAAACCGACAAGTTGACGCATTTCTACACATTCATCCTAAGACCTGATGCAAGTTATAGCATCCTAATTGATGGTCGTGAAAGGGATTCAGGAAGCATGTATATAGATTGGGATATCCTTCCTCCACGGAAGATTAGAGAAGTTAATGCTAAAAAGGTTTCCAGATTCTACGCTCAAGAGCTTGAATTTGATTTTATTTTAGATTGCTGATTCAAGAGTGAACTTAGATGCTATAACCTTTCGCTGGCTTCCTTTCCATTTTCACAGCCTGCAGACTGGGATGACAGAGAGTACATTGATGATCCTGATGCTGTGAAGCCCAAAGTATGCGTCAAACTTCCTTTCTTTCTTTTTTGTCCATGTTTTGGATATAGTGGTGTGTACTTAACTGTTATTATCTTCATGATGCAGGGCTATGATTCTATTCCGAAAGAAATTCCAGACCCAAAAGCTAAAGAGGTTAGTTGATTAGCTGTAAGTTAAGTTCTTGGAAAAACAGACCACATGGTTATCTGCATTTTGAATTCTTGTGCCACCACTAAACCGATCAATCTGTTACCAGTTAACTATGTCTCCTATAGACTTCTTGACGATAATACGAACACAATTGTTTCGTGATTTGATTCCTACTGGTTATATGATTAATGATAATACTGAAGAATGAAAAGCTAAACCGCACCATCACTTTCTCTTTGATTAGCCTGAAGACTGGGACGATGAAGAGAATGGTATATGGAAACCCCCAAAGATACCAAATCCAGCATACAAAGGACCATGGAAGCCCAAGGTATGATAATTTGGATTTTAATAAGTTAAAAGCTTCTGTACTTAAAAGAGATTCTCATCATGCAAATTTATTATAATATGGCAGAAGATCAAGAACCCTAACTACAAAGGGAAGTGGAAGATTCCTTATATTGATAATCCAGGTATTTTCATATTTGTTATTTGCTGCAATTTCTTTCCTATTTGTTCTTTTGAAGGAGTATTCATTCTGAAAATTTCCTCCCTTGTGTCTTCAGAGTTTGAAGATGACCCTGACCTTTATGTGCTTAAGCCAATCAAGTATGTTGGGATCGAAGTATGGCAGGTATGGAAACTTAACAGTTTCACCATTTTCTGCTCTGGGTTTCATATTCGAAATCAGTAATACCATAGCGCATATTCTCTTTATTGCGATTGCAGGTGAAGGCTGGATCAATTTTTGATAATGTATTAATATGTGATGATCCTGAGTATGCGAAACAAGCAGTACAAGAAGTTCTAGCAAATAGGGAGGTAATTACTTACCTTTGGCAGTTGGTGTGTGGAAATGGAACTATATGATTTCATAGGACTAATTTGGATTGTTTGTTGGGAAATTCAGATCGAAAAGGAGGCATTTGAAGAAGCAGAGAAAATAAGAAAAGCGAGAGAGGAAGAGGTTGTTAACTTAACTGGACTAATTTATTTACTAAATTATCTATCAGCTTCTGGTTTTTTTGTGAAAGATATTTTGGGGTTGTGCAGGAAGCTCAGAGAGCTAGAGAGGATGGTGAAAGGAGAAGAAAAGAAAGAGGCTACGACAGACATCGGAGAGATCGATATAGAGACAGATACAGAAAGGTTTGTGTCTGAATCTTTTGCTATTATGCTTCTAAAGATTGTATGAAGAAATCCAACTGGTTTTTTTTAAGGGTAATGATCTTTTCCGGAAACTAATGAAAAAGGGGTTATTTTGCAGCATGATCCGAGAGATTACATGGATGATTATCATGTAAGAATGAGTCTGCTTCTTCTTATATTTCTTCATTTACATGCTTAATGCCAATCTAGTAACCCAACTGTTCTTGTTTGGTGTATTGATTTTGGGGTGCAGGATGAGCTTTGAAGGAAGGGCTTGCATTTGCGAGAATCAGACAGGCAAAGACAACTACATAGGATTGGAGGCAATCCCTTCTGTTATTGTCTTTCTGGTTTACTGTTTCCATGAGCAAAGACAACTATATAGGATTTGGAGGCAATCCCTTCTGTTATTGTCTTTCTGGTTTGCTGTTTCCATGAAACTATAGTGATGTTAACATCCCAAGCAGCTTGGATGAAATCTATGGAGGATTCTATTAACTCTTTTGCAATCTTTTTATCTTTGAAACAAAAACATGTCCATCATAACATGTTGGTAGCAGAGGTAGTGGCAAAAAGTGTGTGACATGATTAAGCTCGAATTCCTTATTATTTTGTGATATAACGAATCATAAAAATTTACAAGTTAAATATGACCAAATTTAATAATAATCAGTCTTAAATTACCATTTTATAGCTTATAAAAGAGTATATAAGTATGATTGATAGAAATAAAATTTTATTAATTTTATCGAAAATAATTTGCCTTATTCAATTTAAATTTAATTTAATTAGGTTTGTATTTCGAAAAATTCTCATCCAAGGCTTGTCCAATCAATGAGGCCCAACTGAATGGACTATATGCGCATTGCTTCCAAAGAAGAAAGCTTTAGCCTTCTTCCTTCAACCCCATTTCTTGGAAGAGGAAGAAGAAGAAGAGCAATGGCTTCAGCTTCTCTACTGCGATTCTCACCGATTCCCACTTCGAAAATGGTATCAAAATTTCACCTTGTTACTTCCTTGTCACCGCCTCTATCTCTCTCGTTCAACCCACTGTCCAGTTCACGCCGGTCGCCGAAATCAACCGTCACCCGCATGTCATACAATCCCACGCCGGCCACCGACCGTCTGATATCGGCCGTCGCTTACACGCTCCCCTTCTTCAACTCTCTACAGTACGGTCGTTTCCTTTTCACCCAATACCCATCTCTGGGTCTCCTTTTTGAACCCCTTGTACCTCTCTTAAGCCTCTACCGATCCGTTCCCTATGCTAGTTTCGTCGCCTTTTTTGGTCTTTACTTAGGGGTTGTCAGAAACCCTAGTTTCAGCCAGTATGTGAGGTTCAATTCGATGCAAGCTGTGACCTTGGATGTTCTCTTGGTTGTGCCTTTGCTTTTGGCTCGAATCTTTAACCCGGGTCGAAGTGGGTTTGGGTTCAAGTTGATGGTTTGGGGTCATAATGCGGTGTTCGTGTTTAGTTGCTTCTGCTTTGTGTACGGGTTGGTGAGTTGTGTTCTGGGTAAGACTCCTTACCTGCCCTTTGTTGCTGATGCTGCTGGTAGGCAAATTTAAGGCCTGTCGTGCTCTGTTCGCACGGTGTTTGAAATAAGTTCACGAGAGGATGGAAATGGAAATGGGCAAGCTTCGCTTATCTGGGATTGTTTCACTGGTGTTTCGGGAATCGAAATGTTCCTTTTTCGGAGAATTTTGAGTTGCAACTATCCGAGTCAATTCTTTTCTTCTCCATGTTCTGCATCTTTTGATAGTCAAAAGTTACTATGTTTTCGGGATCCGTACAATAACATTCTGATAGAAGATTTCATTTCCTCAAAAGTAACCTTTATGAATTTTGCTGTGCCTTTTCTGTGCTAACTTTACTTGAGGATCACTTATCTGGTATGAAGTTTTAGATATCAGGTGGGTTTTCAAGAAGTGGTAGCTCAACCCCACGTCCAGAAACAGAACATAAAGATCCTTGGAACGGTTTCCCAGAAACACGTTAAAGCTTTACTAAGCTTTTCAGTTCAGAAGATCATTAACAAGTGGACCTTTTGAAGAAATGTAGATTCAATGTCCTGTTTTGCTTCCGAGAGGCAAAATCAAAGGACCATACCAACATTAAGCAAATCAACTTATAAAACCAATCCATTATCTCGAAAAATACACTGCAAAAAGAATACAGTCTCTGTTGCTTACAAGTTTCGAAGTAAACGAATTAGTTCATATGGGAAGTCGGTTGTGATTCTCATATGTAAAAGCTTAATTTCAAACAAAACATCCTAATACAAAACACAAAGGACCCTCAACTCACAACATCACCAACTACACTCGCTCGCATCTAGATCCTTGCTCGTTTCTTTTTAACTAGTCCCTTGGAGGTCAAGCATTAAGGTTCAATCACGAACAGAGGCTGTTGTGGTCACAAAAGGTAAATCCAAATCACTAGACAGAAATTGAAAAAACTTTTTAAGTTTTGTTTGTCAGAGGAAGAACAAAGTCTTACCATATCAACACTGACTGACTTGCCATCTTCTACAAGGATCTCAACTATGGTTCCAGATTGATCAGCCTGAAGAGTGAAACGTTTGGAGAAAGTTAACACTCGGGTAAATGTTGCATCATTGATCATATAAACTCACATGCCAGTACATCCTAATGCGGGTCATCAATACTGTTACAATCTAACTTAACGTTGAATACCTGTTACTTTATATCCTCATTCATCTAGCAGGCATCCATATCCACAGAAAACAATTGTTGTTCACTAAGAGCTTATTATGATAAAACAGGCACTAGTAAAACTGAATGGAGAAGATACTTCAAACTTACTTCTATCTCATTCATCAATTTCATGGCTTCAATGATGCATAAGACCTGCCCCTTCTGCACCTTGTCTCCAACCTAGAACAGAAATGCTTATCATTTTCCACGTCAAGCATAAACTTTCATCAATGAGAAACAGTAAAATCACCAATAGAAGTTATTTACCTTCACAAATGGGGGTTCACCGGGGCCAGGGCTTCTGTAGAATGTTCCTGCCATAGGGCATTTAAGTGGTGGATGTGAAGACTTTGGGGATTTGGCAGCAGCAGGAGCGGGTGGTGGTGCAGCAGAAGATGCAGGGCTAGATGCTGCAGGAGCAGCTGCAGGAAGGGTTGGTGGTATTGCTGGTGGTGCTGATGGCGAACTCATTATAACAGGAACAGGAGATGGTGGCTGAGGCAAGGCCTCCTTTTTCCTAATTATCAGTTCACAGTCAAGTTGTTTCAACTGTAACTCTGCAATATCCCTTGAATCAACAAGTCTGCAACAAGTAAAGCATATCTTTGTCACGATAAAAATGGGGTCTATGTGAGTGAAAAGTACAAATTTTGATTCAATTCACTCACTTAACAAGGCTTGAAACTTGAGTAATGAATTCAGAGATAGATTCCTCCGTAGCCAAAGTTGGAGGTGAAGGTTCATTTGATTGCTTAGCATCCTTTGCTTCCTGTGATGGTACTTCTGTTTTAGGAGGAGATGATGATGCAGCATTTGAGGATCCCTCGACAGCAACCTTGAAGGCAACAGATGACCCCAAAAGCGTGTCGAGGAAGGAATGAAAATTTGAAAATAGATCTGCCAACGGAAACTTTTGAAAGAAGCTTACCTCATTCAATTGTCCTTTCACCACAGTGGAACAGTTGTGACCAGGCTGCAAACCCATAATATTGACAAAAATTTGTTCTTTATAAAAGAGTCTCAATATGCTAATTTGAAATGAAATGTAAATAAATCGTTAAAACTGGTAGAATATAGTCTAATCATAAGAAGAATTCCATTAAGAAAAGGCAATGTATGTGAACAGAGCAGGTCCAGATTTGTAATAATGAGATTCAAAATGCCTCAATCACATGAACAGCTTCTGAGACTACAAAGTGAATAAGATATAAAATGTGCAGGCTAAAATGTCAAAAATTGTACAAGAGAATGCATGAGGGCATTTCTCTTTCTTCAAGTTTAAGAAATCATCAAGACACCATACTAGCTTAGTCTGCCAATTGCATTCTACAAGGTCACAATGCAACCCACTAGACGGATCTACTTGGACCATGACCAATCCATTTGGTCTCCATTATACTAACATCAATGATTGCTCCGATAACTGCAGCTCTTGCAACAAAAAGAACAACATTCTACAAGTTCACAATGCAACCCACTATACAGATCTACTTGGACCATGACCAATCTGTTTGGTCTCCATCATACTAACATCAATGATTGCCCCGATAACTACTGCTCTTGCAACAAAAAGAACAATAAAGCATACACATCCTAACACCTCTCAAAATGACTGCAACTGCATTCTGAAATTTATTGTTTCAGCAAACAAGCAGACAGTATATGCAATGGACTACTAAGTTATGCTAAACCTCCAGCGTGTGGTCAAGTAATTGCTCAGAGAAGTTTATTTAAAGACAAGTAGAAGAAAACTCAATTTGTCCACTGCTTACTCCATCAGAAAGCTAGACAGTAGATAGCACAATTTTTAAGATAGAGAAGTTAATAACTTATAGGCTACAAGTGTTTTTCCCCCCGTTTTTCTGATCCTTAATACAAACATTTCTTAACAGAGAGGCCTACAAAGAAGTTGATACAAAGAAACATCACCAACTCCATTAAATATACAACGTCCCATTAGCCAGTAGAAATGCAATTCATCTAATACCAAGAGATATATCTGTCATATTGTATATCTAATACTAAGAGAAATGCAATTCATCTAATATACGGTGATTGGGATATTACCTAAATAACAAGCATTAAAGCATGTAATTTTGAATATGAATGAGATATATCTGTCATATTGTATATCTGTCATAACTTTCAGATCAATGAAAGAACTGCATTGGTGACCATTGCATCTTTATGAGGGTTTCATTTTAGCTGACCTATGAAATTGATCATAACAATGAAGAATTATGGTTTCCAACAGTCCTTCTTGGACTATTCTCCATTTACCTATCTTCACAAGGGCAATTATTTGTATATGTTACTCTATGTCAATGATCTAATTATTCCAGAAGTGATATGGGGGGGATGCATTAATTTAAGAATTATTTGTATAACTTTTGTCCACATGAAAGATTTGGTGATGGTCTTGATATTTTTTGCTTACGATTAAAATGGCAAGGAGTTGTCAAGGGATATTTAAGCCAATATAGTATATGTTAGACACCATTGTTGAATTTGATTTGTTGGGTTGTCATCTTATTGTTTTTATGGCTTATAAACAATAAGATGATACACACCTCTGCTGGCCGACTGACTGAGCAAGCACTGGCCGATCGACCGAGTGAGAGTTAGCTGACAAATTGAGAAAGAGCTGGCCGATTGACCGAGTGAGAGCTGGCCGAACGATCGAGCATTGAATTGAAAATGGCAGATCAAATCCAAATGGGAGGATCGATTAAAAGGTTATGAGTTAGATATTTTTCTGAATAGACTTCAGTGTTTTGGAGATATCATGAGCTATAGAGCTCCAATCGATCGGATTCTTATTTCAAATGAAACTAGAGACATGGATATACAAGTTATCTGAAGGAGCTAATCGACAAATTAGCCTTTAAGATGTTCAACTTCTAGAGTGAAGTTACGTGTAGTGTTCAGTCGTGATTTAGTTTTGGTCCAAACAAAATATCAAACAGACTTCATTATTTTGGAGATATCATGAGCTATAGAGCTCTAATTGATCAGATTATTATTTTAAATGAAACTAGAGACATGGATCTATAAGTTATCTAAACGAGCCAATCGACAAATTAGCCTCTAACATGTTCAACTTCTGGAGTGAAGTTATGTGTAGTGTTTAGTCGTGATTTAGTTTTGGTCCAAATGAAATATCTAACATACTTCAATATTTTGGAAATAGCATAAGATATAGAGCTCCAATCGATCGGTTCTTGTTTCAAATGAAACTAGAGACATGTATCTACAAGTTATCTGAAGGAGCCAAACGACAAATTAGCCTCTAAGATGTTCAACTTCTGAAGTGAAGTTACGTGTAGTGTTCAGTCGTGATTTAGTTTTGGTCCAAATGAATAATCGAACAGACTTCAGTATTTTGGAGATATCATGAGCTATAGAGCTTCAATAGATAGTATTCTTGTTTCAAATGAAAATAGAGACATGTATATACAAGTTATCTGAAGGAGCTGA
>JANZLF010000007.1:31921364-31931732 GCA_026546835.1 Erythroxylum foetidum | reverse complement strand
CTGTCAATGCCCTACTTCCTCTCGCATTTTCACTTCTACGTCGTTTTTTGGTGTATATATACAAGCATATGAGCAAGGTCATCTTCATCAAATCCAGTTGCCCTTTCATAATCTCATACAAAGCTAAACACTTAATTATATGATCATGAGCCATTGACTCCAAATTTCAAAAGAAAACTGTCTGCAAACAGAAAACAATTTAATGTTCAAAAACTACATTTGTACATATGTATAGAATAGTACCATTAACTTCTCTGAGGCAAAACACGAAATAAAGTATGCTGCTTCTACCGCTAGAATCAACAACCAAATTGGATGGGACTAGGGAGGCACTAACAATCTGCAATTCTCAGAACTTATCTTTGCCTATCAATAACCCATCCAACAATTTCGTTTGCTTCTACACAATCTATCTACACAAACTTTGTCCTCAAAATCACATAGTTTAAAAAAACACAATACAATGGATATTATTGTCATATATATCCATTATATTATATATTTATTGGTCCCCTACAAATAAAGTAGCCTCCTAACAGAATACAATCACCCAACTGCATACGGAAACTTCATATCATAATATCATTACAACAGCATCCATATTTTGTAAGCTGGGCAGAAAACTCAACAATATGATCAAAGCTTTTAATATCATGCAATAAGACAATGATCACTCCAACATTCTAATTACACTTCTTGAAAATTGCAAATCAAAGAACTTACAACATTCAGCTATGTATTAAGTTCAAATGTGTAGAATATTTGAATATGAAGGTCAGAATAAGAAGGACTTACCACTTTGAGAAGAAGTCCTCAAAATTCAAGTTCCCGAATGCAAGAAGATTGATGCTGAAATATAGAATGTCCCACACCCTGTACATGAAACATTAATCTCATTGACTATTGCGGAAATCATGAACACAATGTACTTTGTTGAAGTGCAACCGTTAATAACAAGAAGGATTGAATTATGTATTGACAATAACAAAGCAATACATAATTGCAGCACCATGATAGATGCAAATACATGCCAAATAAACTCAAGAAGGCTATTCCCAACTTTTTGCAAGAGAAGCAAACTCTCATGTTCTGGAGATAAAATGTCATAAAATGTCAAGACATCAAATTTCTACATTAACTTCCTTTAAGATTTTGCAACAACTGACTGACATATCAATAGTCGCGTGGGACACATTCTACTTTAAAATGACAGCACAAGCATGCAACACTTCAATGCGGCTTCCTATTGACTGTTTCCATTGAAACAGATGAAGATTAAATGTAGCAATTCAATTTCCTTTTTCTTTGATTCCCAATTTTCGTCAGCAACGAGTTAACCCTGAATCGAGTTCAGTTCCTAATTCTCCAGATTGGTATTAAAAAAAAACCAAAGTAAAGCAGCAAATTAACTGACAATAGATTGTCATCAAGTTAAACAAGGAGATAAACCTCAATGATTTGAGGAATTGTAGAAAATAATCAAATGAACTGCATTTTATTATGTAATGGAACTCAAAGTTCTCATCAATATCATTGTATCTTTAATGTTATTTCCATCGCTCACGGATCAACAATGATGAAATCAACTAAAAAGATCTTATAATCTAGTTTCCCTCTCCTTTTCATGGTTTTAGCTTCTCTGGAATCTCAAGGTAATAACAAACGGAAATAACATAAACGGAAAAGAAGAGCAAACCATCCTAAATGATAAACTATCAAATCAAAGGTAAAGCATTTAAGAACCGTAGAAAATGGCATTCCAATCTTGAAATGTAGCATAAGCCAAACCAAAACAACAAGAAAACTAAAGATTCACAAACATCAACACTATTCCCCACATTCCTCGGAAAACCAAATGAAGGAGCCAATTCAAGTAAAAGCAAAAGGACAATAGATAACTACTAAAGACTCAAACTTTGTAAAATTCCCAAGACGAAAAACAAAGAAAGATGAATTACCCTGGTGAAAAATCGAAGCTTTGGGTTGGGAGAGAGGGGAAAGCAGACCCTGGAAAAGCTGGGGTTATTGCAATGAGGCAAGCTGGTGGTGGAGTTCTTAACCACAGGTGAAGGAGATGGGGTAGCAGAGAGTGAAGAAGCCATCTTTGAAAGCTTGGGTTTTGACAAGCACAGAGAGACAACAAATGGGGTTGGTTGTGATGGATTATATAGATGTTAGAGTAGATTAGGTGAGGGCTTTGGGTTTTCCGTCAGATGGGTTAGTCTCGAGTGTTGATCTGAAACTGAGAAAGTAAAAAAGCCACCAAAGCAGCAACATGGCTTTGCCTTACAGATTTCAGACTTTCCGATGAAACCAATGGGAGTTACTTGTTTTCTTTTGCTTTGCAAATGCTGCCACCTAAATCCAAATAAAAAACTAAATTCGAATATCATATTCAATTTTAAATATTGAATTAAAAAGAATTTAGAATTCAATCAAACAAGTGTTTACTTACACCTAACTTTGACTTATCACTTTTTTAATTAAATTTGAATTCGATTTTGGTCTTATAATCATCCCTAATTACAATGGTTTTCAATACCTAAGTCAATTTAATAAATAAGAACGAACATTTGAATTTATCTCAAATTAGATTGGAGTTTAAATTCATCAAATTTTATTGATACATGAATTTAAATTTATTATATTTTAATTAAATTCAAACCTTAAAAATTTTGGGATCGATTCGGCCCCTTCAACATTTCTAATTAGAATGTAGAGTCCGAATGTATTACAAAGAATGAACTCTTGAATATATTTAAGAGGTGCTTGATTAGTTGGTACGAGAAGAAGAAAAAAAAAAAGGAATGAAAAAATAATGTTTGATAATATATTATAATTAAATGAATAGTATTTTTATATAAACTTTTGGGATAATACTCTATACCTCTCAATTACGAGAGAAATGAATGCTTCTTGCCCGCAGGACGTAGCTCAGTTTGTTCTGGATGGATAGATTTGTTCTAAAGTGTAAGGTTCGATTCTCACAATTTGCAGTATAAGAGCAACATTCTTGAGCCCCTTGTGAGTTTTGAGGGTGGGTTCCTTGTAGGCCTGTGAGTTTTTCATCTCCCCCTTATCAGGCCGCTGAGTACCTGATTTATATCCTCCAGTTGCTTCGTCGGATCGAAGTGTAGGGGACCCTTTGGATTGGAGATTCAACCTTGTGCTTCAAGAAATGAACGCTTCTCCATTTTCATTTTTTACTATATTTATTATAAAAAATATTTTTTTTTCAAGTGAATCAAGTACCCCATAATATATTTAAGTTGGATTCGAATATAAATTCATTAAATTTTATATATACTTAATTTTAAATTTATTATTATTTTAATTAAATTTCAATAAGGATGGCAATTCTTGACTCATAAATTTTAATTTAGTTATTTTTAATGGATCAGCCTAGGCTCAAAATTGACTCGATATTTTATTAATCTAAACAAAACAATATTATTTAACTTGGAAGAGTTGAGCCCTCGGTAAGTCCAAGTCTAGATAGCTCAAATCTAAATTCAATTAAAAAATAAATTATTTTATATTTTTAATTTACAATATTTACATCCTTACTTGAAAACATAAAGTTGGGCCTAAGATAAATAAGACGGCCCACAACTTAGAATGTCTTAACCAGTACTCCTGCTGCTGCCATTAAGAGTTAAACCCTAGCGAGTAGTCCACGGATGAATCGAAGGCTCATATGCTTAATTTCCGAAGCTTCAACTCCAGATTAATGTACAAATGGCCCTGTAATTGCTTCCTTAATCTGTTTGTTCGAGCACACACGTTGCAAGTTGTTTATGGTAAGAACCTGGAAAAAGGTTTCAGACTAAAAAGGTGGCAGCTACTCCCGCAGGACTCCTGTTAAACACTTTCCACAAACACAACAAGTTGATTTTGATCTGCATGCAAGTTACAGTGAAGTCTGGTTTTGATAACTCCACGTTAGGAATGAAGCAGGTACGGAACATGAACATCCATGGAGCTCCTTGGCAAAAGTGGTCGTCTCCTCCTGAGACGCAATGGCTGGTTATTATAACGAAACAGATTTCTCAGCTTTTCAACGATGGAGTATACTTCTCCCATGGAAAGTAGGAGGTACGATCCATATAGAGCAAACCGCATTGATTCTGGTAACAATATCAACGCCAAGGAGATCAAGGACAGGGAACTAGAAAGCGACATGAGAGATCGAATAATGGGTGCAAAACGAGTTTTAGAAAATGCCTGCTCAGAAGCAAATGTTAAGCCATAGGACAGTAGACTAAAGATGGAGGCCATGGTTGTTACAGGGTGAGTTTCAAAAGGAGATGTGGCCTTCCCTTGGTATTTAATCCCAATAAAACTGAGGAGCACAGGAACGAGAAACGCAAGAATGGCATGGCGGGAATTAGATGTCAACATATGCTGTGCAAAGTTGCATCTTAAGATTTTAAATGTGAGGCAGTGAAACTGTTGGTAGAGAAATGAAATCGTTGGTGTTGAAGCATTTTCCATTTGCAATTATATAGAGTAGACTAGTAGTTACCGAAAATATGTTTGTCGGTCAGGAAAGTTAAGAACTCTGACAGTAGTACTGATGAAGAAACTACTACTACCAACATCAATTGAAAGAAGAATTTGCAGGTTGGATCGTAACAAGTCGAGTGATTTATAGAGTAAAAGGCAAGACACCTGGAAGTGGGAGTACCTAAGCTAAGCCACTCGATCAACAGCCTATCAGATGTTTGTTAAGTGTGTGGGAGGGGTGACGTTAGATAAAGTAAGGATTTTTGAAACGCACCTAATGAACTCATTCATGGAAATTGAGGGTACGTCCTTGTCTGAGCTGTGTGAATAAATACAAATTCTCTGCCATCTCTCTGATATAAAAAATGTTGCATTGCTCAAGTTCTCTTCAAGTCATTGTTTAATAGTAAAAATGTTCTTTACGTGTTCTCTTTGATTCTATCCAACGAAATAAGATTTTATTTCCAAACTAACATAGAGAACATACAGACCACGCGATTTGAGAAGAAAGGAACGAACTCTCAGAATCTTTACCTGAAAAACAAAAATCTGCAACAAGTAACAGACCAGTTCCTTCAATAAATTAGAGAGACAATGTCTACAAAAGGGCCGATTAATAGTTCAAGCGGTTGCGTGGTCACTGGGTATCTTGGTTCATGTCATGCTTGTGTTGCCTTCTGTGACGGGCTGACGGCTACGTTTTTTGCTTTGTTTACCCTTTTTCTGGTTTTGATCCCGACTCCCTGGATGGTCTTGTTCCATATGGTCAGGCTTGTAGCTGACCTCCTTTGATTTAATTAACTTTCCAAAAAATAAAAAAAGTTACAGCCAACCAAACTCGATAGCTCATTGAAGCGGCTAGCAAAGTAATCATAATATTATCAATTAGCAATTATTCATCAAACAAAGATTCGTATACGTTAGATCATGAGCTTAATGTAGTAGAAAATCTTATCTCCATCACTAATTAATTTGACGTTTCTTCTTTCCTTCATTTCCAGAAAGTGAGAATTACATGAAATGGATTCTTGTGTCACCATCTCTTTAGGCCATCCATTTTGATGTTGTTGTTAAGAGATTCCAACTTTCTGATTGTCTAAAGCAAGCAGAAGTGTAAAGTGAGCTTGAGTAACTACCTTTTCTTGAACTTTCAACCCGTTGGAGAAGTATGTAAATAGTGAAGAACCCTGGTGGAACTTCCCAACAACCAAACCAAAAGTTGACAATTGAATGGCGTAAAAAGTTAATGAGGAATCCATGTCTCAAACATGCTCCAAGGGCCAAGGCGACAGCTAACCTAGTGGGGTAGTAAAATGCAACCTCTCAATTCATCATGGTGCCCCACCACATACGAGATGATGAATAGGTGACATGTCCTAAAGAGAGGTTTGGTCATCAAGGCCCTGTGCAAATGCCTGATACTGAAACTCAACAAGCACATGTAATCTGTAGATGGAGAAAAGGACAAAATTGCATAACCAGATATCAACTTCTAAGAATAAAGACACATTGAATTGGTAGGTGATCAATTCATTGCTTTATAAATTAGTAAACATTCTCATTGCTAGTTTACATTAGCTCAACACAAAAATGGGCCTCAATAGCAAAAACAATAAAATCCTGAAAAAAAAAAACGGATATTTCGTTGCCATAAGATCTTATCTTCACTGCATAACTACACCGAAAAAGAAAATTTATAGTCCTTCCTCGATTCATCTTGATCATCTAACAAAAGCTGGAACAATCGTCTTTCAAAAATAATTCCAATGACAAAAGGAAACACCATTCTGCACTTAATCAACCGCAGCACTGGTAAGGTCAAGAACTATGTTAATGATTACCATGTAGTAAATTACCTCACAGCTTGTGGTCATTGCTCCCTTTTGTTCTTAGACTTAGGTTGTACCTTTCCATATGCAAGGAGTCGACTATGTGACAACTTGAGCTCTGCCTTTCTGCGTCTTCGCTTGGCATTCCTAGATAGATCGCCAAGATCATTACTTGACTGCTCCAACTTTTTGTTCTTTTTAACAGATTTTTCATTTTTCAACTTTCCTCG
Organism: Erythroxylum foetidum; assembly: GCA_026546835.1. Classification (NCBI taxonomy): domain Eukaryota; kingdom Viridiplantae; phylum Streptophyta; class Magnoliopsida; order Malpighiales; family Erythroxylaceae; genus Erythroxylum; species Erythroxylum foetidum. The sequence goes on along the minus strand of JANZLF010000007.1, from coordinate 31,925,167 downwards.
GACAAGCTCTTTGATCTGTTGTCTCTTATTATTTGGTACCTTCCATTCCTTCTCCCTGTAAGGTGCCAGCTTTTTTACAGAAACATATTGATTCAAATCCTTATCATCCAACATCAATATCTCATGCGCCTTCAGTCCATATCTCTTGGGTTTCACTTTGGCATATTTAAACCTGGTCTTCAAGTCTCCAATAGTACCTTCGTAATCCAACTTATAATATTCCTCCATCATTTCTTCTTTAACTTGCTTGACAAGTGACATTTTTCGTTTCCTCTTCCGCATACTTCCATCCCTCTCCTCTTCATGAAATTCTTCTTGGTCATTTTCAACCTCACCATTTTCAGCCTTTCTTTTCAAGCTCCTTTCTCTTGCAGCTAAAAAGCCACCACTAAAATCAAGTTCATCCCAACCCTTGGTAAGTCCAAGTAATTCATCCTCTTTATCAAAATCAGGCTTCTCAATTTCACCCTCATCATCATCACTATCATGATCATAATGTGGATCAATATCCTCTGCATCATAATACTCATCGTTGAAAGCCTTTTCCATCATTTTATCGTATTTTTTAGGATCAAATTCCTCCTCCAAGTTGCCCAAATCCAACGGACAATCATCACTACCCTTAGCCCCAGCAGCTAACATAATCTTCTTCATCCTTTCCTGCATTTCCTTCTTCTTCAAATTCTTAAGGTGCTTCAACTCCTCCTTCCTCTCCATCTCTGCAAACTTTGTCCTCTCCTCCTTGCTCTTCCTCTGCTCTTTTCTAGCATTGTCCTTCTTCCTCACTGACCCTTCGATTTTCCTGGAATGACCCATAATCCTATCCCCAGCATCCTCTTGATGCCTGAAAAAATTCATCTCATACTCCTCTTGCTTCTCAATCTCCTCCTCATCTTTCAACAACTCATCAACTTCATCAAACCCTTTATCATCCTTATTCCCGTTATCGACCCACATCTTATTCAAGAAAAAATCCTTCAAAAACATCCCGTTCTCGTCCAACTCCTCTTCCTGACCGAAATACTCACCCAACTTCTCCTTCAATTCGCCATCATCAATGTCTGCACCTTCAATCTCATTACTTTTGTCCTTGACTCTTAAAAAATCCTCTTCGCCATCATCCTCATCGTCCTTCAGCGCATCCAATAACGCATTCTTAATATCATCCTGTTCTTCATTATAAGTCTTGGTTTTTCCCTTAGATGGCTCAACTTCATCAAACTCAGGGCCTTCCTCTATCAAATGTTGAGCTACCACATCTTTTAAATAAACGGCTTTCTTTCCCTTCTCCTTTTTCTTATTCTTGTTATTCTCCCCATCTTCTTCTTCGTCTTCGCCGGAATCGGAATGAAAAAGAGAGACATTTTGATAAATAGAAGGGTCGCGGTTCCTTACCTTGAGTAAATTCTTAAAGAACTCCATATCCTGTGTTTTGCTGGGATTAGTAACATCAATATCTTCTTCAAAATCATCTTCATCGGAGGAGGATTCCGAACCGGAACCGGAATCCGACTTTGAATCGTCAATCAAACCTTTCTTACGAAGCTCCTCGTATCTCTGGAGATCCTCGCGCTTCTTGTTGTGCTCGTACCTGCGAGCAAATTCCTTGTCCACTTGTATCTTCGATATGTCGGAGGCAGCGGCGTCGCCGTCATCGAAGAGCTTCAATCCCATTCTCTTACTCTTCAATAGCACGCACTGTTGAACCAATCAGAAACTTAGGGTTTATGCTCAGTGGTATCCCCTTCATATCTATGTGGCCTCATCCGGGGGTTTAAAGCCAAACTCTTTTTTTATTTTATTATATTTTATAAATTTATAATCAATTAATAATATAATTTAACACATAATAAATTATTATAATAAAATCACTAAATTTAAATTAATTTATTTTCCTTTTATTTTTATTTTTTCCTTTATTTATATATTTATTATAATTTTATTTATATAATAATTTAGTGTGTTTTTTTACCTACTGCATTACTTATAGATTGACTCATCTGTATGTAGCACTACTAGAAACAATATCTCTATTATGTAAGAATAAAGTTGCATACTATTAGACATTTTCAAATTCTACTTTATTACAGGACTTGAGACTAAATGTAATGACGAAGATAACGACGACTAAATATAAATTAATAACAGTAACATAGTAAATAGAGAATTTTACATTGGGAAGATTAAATTTAAAAAGTAATATTAAGCCTAACTCCTCCAACAATAGCTGCCAATTAGGAAGGAGATCCTCTTTGTTCATAACCCGATTTGATCCCAATTACGACAGGAGAAAACAAAAGAGCCCGATCTTGGGATTTTCAGATTTACCCCCTTTAGGACTCTTAAAGTGGGGTCTTAGAAGATTAGTATTAGTCCGACTAAGCTGGAATACCTAATATAATAAAAATAAAAATAAGAGCCCGAGACTAAACCTGCTATTACCTAACAAGGTCCACATATGAGGATTCAGTAACCAACCCCATAAGTCAAGTGTTAACATTGAACTAGCAGCCTTCAATGTAAGTATTAATATGCTTCTGTACTTCACCGTAAATATCGAACCTTTTCTCTTTTCATTGGCATTAACAAAAATGTAGATGATACAGAAGAAAGCCATCTTCTTGTTAATGAAGAATAAGAAGAAGCATGAACACTTCTCTACTTCACTGTAAAGATTGACTCTGGTTCAGCCTGGTTCTGGAGAGACTGCATGTTACCATTCGGATTCATGGAGTTTGTTGCTTCTCTCGAAAGCTAGGACTTGATGGTTCCTGCAAAACAAATAAGGCACGTCGGGGGTTGTTTCCCAATAAGCCCCTCCAATGTTCAAGTCAATCTTTTTGATGTAGGTGGGATCACTATGAACGGAGAAGGCTAGGGTTAACAATCACGTACCTTTGTTATGACAGAATTATACCTTATATATGGAGCAGATGCTAGGTTTAGGTCTTTACGTATGCATGGGAGACTTCCACCTGTGTGTGGGCCACGGATTCGTGGACTGGGCCTGACGTAGCCAATAGGTATAAGACTAATCTTTAGAAGATAGACCAATCGACCATTGGGTTGTTATGTCTGAATTCGGGCCCGGCACGACCGACCCGACCACAAAAAATTAAGGATTGCTTAAAGTTGAAGAAAATCATAAGAGCATTGTTAGTATACACGTAATATAAGATCATGATATTTACTCTTTCTTCAACGTCCTTAAATGAACCAAAAAAAAGTATTCATCTAATACTAATGTCTATTAAGCATAAAAAGGACTCTTTCACATATAAGAAAAATATATTAAATACCCACTACAAGAAAAGAAGCTCTTTTGCGACGTTTTTGAAATGTCACGAAAAGTCATAAAACGTCACAGAAGAGAATTTGCATAGTTTAAAAAAACGTCACTAAAAACGTCGCAAAATGTGATATAGGCAAAAGGTATCCGCGACGTTTTATAGAAAACGTCGTGGCAAACGTCAACATTCCACAATGTTTTATAAAACATCACTAAAGGCTTAGACAATCTGAGATGTTTTCAAAAAACGTCGCGGATTGTTTAAGTTTTCGCGATGTTTTTAAAAAATGCCGCGGAAATTTTAACAATCCGCGACGTTTTTTAACGTCGCGGAAACTCTAACAATCGGCGATTTTTTTTAAAAACATCGAGGATTGTAATTAATTTATATTTTAATTTTTGGAAAATAAATTTAATTTAATAAAAATTCATTTTTAATAATTAATTTTTAATTTTTTCAAAAATAAATTTAATTAAAAATTTCAATTTTAATAATTAATTTTTATTTAATTAT
>JANZLF010000007.1:31878242-31898008 GCA_026546835.1 Erythroxylum foetidum | reverse complement strand
TATTTTTAATATAAATCACATAAAATAAAATATATTAAATAATTAATACTAATATTTTTATATAATTAATAATAAAATAATAAACCTCTTGCAACAACCATTTTAATATAAGGGGTATAAAAGTCATTTATTATACATTACATTCCATTCCATCAATCTTCCAAACAATATTTCATTACATTACATTATAAACCTTTCCATCATTCCCAAACAACTTTTGACTATATTACATTCCATTCTATTATAAATCATTCCATTCCCTTCCATTCTATTACATTTCATTCTATTATAAACAATTTCATTCCCTTCCATTCTATTACATTCCATTCCATTAATTAACATCCAATCAAACAGGGCCTTAGAGAAAGAGTTATTGTCGATCTCGCAGCGCAACATGATTGTAAGTGAATATTTTACTAAATTTAAATCTCTATGCCAAGAATTTTCTAAGTTAGATCCTCCTAATGCTATAACTGAAACAAGAATGAGGAGAATTATTGTACATAGGTTACGCCCATAATTTCTTGGTATTGTTACGGCTACTCGAGGTTAGGCAAAGGAACCAACCTTGATAGAATTAGAAAATATCTTAGCCCATCAAGAAGCTTTAGATAAACAAATGTCTAAAGTCTTTATTAAAGAAGAAGACAAGGCCCTTTTCACCAATAACGGAGGAAAAGGGAAAGTCACAAGAAGTAACGTGATGGAGGAAACCTCGAGAGATCAAGGAGGTTGGTGAATCCGTCAACGGAAAGGGAGCTTCAAGCAAGGGGGAGCTCATCAAGGCCAAGACACAAGTCATAACAATAAACAAAATACTTAAAAAGAAGACAGGTGATATAACTGCGGAAGGAAGGGTCATTCCGCTCAAGATTGCTGGAGGCCAAAACGAATGGAAGGAAATACTGCCACGTCGACGCGGCGAGATAGTGAAGAAGAATGGAATTTCTATGCATCATTTGCAATAATGGAAAATCCTAAAGAAATAAGCGAGAAAAGTGGTGTAATATCAAAGGTGGAGATGACAATCACGGCTGTAGGAGAAAATCAAATCAACTATAAAGATGATTGAATCGTCGATTCTAGTTGTTCCAATCATATGACAAGTGACAAAAAGAAATTGATGGGGACATCAGAGTAAAAAGGAGAGCAAGTGGTGGTAACTGCCAATAATTCAAAATTGTCGATAACACATATTGGCAGTACTATCGTTGTTCCTTGTTATAGTCAACAGCCAGTGCAACTGCAGAATGTCTACACGTGGAAGGTATGTCGAAGAATCTTCTATCCGTATCTCAAATGACGTCAACAGGAAACTTTGTATTGTTCGGACCAAATGACGTCAAGATATACAAGGAATTAAAAATTATCGGTCGACCCATGATGGAAGGAAAAAGAGTGGAGTCTGTCTATGTAATGTCAGCAGAAACAACATACATAGATAAGACAAGAAAAAATGAGACGACTGATTTATGGCATGCAAGATTAGGACATGTAAGTAAAGGGAAGCTAAAGGAGATAATGAAAAAATCCATGGTCAGAGGGCTTTCGAATCTAGATGTCCGAGATGATATTATATGTGTAGGATGCCAGTATGACAAAGCACATCAATTACCGTACAAAGAGTCAGAGTATCAAGCTAAAGCACCCCTGGAGTTAATACACTTTGATGTATTTGGGCCAGTAAAATAGCCGTCCGTCAGCCAATTCAGGTACATGGTTACCTTTATTGATGATTTTTCTAGACATATGTGGGTCAATTTTATGAGAGAAAAGTCAGAGACACTGAGTAAATTTGTTGAGTTCAAAGTGAAAGTTGAAAATGAGATAGGGTGAAGGATATAGTGTCTTCGCACAGATAATAGTGGAGAGTATACTTTAAAAGAATTAAAACAATATTTGCAACAACATAAGATCAGGAGGTAGTTGACTTATCCAGGTACTCCACAATAGAATGGAGTAGCAGAAAGAAAGAATCGTCACTTGGCAGAGATATGCTGAAGTATGCTACATGCAAAGAATGTATCTGCAAGGTTTTGGGTCGAAGGTATGAAGACAGCAGCGTACGTGATTAACAGATTACCTCAAGCAAAATTGGGGATCTCACCGTAAGAAAAGTTTCGAAAGGTCAAACTCTCAGTAGGGTATTTAAAGTGTTTGGATTCATGTGCTACGTATTTGTACCAGATCACCTACGCAACTAATTTGATAAAAAGGCAATACGCTGTATGTTTGTTGGATATGACAGCTGTCGTCAAGGATAGAAGTGTTGTGACCCGACTACAGGGCGATGCTACGTAAGCAAGAATGTTGTCTTTGATGAGGCATCTTCTTGATGGTCACCACAAGCTGTATTATTACCAGATTCAAAAGAAATAGAGAAGCAGCTACAACAACGATTAAAAGAATCTACAAAGGTTGATAAAACTCAACCAATTGAAGAATGTAGAATTGATACTACGCCAATAAGTGAGGAAGAGTCTATCGAGAAGAGGCTCTCAGAAGAGAAAAGCCCATGGCAAATAGGAATCCATCATTCAACTCCAAAAGAAATAAGGTTAAGTCAGATAGAGGACTTTGAAGAAGATGTTCAACAGCCATCACCTCAACCACGAAGGTCAACTAGACAAAAAAAGTCAAATCTAAAGTATGTAAATGCAGCAATAATAGAATAAATTGGTTTGAAAGAGTCAACAAGTTATAAAGAAGCGTCACAAAGTAAGGAATGGCAACAGGCAATGAATGAGAAAATTCAAGCATTAAATCAAAATGAAACTTGGGATTTGGTGCCGAAACCTGAAGGAGTAACACCCATCTCATGTAAATGGGTCTATAAGAAAAAGACTCGACCAGATGAAACAATTGAGAGATACAAGGCACGACTAGTGGCTCGTGGTTTTTCACAGAAGTATGGGTTAGATTATGAGGAGACGTTTAGTCCAGTGGCAAAGATTACAACTGCTCGTGTGCTCCTAGCACTTGCAGCAAACAAGTATTGGAGACTCTGACAGATGGACGTAAGGAATGCCTTCCTATATGGAGAGTTGGACTGAGTGATTTATATGGAACGACCTGAAGGTTTTAAGAGTAAAGATTATCCAAACTACATTTGCAAGTTGAAGAAGGCATTGTATAGTCTAAAGCAAGCACCACGAGCATGGTATGGTAAGATTGGAGAGTTCTTTATTCAGAATGATTATAAGATGGCTCCTGCAGACTTAAACTTATTCTTGAAGACACGAGGTAATAAGTTAGCCATAGTTTTGGTATGCGTCGATGATTTAATCATTACAGGAGATGAGAGACATGACAAATTCGAGAAAATCTCTCGGTTCGTTTCCAGATGAAAGAATTGGGTGAGTTGAAATACTTTTTTGGTTTAGAGGTGGAGCGCACAAAAGATGTATTGTTTTTATGTCAGCAGAAATATACACAAGATCTTTTAGAAAGATTTGATATGTTAGACTGCAAGCCAATATCAACGCCAATGGAGGTAAATGTCAAACTTTGAGCTACAGAAGGAAAAGACTTACAAGATAACACGATGTACAGACAGCTCATGGGCGGTCTAATCTATCTCACACTAACATGATCAGACACCACATTCTCAGTTGGAGTTGTTAGCCGATATATGCAAAATCCAAAGAAGCCTCACTCGGAAGCAGTACGGAGAATCTTAAGGTATGTCAAGAATACTATTGACTACGGTCTCTTATATAAGAGAGATAGTACGTGTCAGGTTAAAGGGTACTGCGACGCCAACTATGTTGGAGATTGTGACACAAGATGATCAACAAATGGATAGATATTTAACATTGGCTCAAGAGCAATCTCTTGGTGTAGTAAGAGACAACCAACAGTGTCCTTATCAAGTACAAAAGCAGAGTATAGAGCCACAGCAATGGCAGCACAAGAATGCACATGGCTCATACAGTTATTAAAAGATCTAAATCAACCAATATACTACTCGGTGGAGCTATTCTGTGATAATCAGTCAGCAATACGATTAGTGGAGAATCCAGTATTCCATGCACGGACAAAACACGTGGAGGTACATTATCATTATATTCGAGAAAAAGTTCTCAAAGGCGATATAAAAATGAAGTACATCAAAACAGAAGACCAAGTTGCAGATATATTCACAAAGGGTCTCAGCGGAACAAAACATGGAGAGCTTTGCGAGCATCTTAGGATAATCTTAAGAAGAACTTTAAAGAGAAATTAGTTGGTGGGGGGAGGGGGGAGTGTTAGAAGTCATAAACTAATTTTAGAGATTTTGTAGAAAACTCTAGATTTGTAAAAAAAAATTTGGAAAAATCGTGCAAGTGGGCAACTTGAGAAATCTAAACTTTTCTTACAACTTATTACAAGTTCCAAGGTCGGTGATGGATGCCTATAAATAGGCAATCCTAGCACCATTTTGTAACCACCAAATGAAGAGAGAGAAGTGAGTCCTGAGAGAGAGAAGTGAGCCCTAAGTGTAGTGTGTCTAAGTTTTGTTCTTCTGTCTTCTGTTTTTGTTTACCTTCGATGTTTTGAGTTTTGTATTCGAGTCCTTTTGTTAATAAAATTATCATTGTTTTTTTTAACATACTTCAGTCTGTCCCTCGATTTGTGGGTAAGCTATGCTATTATACTTCAAGGATGAATCAAACATACCTCACAAAGTTCTCCAAAAATGATTCAGAAACTTAGTGTCTCTATCAGAGGTAATTGATTTTGAAACCACATGGAGCCTCACAACCTCTTGGAAGAACAGTTTAGCAATGGATATCGCATATGCTGCCTTCTTACATGGTAAAAAGTGCGTCATCTTAGAGAATCTGTCAACCACCACGAAAATTGAATCCACGCCTCTTTGCGTTCTTGGTAAGCCCAGTACAAAGTCCATAGAAAGGTCTTCCAAATATTGTCAGGTGCAGGTAATAGCATATACAAACTCATGTTTGATACATGACCTTTATAAGTTTGGAAAATTTTGGCACCTAAAAATAATAGAAACAACGTCTCTCCTCAATTTAGGCCAAAAGTACATTTTACTTACCTCCTCAAATGTCTTGTCTCTACCCAAGTGTCTAGCTAACCCTCCTCCATGTAAGTGTCTAATTACCTTCTCCCTTATTGATGTCTACCGAAGGCATAGTTGGTTACCTCTCATAAAGAACCCATCATAAATGTGGTAGTCTTTATACAGCTTCTCTCCTTGACAAGTTTGATATATTCCTTTGAAGTCTTCATCGTCAACATATAAGTCTTTCAAGTATTCAAACCTTCAATCTCAACTATTAGTATTCTGATCGTGGCTACTCGTCGACTTAGCGTGTCTACCACTACATTGTTTCTCTAAGCTTTATGGATAAGTTTATAGAGGAAATTATCAATATAAGCTGACCATCTAGCATGCATCTTGGTCCTAAACTACTTTTGTCTTCCCAAATACTCCAATCTTGGTGATCGGTATAAAGAATAAATTTCTTTCTAATTAATTAGTGCTCCCATGTCTTCAAAGCCTTCACAATGACGTAGAACTCTTTATCATAGATAGCATATTTTTGCCTTGCCTCGCTTAGTTTCTCACTGAAGTATGCCACAGGTCTTTTCTCTTGGGATAATACTGCCCTGATACCTATCTCACTCACATTACGCTCCACTTTAAATATTTTTCAAAGTCTGGTAAAGCTAGGACTAGTGTTGCACACAATTTCTCCTTGATAAGGGCAAAGCTTTGTTCTTGCTCTTCTTCCCATTTAAACTCCCTTTCTTTATATAGTCTGTAATAGGAGCTACAATGTTGCTGAAATTCTTAATAAACCTCCTATAGAGCGTCGTCAAATCATGAAAACTACTCACATCTCCAACGGTTCTCGGTGTAGGCCAATTTCTAATGACTTTTGCCTTATCTTATCTACTCAGATGCCATCTTTTCCCATAACACATCCGAGGAATAGCAAATTCTCCAACATAAATAGGCTTTTCTTCAAGCTGGCATATAATTGATTTTCTCTTAAGGCCTCAAATACATGCTTTAAATGCCCTATATACTCTTTAATAGATCTATTATAGATAAGAATATCATCAAAATAAACAACCAAAAACTTACCAATGAAAGGTCGCAACACCTGACTCATAAGACACATAAAAATGCTAGGAGCGTTGGATAATTCGAAAGCCATGACCAACCACTCATATAAGTCATCCCTTGTCTTAACGGTTATCTTCCACTCATCTTCAGGCTTTATTCTTATTTGATGGTATCCGCTCCAAAGATCAATTTTAGGGAAAATAATGGCTCCACTCAATTGATCAAACATATCATCAAGTCTCGGAATGGGAAATTTATAGCCAATAGTGATTTTGTTGATCGCTCTACTGTCAACGCACATCCTTCAACTCCCATCCTTCTTCGGCGTAAGTAATGTTGGCACTGCACATGGACTCATACTCTTCCGAATATGGCCTTTACTTATCAACTCCTCTATTTTCTCCCGTAAAATCTCATTCTCTTTTGGGCTCATCCTGTAATGAGGCAGATTTGACAAGCTGGCTCCTGGAATCAAGTCAATATGATGCTGGATATCGCGCATAGGTTGTAATCCCGCTGGTAAGTCCTCTAGATTCATATCTACAAACTCCTCCAATATAGATTGCACTTCTTAAGGTACCATAATCTCGGGCTTGCTTCCTACTAGCTCTTCCCCTAACAGATGCACCTCTTTTGTTTCCTTCATCTCACTAATAAAGTTGTCTTGATTATTCTCTACCTGTAACAAAGACTTCTGGATCTTTCCTTGAGACTTCACACTATTGATAGGTACTAAAGTATACTTTACGTCATCTTTTACAAAATGATATGTATTTTTTCTTCCTGAATGTATCGCATCTACATCAAACTGCCATGGTCTTTCCAAACAGGATCTGAAATGCATCCATCTCTACTATGTCACAGTAGTGCTCATCCTGATACTTTCTAATACAGAAAGTCACTTTACACCATTCTTTAACAAAAATATGTCTAACCTCCTTGATCCACCCAATGATATGAGGATCTAGATGTGACTCGGTAGTCAACTTTAACTTCTTCACAATAGTTGCACTTATAATATTTTAACACCTCGTACGAAAAAGCTTATGTCTTTGCAAATCACCATGCTTCTTGCGGGATATCATAGTGTGCTGACGACACACACATACATTTCCTCATCCTTTTCTCCTTGTTGTTCCTAACCATCACCTTTGGGCCCACACTCTTTCTCTTCATCATCTTCTTCTTATTGCTCATCCATGTTTATTGCTCTCCTTTTTGGACACTCATTATATTTGTGTCCTGGCTTGCCGCACCTGTAACACTTTGATGGAGCTAGTTTAGTATACGGATTGGTGGGTTTGGAAATTGTTGGAGCTACTTTGTTTAAGCTTCCGCCATTAGTGCTTCCGTTGCTAACACTACTCCTCGTAGGGGTTGCAGTAACCACCTCCTTTCCTTTATCGCCTAAACTCTTCTCACTTGTATAGTCATTAAACTCCTATTGCTTCTCATTCAATATGGATTCAGCTTTCATAGCTAAATTTCTCGCATTTTGCATTGTAAACACCATCTGTATTCATATCTTCTCCTTTATATTCGATCTCATCCCTCTCAAGTAGCGTGAGGCTTGTTGAGGTTGAGATTTAGGCAACTGGTTGCGGGCTGCCAACCTCAAAAACTTATTCATGGATGCTACGACCGTCTTGATGACATTGCTGATATGCATCAAAAATATACTGCTCATAATCTGGCAATAGAAATCTCCCTCTATGCAATTGCTTCATCCTCCTCCATGAAGAAATCGAATTCCGCCCTTCTCCTTCTTGACTACCGCAACTGCTCCCACCATTTGGAAGCTCCCCCTTTTAGATTGTAGGCCACCAACTTTACTTTCCGATCCTCTATAATCTCCATATAATCGAAGAATCTCTCCATATCCGCTAACTAATCAAGAAAGCCTTTAATATCTAGATCTCCGCTAAAAGATGAGATATCTACCTTAATTTTATATTCATAGTCTCCTCTTCATCTTAATTTGGAATCTACCTTAATTTGGAATCTAAGGATGCCTCGCAGGGTCACCTCTCTAACAACTGGTTCCTCAATTCTTCTAGTATTGTCTCCTTGCAACTGGTCCTAAATCAATGCTTGTTGTTGTTCCATATTGTGAATTGACTCTCAAGCTTCAGGTAACCCATGAACGTCGTTGGTATTTGCCATTGTCAGATGAACAAGAGTAAAAATGTCCTTGTAATCTTAATAAAAATAAATCACAATAAATAAATAAATTTTCTAATCTATAGTTCCACCTAAAAAAACTCTCTACAATTTGGACCAACTTGGAACACTTTTACATGTTTAAAGTATGGGATGAAATAATTGTATGAAAAATGAAAACACACTATCATCAAATTATCCTGAAATTTGGTGGTCCTCCTCCTCTTTCCATGGATAGTGGCCTGAGATGTGAACAAGAACACTAATGTCTTTAGTGGGACTTCGCACCAACAACTCAGGCCAATCATCTTTGTCTATGGACAACTCATACCTCCCAAAGACTTGACCCAAAAAACAAAAAAATGCACACAAGTCTTTGATGTTGGTGATGACTTCAATAAGATGATTTTCACTACATGTTAATTCGTCCTTTAATTATCGTTTTCTTTGTCTCTACCTTCCATGTCCCTTTGTGCTTCCAGCTCCATAAAAACAACCTCCCTTCTTCTTCATACATCACCCCTCTCTCTTTCCCTCCAGAATTCTACTTGGAAAGACATATCTATCAGGTTTCTGACCATGTTTAACCTGAACGTGTTCTGGTGTGCATTACTGTGCACGTTCCTGAGTTCTACGTCCATGGAAGCAGCTCCTGGAAGTTCACTCATCACCTACTTACCAGGCTTTAATGCCTCCTCCTCCTTCCCATCAAAACACTACTCCGGGTATGTATGTTTGGTCTCCACTCACTTAAGGTGACTGACAGATATATATTACAGTTTCTGACATGTGTTTGTTTCCTCCAACTTCTGCAGCTATGTCAGCTTCGACCAGAAGAATCTGTTCTACTACTTTGTGGTATCAGAGAGGAGTCCAACAACAGATCCTGTAGTTCTGTGGCTGAATGGTGGACCCGGTTGCTCTAGCTTCGATGGATTTGTATATGAGCACGGTACAGTCTTCGATATTATCTTGTTAAAACCTTTTAAGAAAATTTCAAAACGACTCAAAATAAGAATTTGTATTATTGGAATGGTCCATGATCAAGAATTATCATAACTTAGATTGATATGATGCAGGACCGTTCAATTTTCAAGAAGGACAGCCAAAAGGGAGTCTACCAAGGTTGCAACTTAATCCATATGGCTGGTCCAAGGTCGTGAGTGTCTTTTCTTTCTGTTTTTGGCATTTAATGGATGATTATATGTAAAAGAGGTCAATTACCAGAATTTATAATATAATAGATTATAGTTTGGCCCACAATCTTCATGATTATTTGTGTTCTGATACTTTTTTTTTTGGGATGATCTAAACAGGTTTCAAACATTATTTATTTGGATTCTCCTTGTGGGGTTGGCTTGTCATACTCTGAAAACCAAAGCAAATACACAACTGATGACTTTCAAACTGCTTCTGATACTCATAATTTCCTTCTAAAGGTAATTAACTTTGTACATTCTCAAACACCACACATCTCAAAAGTCATCAACTCAAACTCGAATTGATCAGATTTCAAGTTGAATTTAGGATTGAAAAAATATGATTTAATCTGCACTGAATAAATTCAGATTGTACCCAATTGTGGCTGCTTCTGCATGAACTTAAATCTCTTGAAGGTTCTGTGACTGTACATCTTTTTGTTTTTCTCCATCCAGTGGTTTGGACTGTACCCAGAATTTCTGAGCAATCCATTTTACATAACTGGGGAGTCATATGCTGGAATCTATGTTCCTACTCTTGCCTCTGAAGTGGTAAAAGGTATCCATCTCCATGTTCCTTCCGTGGCAGCAAGTTTATGAAGCTTGCTAAGAGTAATCTTCATCTTGCAGGGATTAATGGAGGTCAAAAGCCTCTTATTAACTTCAAGGTAAGCCATAACCATAACTGAACTCTCCTGAATCGTCTGAAACTACATTAACCAACCAATTTCTCCTGTGAAAGGGATACATGGTGGGCAATGGGGCCACTGGAAGTCAGTATGGAGGAATCAATGCTCTGATTCCCTTTGTACACGGAATGGCTCTGATCTCCGATGACATTTATCAGGTTGAAGAAGAGTGATTTCTTGTGAATGATTCACATCCTCCAAGCTGTTCTTCAACATCTGATTCTTTACACTTTCCATTTTTTTCAGGAAGTTGTGTCTTCCTGTAAAGGGAACTACTCAGATCGCAGCAAAAACTGCGACAAAAGCATTTCTAAAGTGGAAAGAGTAAGTTGCAGAAAGCTTCACTTTTGGGTAATAAATCCGCAAGTGACTTTGAGTTTTTCTGATATATGATTGCTGCTTTGATCATATCAGTCTCTAGATGGATTAAACATATATAACATCTTGGAGCCATGTTACCATGATCCATCAACAAAAAATGGGTTAGGGAACACAAGTTTGCCACTCAGCTTCCAACTGTTGGGGAAGACAGACAGGCCTCTTAAGGTTAGGAAGAGGATGTTTGGTCGGGCATGGCCACTTTGGAGGCTTGAAAGAGATGGAAATGGCAATCTTCCTTCATGGCCTAAACTTGCGTTGAGTGGCAGTGTACCCTGTGTTGTGAGTACTGACTCTGATTAACTAAACAAAGGGGTTCGTTGGTTGTTGATGATGATGAGTTTGTGTTTTATGAACAGAATGATGAAATTGCAACCTCTTGGTTGAATGATGTGAATGTTCGAAAAGCAATTCATGCCGCTCCGGTAAACTTCCCTTCAACTTTCTGATATTTATGACTTGGAGGCCATGACATGTTTCAATTAACCGCTTCTGTACAATTATCAGAAATCCATTGCTGGAGTTTGGGAGCTATGCTCAGATAGAATCAATTATGGTTATGGAGCTGGAAATATTCTTCCTTACCACAAAAACCTTACTACTCATGGTTATCGAGCACTTATTTACAGGTAATGATAAGAAGAAGAAAAACAAGATAATAACTGAAGCATCCATTCCTTAATCTTATCAAAAAGTCTTGTGAATTTATGTTCTTATATTTCTTGATGCAGTGGAGACCATGACATGTGTGTGCCATACACTGGGACAGAAGCTTGGACTAAGTCATTAGGGTATAAGGTAATAGATGAATGGAGGCCATGGTTGTCTGGAGAGGATGTTGCAGGGTAAAGTCCTCCACTTTCTTTATCCATCCCCATTCTTTCTTCTTCAATGTTGCTCAAACAGTTCCTTTTTTAACCCGTGTCACAGGTACTTGCAAGGATATGACAATAACCTCACTTTTCTAACCATCAAGGTTTGAACATAGAAACATACTCACAATTTGTCTGAATCTGACAGAAAAATGCTGCTTTTCCGTTCAGAACAGAACTGGAGTTAGTGAGGACAATTTCATGGTTTATGCAGGGTGCAGGGCATACAGTACCAGAATACAAGCCACGAGAGTCGTTGGATTTCTATAACCGATGGTTGGAAGGAAAGACTGTATGATTAGCATACCTGGAGTTGAAAGTCCTTCAATTTTTACCAAAAAAAATAATAATAATTTGATCATTTATTTTCATCATAAAGATTCATGTCATCTAACAGAAGAACAGAACATGTGCATGTTATTACGAAAAATCAAATTTTCTCTCGACTGTTAAAACCATTCTCTACTATTATATGTACATGTTCTATTTTCCAATTTGCATTATGAAGTAGTGAGAAGAAACAAGCTTTCTGGTACTTCCTGATAAAGTCTTATGATAATGTTTCGAACCAAAGTTTATGTTCTGTTTTTCAGAAACATAAACGAGTCTAAGAGAGAGGCGTTTGGAATGTAAAAGGAGTTCAGAGGTGATGAGAGAAACAAAGATCAATTCTTTGAAATGCATTAACTGGATTGAGGGAGAAGTGGATAAAGAAAGAATCTTGTAATTTTTCTACTTGAGCAATGGCTTGTTATTATGAACATGGACAAACAAACAATTGATCATACCTGAAATATAGAGCAAAAACAGAACGGAGACCCGAGAGTTGGATTTTACAGAAAGAAAAAAAAAAACTCCCAATTTCCCCCAGAACAGAGATAAGAGAGAAAGTAAGGACAACCAGACACACTAATATTAGCCTGGACACCACCTCTCCGGTCGACATTGATCATTCCATGGTCCTACCATCTTAGATTTCCCCTACTGCAGAAAACAAAAATTAACCTTACAGGAACAAGGTAACATAATCATGAAAACAAAACAATGAATGGATATAAGAATGAAGAAAATTCAAAGGGTGCTCTGCTTGTTTCATTTCTGAGTTTTCGGTGGCCCAGCATCCCTTCCCGGCACAAACCTTGGCAGGTTCAATAGGGTGTTGACACGAGACACTCCTTCAAGTGCAGACCATTCCACTCTGGATTCTCCTAGCAGTTCATCCTTCTCGGACGATTCTTCTTCCTCCGCACCACCCTCTGGTACGGGTTCCTTCCTGCAAGAGTATCCCAGATTGGTTGGAACAGCAAGGTTATCATCTTTCTGATTGGATATATCAGCTTCAAGCACCGAATTAAGCTGCTGCTCTTTAGACTTGACAATGGAAGCATTGTATAGATTATTCAAGTCAAGGAAAAGGCAGACTACTGCACAATCATCAATTTTGGAGGTCGGATACTTGTACTTCCATGCCCGAACTGCTGACTCAACTATCGCTCTAGCAGCAGAAGCTCTAGCTGAGGCTGCTGCTACAATGTCTACCACCTCTTTATTTGAGAGCACATCCCAAATCTATCACAAGTTAAACCTTGTAAGATACAAATCCTTTTCCAGCGTTTCAATAAAAACCACTTATGATCTACCTATCTAGTTCTTACCCCGTCTGAAGCCAAAACTATAAATTCATCCTTCTCAGTTAGCTGCCGACAGGATATATCAGGCACAGAAATTAGACCAAAATCCTTAAGGCAGAAATCTCCAAAAGCCCGGGCCATGGCAAGACCAGGTGAGTCATTGTTTGGCAGCCAGACTCTAGCTACCTCAGGTTCATCCTGAAGTGCAAAAACACGGCCTCTACACTTCTGAATTCTTTCAGCTTCCGCTTTACAAGAAAAAGTACAGATCAAATTAGCAAAAGGTCAATAACACTAACAGTTAAGAACTAAAAGAGGGAATTCATATAACAATCAAACAGACCTTCAATTCCTGTTTCCTCCACCAAATATTCACCCAATGGGAAATATTTAACAACCCCCCTTTTTTCTCCCAAAAAGAAACTCATTGGTTAAAAGGTTGCAGACACCGCACATAACAAGTAAAGCTTAAGAAGCAAGCATAATCTCATGCAAAAGGTATGCTAGGTTGGCCTGAGTAACAGTATGTTACCATCAACGGATGGATGGCCCTCCCCTTTCAGAGATCCTAGAACATTTTCCTAGTATGCCTAGCCTTCCTATTCAAGTAGATGAACTCAATGTGCACTTAACACATACTGAGAAAGGGAGTAGCAAGCTACCTGGAAGATTTGGTTTCAGATCCACAGTCAACTGTAATGCAACCAGAGAATCGTCATCATCTCTTGTACCAAGTACAGCTCTGGAGTCCCCAACATTTCCGACAACAAGATATTGTCCCTATGCAATAGGTGATGGAATTAGTATCAAGGGCAGACAAAAGATGTTGTCTAAACAGTATATGCAAACTAAACTAGCAGCTGTTGATTTAAACAAACCTGCTTGACCAAAGTAACCGCAGTTGTACCACTGCAAAAGCAGTCAATATTTGTATGCATTCTCAGTTCCCTGTCCATGATCTTGAAAGCCTTAAGAAATGAATCTTTCAGTGTCTGAAAAATCTCTGGGTGCTTTTCAGTGTCATCACGATCTACAGAGGTCCTAGATTCTTCATCAGCAGATATAAAAGCAGCATCCTCAGAATTCATGCTTCCTGTGGTATTAAGGCTTATCTCCCTAAGAATATCCTCACTGGTTACACTAATTTCCCATTGAGCACTCAGTTTCACAGGAAGAGAATCCCTCACTTTTTTGGCAACCATATGACCATAAGGACCATGACCATCGAAAACACCACAGAAAACAGTATCTGTCCTTGAGCAAAAATTCTGTAATCCATATTTCCATCGGTAAGATAATTATATATTAAATCTTCATGAAAAGTATGATATATCAAATAACTTGTCAAAGCGAATAAGCCATAAACGTTGCAGAACAGAGAGAATATAATCAGGGCTGTCGGCATCTGTTTAAAGAATAGCAAACAAGCAAATGATAGCCCTTTGACAATAAATTGCATAATCATCCCATTAAACAAGGAATGAAATATCTATCTTTTAACAATTGAGTTGCCATGTAACAAAACAATATCTAAATTAAGAAAGAAGATACGGCCAACCTCCTCATCTTCTCTACATCTCTAGATTCAACTCTCAACAGATTTTCAGGCTTCAAAAATTGAACTTTATTCCACAATTCATGTTTTTTAATCATTGGTCTAAGACACACGGGATCCAATATTGCTTGTTGCCAATGCTAGTCAACGGAAATAGCAGACTAATTGATATTAAATAACTTCTAGCTCCAACAGTTGACCTAACCAGCCAAAAGAAAAATAAGTGAAAGATGGAAAGATTATAACCTCCCAAACAATCATTGCGTCCTGGTTGGCTCCTTTCTTGCCTTGTTGAGTAAACAGTGACGCAACATCACTAGAGCCATTGAGAAACAATCTCCCCGGAATTCTGTGTAACGGTTCATCCCTCCGGTACTCGAAAGAAGAATTCCGGGACCCAAATCTCTTCTTGGCGTTCTTCCTCTTCCTGGCACCAAAGCCGGGAGAGGAAGGTGAACCAGGCCGAGGACTCCTGCTTTCTGCAGATAAGCAGGACCCCATCCTAAGGGCCCTGATAATATTTAATATGCAATCCAGACCAACCACACTGTTGCACCCACAACTATTTTCAGATGACGAATCCGTCTGAACTGATTGGCTATGATCCCCCAAATTTGTTTCCAATTCACGCAACAATGCTTGCCTTAACCCCAAATTCACCCTTCAATGCATCAAAGCAATAATCTTTCACCAAATATCAACAAAACATAATTGGACTGACATGATATTAAAAAGAACCGACCAGTAATACCATATAGATCTTCAAAACAACGAGCTTCTAGCGAACTACAGATTACCACTCCAGCTAACCTTGAACTTAAAGCTCCTGAATCTCGCAAAACCCGACGAAGAAGCAAGAAGGAAAAACCAAAAGTTTTCCCTTAAAATGGACCTTTCTGGCTTTGTAAGTTGAAGCAAAAAAGAGAATGAAGAAGATTCTTTCTGCACGTAATACCAAAAAGCACCCAACAACCACAGTTGGCTCACAAAACTGAATACCCAAAAGCGTCGTCCATACCAAAACTCAATCTTTAACCTCCCATAATACCCAATAACAACAACTATTGATCAGATCAAGCATCAGTAGATCAAAAATGAAGAAAAACTCGGATCAATAAGAGCAACATCCAGGCAATCAAAGTCCAACAAATCTTCAAATCTTAACGAGTCTGCAATGAGTTCCAAGGATTGCAAAACACACAATCATAAAGAAGAACAGAGCATAAGAAAAGGGCAGGCAACAATTTGTGAAAAAGAAAACAGAAAAAAGGATCCTGTAATTCAGAATACGAACGGTGTGTGTGCTCGTGAAGTTAAAAAGGAAGAACGAAAACGCAAGATGGATTGAATTAGGAGAAACAATAGCAACCACTAAACGCACACACACTGAGAAGACGAAAGGAAAAGAATGGCTCAAAAATCTCCAAACTTGAGAGATTTACGAAACTAAGAATTTGGAGGGAGAGATTAAGATTAAAAAAAAAAAAGGTCTCTGATCTCATTCTCATCTGAGACACCTTTGCCTGGCTCTTTCACACTTTCAGACATGCACGAAGCAACCTCCCATGAGCCATGAGAAGAGACCGTTAATTAATAGGTTAATTTTTTAATTCCTTTTTATTTGATAAACTAAACTAAATAATCATATCCTTTAATTGGTCAAGCTATTTTTCTACACTTACACTTATTATCCATTTAATCTTACCTTTTAAAGTACCGTATTTATCGATTATCATTATCCTTATCTTACATCCATTTTAAAGATCCGCAATAAAGTAGAGAAGATTTGATAATACGTAACTTTATCCTTATATAATAAAGAGGTTCTTTCCGTATATTCATATATCTTATTTTATTGACATTTGTATTACACCGACTCTCGTAATAAGGTCATATTAAATAGTACATTAATTTTCAGTTTTTTAATTTAGAAGTAGATATCTGAATTTAACAAATTAAATATATTTTTTAAGATTCAAATTGAATTGAATTGAATTTAAATTTATTTTTAATAAATTTTTTAATTTAAAATAAATTAAATCAAACTTCAAACAATTAAAATATTTAACAAAGATCAATCTTAGAAATTTAATTATAATTAAAATTAAAATTAGTTGAACAAATTTGATCAAACTCAAATATTTAAATCAAAACAAATTTTATATATTCAAGATTTAATTATACTATCCTAAAAAAGAGAAAAGGGAAAATAATACTTAGCCATTCACATGATTGTGTTTGACATTTGTTGGCCATTCACATGATTGTGTTTTGTATTCGATTATTTAAATAGTAAAACATGTGGTTCACGTTTACAATGTAACCCTTTTGTTTAAGCAACATCAATCAATCATTTTTTAATCGGCGTTCAAAAATAGCCGCTTAATAATATTTAATTCACGTTTAACACATCTATTATTAATATTAAGTAAATCATTAAGAATCTTACGCAATTAATGATTTGACAGCTTAATCATAAAAATTTTAAATTATTTAATTTTTAACTTTTCTATTTATTTTAATAATTTAAAAAAATTATTTATTTATTTGTTAATTAACCAAAATTTAAAAATCATTAAATTATTATAAACAAAAACAAATTGATTAATTTTTATTTAATAATTTATTTTTCAATTAAACTTTAAAATTTTTAATAAATAAAAAGAATCTCATCATCATCATTATCGTCGTCGTCGTCACACCAATCTAAAATCTCGTATTGATGCAAAGTATAATGAGATGTAATAGTACAGTTTTTTTCATATATAATTTTTTTTTTGTTTAATCTTTTACCAATTTTATAACGATTCAATACCAGTTCAATCTTACTTTTTTTGTTTTATCAATTTAACTTCCTGTCTATTTTTAAAAGCAATAATATTTAGCTTTTTCTTAAACAAAGTTTTGATTTTTAAAAAGTTAAGTATCGTGAATATAACAATTTCATATATTTTTCCCTTTGAGTATTTATTTAACTAGAATAAGATTAGTTTAAATTCAATTATAATACAAATATTCTAGAAATTTAGTTCTTAATTCTAAATATATAACCATTTTATGATGATCTGATGATTGTGTTTGACATTTGTTGATTGTATGACCAACATTTCTGTCTTATTCTCTAAGAAAAATGATTTAAATACTAAAACACGTGATTCACATAATGACAGTTACCATCAAACTCATGTCCTTTAGTTAATAAATTAACATCAATCATTCTTATGAGATATCTAATAAATGTTAAAGGGTAAAAGTTTAAGTATTATCTTTTATTGGAGTATAATAGTATAATCTTTTATTGGAGTATAATCTTTTAATAAATTTTATATTCCTTTAATAAATTTGTAAGGTCACACAAATTTCGGTTTTATGAATAGTATTTTTCGGATCCTAAATAATGCATCTTAAGGTGAATAGTAACACTCGAGACCCAAACTGTACTTTATTTTATTTGGCATTGAATGGTATTATTTAATGACAACTCGATGATCAAATTTGATATCAAAATGAGTTCATTTTGAGGGTCTAACTATGAGTTGACTGTTGGGTCCCAAATTTTCTTTATTGACGTTATTAAATATGAATTATGTTGATTGTATGATTTATTGCATAGTTTGATTTAATTGGAAGTGTTAGTGGAAAATTAAGATTTATTTGAGGTTTGTTTGGTGTAGGAGTTGATGGAAGAGTAAAAATATATAAGGGCATAATTGGAAGATCACTTAAATTGGAAAGGTTAAGGCATAACAAGGAGGGGCATTATAGTCCTTGTGCTTCCATTTAGGCTTAAGGAAAAAGAGTTAGAAAGAAAAAAGAAAGGGAAAGTGAGAAAAGAAGAGGAGAGTGTCGTTGGTGGCTTGAGGAAGAAGAAGAGAAATAGGGTTTTGCTATTATAGAGGATTTCGAAATGATTGAAGCAATTTCTGGTAAGTTCAAGCTCTTTTATTCTTATTTGGGATGGATGAAACCCAAGATTAGTTTAGCATGAGTTAGAACCAATTGTTTAGAGGTTTTCAGAAAAATTGGTAAAATTTCTTTAGGTTGATGATCTTGTTGTGTTTGTGATGGTTTTAAGGTTGTTATGAGTTTATAACTGAAGTCTAAGACATGAACCAAGGTTTAGATGTGTTATGTTTACAAAATGGGATGATTGTGGTTGAAATTTGTTAGAAAATCAAGTTTCAGGAGTGTTTTTGGGCCCGCACTTTGCGACGTGCTCATGAGCATGTCGCGGCTTGCGAAAGTGTGCACGCCACAGTGCACATGAGGGTGCAAGCCGCGCCAGTCACTGCGGCGAACGCAGCCTTAGTCGTCGCGAGCTCCAGTTTTTCTGCACAGAGGTATTTTGATAATTTGGGCATAAATTTTGATGTAGAAGTCCAAATAAGGTGATTTTTGAGTCGTTGTAAACTAGAGACAAAGATCTGCAGGTATTGTGAAGGAATGAAGTTCTGAATCAGTCTCTAAAGATATGAAATTTTGGTTGGAATTTAAGTATAGAATTTTTGTTTCAGCTTTGGGTATAGTTCGAATTGTTAAAGAATGACTTTCCGATTTCTACGCCAAATTGAATGGGATTTTAGTTATTGTTGAAGGAAATCAAGTGAGGCAAGAGGAGAAAGAGGAACAAGAGGAAAGAAATTCCTAGGCAATCTTATAAGCAAGGAACTCAAGGTGG
Source organism: Erythroxylum foetidum (assembly GCA_026546835.1). Classification (NCBI taxonomy): domain Eukaryota; kingdom Viridiplantae; phylum Streptophyta; class Magnoliopsida; order Malpighiales; family Erythroxylaceae; genus Erythroxylum; species Erythroxylum foetidum. Next base: position 31,878,764 of record JANZLF010000007.1, on the reverse strand, counting down.
GTACATGTTTATATTAGAATAAATAAGTCACTCATTGTTTTTCTCAAATCAAGAAAGATTTAATGATTTAAATTGCATCATCAATGTTGCCTTATTTGCTTTGTGAAATGATTATGTGTTTGCTATTGATTTGCATTCATGATTGATGAAAAATGCTTCAAAATAGGGTTTCTCTTTTCAAATAATACATGCACATGAAATCATGTTCTCCGAAATGATTTATACAAGGATATCAAGTTCATGAAAAGCAAGTTTTCACGCAAGTGCCAGTTTGGCAACAAGTTTACAAGATTTTGAACCATGCCTGTTATGTGGGTTTGTGGTAGTCCCTCAAGAACTCACGTGCATGTTGACCCATGAAAAGGCTTCTCCCACCTGTCCTCTAGTGGCACGGAGCTCTCCATAAGGACTCCCTCAAGAAACTACGACTACACAGTACCATTTTGATGGGAATGTGTAGTGCGTCATGAACCCGGACTAACCCAAACCATTCTTCTATGCTTATGTGCTTATGATCTGTTA
>JANZLF010000007.1:31862501-31873166 GCA_026546835.1 Erythroxylum foetidum | reverse complement strand
AAGAATAATTACTATTACTAGTTGGTTTGTTAAAAATGTTGAGATATAAAATTTTGTTAAATTTTTGTTTTATATCAAAATCTAAATATATTTTAATTGATTATTTTTAATTTATGCACCCTATTTATAACGACAGAATGTTTAGAATCAAATATATTGCAATTTTTCTTTCCAATAGCTCTTAAAAAAATATTTTAATATTTTCTTACATTAATATATCATTAGTTACATAATATGTTCAAAATATAGTTAGTCATAAAAAAAATTGTGCAATTCATCGACTCAACTATAATAGCCATCATTCCATTGTTATAGTAAAATCAAGTAAGATAGTTTAATATAATTTACAATCTTCTGATAATGCAAATAATGTTATATTTTAAGTAATTAATGAATAATAGTTTAATTAATTACAATATAATTAACTAATTATTAACTAATTATGTTTTAATTAATTTATTACATCTTAATTATATTTTAATTAATTAGATTATAATTAATTAAGTAATTATATTTTGATTAATTAATTAGATTTCAACTTAATTTAATTTAATTTAATTTAATTTAATTAATTATATTTTAGATTTTAAGTATATTTTAAATTTAAAAATATTAATATAATTAGGAATCAAAACTATTCTTCCCATATATATAGAGGGTATGGATTATTCACCTAAAACTTTAATATAAAAAAATTATTTAATTAATTATAATAAATAACCAAGCATTATTTTCTGTACCCCTTATTAAAGTTATTTTTTTTATATTTTACTTTCTTACCAACCCTTAAATTTCACACGCGATATTGAAAGTTCAGTTTAGGAGTACGTCCGGCGGTGAGAGTGTTCGCCTTTTAGATTGACCAGAATTTCGGGGCCCCAAGTGTCACAAATCTATGATTCAAATTTGGGTTGGGATTAAACTGAGCTTCAAAATTGGGCACGATAATGGTTCGGTCGGTCCATCTTTGAGAACACATGGCCCAAGTTTGGTCATATATCTTAACCGAGTGGCCAGGTTCTCTTAACAATTTTAAATTAGGCCTCACATCAATCTTCAGAATCCAATCAACTTATATAGTTAGATTGAGACTAAACCCTATTGTTATTTTAATCTTAAATAATTTATTTTTTTTCAAATTTATTTCAAAAGGACAGTATAAAAGTTTATTTTTAATTAATTATTTTTATTATAACAGCATCAACACTCATTATTAATTAATTATTTTTAAATTTGATTCACCTTGTATATTAGAATCTACATGTGACAAAATTTAAGTTATTATTTACTACAATTTTAAAAATTGATTGAATAGATGAGTAAAGAGAAAATAAATTAAATATTATTTAATTTTTTAGCAAATTTATATTTATGATTAATTTTAACAAGTTTTAATTTAATCACTAATCTTGTATAAATTGATTAAAATGTTACATTTACCATATGTTATTTATTTATCATATTAATACAATTTAATTTAATTTATAAAGATTCGTTAAATAATTGAACTTTAAATTAAAAATATTAAAAATGATATATTTTAATCTATATTGGGAGATAACGAATTAACGATATATTCCCTCCAAAAGAAGCTAACTTTAATGGCTACGTGTCCGGAAGTACTATAAAGACTGCGACTTTGTTCGGCTCAGAATGAAACCAACTGACAAAAGCTAGGGATTTCGATAACCATGTTCGCCATTTCTGTACCTTTGTCTGCCTGTGGCTGTGGGGGTTTGCCTGTATCTACTCGTCGTTCCTCAACTTCCTCCAGATTCCCTCATTTGCCCACTTCATATTCTTCGTTTTTCTCTAATTCTTCTTCCTCTCCTAACAATCTGAGCCACTTTCCTGGGAAGCCTACAAGACTGCTTTCACCGAAATCGTCAGAGGCGGAGGAGATAACATCGGCAGAAGATGAGCGGCTGAAGAAGCTTTCTGAGAAGAACAAGCCTTTGTACTCTCATAGCTTGCCTTGCATTGAGGTTTGGCTGAGAGAGTTGGGGTTTTATCAGAGTAGGGATGATCGAGCCGTTTGGTTCGTTGAAAAGCCTGATTGGCACGCTCAATTGTCGCTGGATATAACTGACCTGTTTATAAGGTAACATTTTGGCTTTTATTGATCTTTCTTTTGATGCTGTTCATGGATTCCATTCTTTATGGCTTATGAGGTGTCGTTGTGAAGCTATGAATTTGCAGATAGTGTTAAAAAGTTTTGGGCTTTCTGGATTTGTGTTTCCTTTTAGTTTTTAAGATTAGTTATGGTCTCTCATGTTGTCATGTAAAATTCTCATAAAAGAAGCAACTTGCTACGATCAAGAAAATATGATCACCATTTCTTATGGTGCTTGTTTCTTTGCCTCTCATTTCTTAGGTGGCTTGTGTGTTTGTAATCATGACATGTTTTCTAATGGAAGCTCAAATACTTTTGGGTTGAAATCCTACACTGGAATTTATGTAATATAGACCGCTATTATTCAGAGCTATTTAAAACTTTTTGTAATGAATTGGATTATCAAATCAGGTTGCAACTCACAAGCGAGAACGAAACTTTAACAACAGTTCTCTAGTCAAGATCAATGAAACTAGCGTATATTCTGGTTGTTGTGCTCCTTGGATATTGTTTAAGTGATTTTCTACCTTGAGATAGGGATTCTAGTTATCAATCTAATCTTTTAGAATGCTTGGATTCAGGTACCTGAAGAGTGGACCAGGAAATCTTGAAAAAGATGTTGAGAGGAGGTTCAGTTATGCCTTGAGTAGAGAGGATATCCAAAATGCCATCCTTGGTGGTCCTTAAAGACATACCGAGTAGTTCCTGATTATGTAGCTGGTGTTATCTTTGGGTTAATCATCTGTAGAAATTTGATTGTGATAATCTGATAATGAAGCATGCCACAATTTTCTACTTCAAATGTTCACAAGCATGGTTTGGGTTGGTAAAATAGTCAATTTCATTTCATTGTTTCCTTTTGATGTGTTATTAAACCCTAGCTAACTGCTCTAAGTTGGAAGATAGTAGCTCACAGCGTCACTGAACAAGGATCTGACAACATATGAAAATGATTTTTGTACTCTTTTTTCCCTGAATTTTGATTAAAAAGTTTTCCTTTTGAACTCCACATGGTTACAAATAACCACAACTTCATTTCAAGACATGAAAGACATTTGTGTCAATGGTGTTAAGAATCATATAGCACATTTAGATCAATAAAGCAAGGATTTGGTAGTTGATTCCGGAAAAGTTAGCATAGTTTGGAGAGGATTGGAAATAGGTCCTGGAAAGTGTTGAAGTGCAAATTCAGTGATCCTTGCAGTTCAGGAAAAAAGTTAATAAACTAATAATTCATCACTGATTACCATGTTCATAGTCTTGTTTCGATTTCTATGAATTCTGTAAGTTACCAATAGAGCAAGGATTTGGTTCCTCATATGAGATTGTAGTTACTTCCTGAAAAGTTAGCATAGGTTGGAGAGGATTGGAAATAGGTCCTGGAAAGTGTTGAAGTGCAAATTCAGTGATCCTTGCAGTTCGGGAAAAAAGTTAATAAACTAATAATTCATCACTGATTACCATGTTCATAGTCTTGTTTTGACTTCTATGAACATGATCTTGGTCTTATTTTTTCTTAGTCTATGTTGCATTATTCATAAGATAGAATAATGTAAGATCTAACTCGTTGCTGAAAATTGTCTATCTGTGCAAAATCTGACAGGAACTTTTTACTTTTATTCAATTGCCATCAGAACTCAGAAGGACAAATAGAGGAGAGAGAAGTGCGCATAGAGGAGAGAGAAGCTCTAACATCCTTTTAAGATTTTTGACTGCTTTCTTGTGAAGTTACTCTTTTATCCTTTCTCCTTCTTTTTTCCTCTTCGATAGTACAACTTCCGAGAGTGGTTCTTATGGAATTTTCCTGGGGGTTTCAAGGGTGGAGGAGGCTAGAGCCTCATCGGAGATTCACTTTCGGTCGGTCACGTAGACCATAGATATGGGGCTAGATTCACCGTCTTCAGAGGAATTTCCTCCTCTCTCCAGTGAGCTACTCAAGGGCGATTCGGTGGATAAATTAGTTGGGTTAAAAGGCCCAAGGCGTCACAACAATGCCCATTCGCCGGTGATGGGGCCTTGGAAAAGTAAGCTCAAGGTTCATCAAAATAAAGGGGATCTACAATATTACCCAAACATTATTCAAGATGGCATCTTCTCTCCTCCGATTGAGGTGTTACAAGCAGGAGCTAGGGCTTGGTTAAATGCTCTAGTTGGCTTCTTCTGGTCTAAAAGGTTGGCATTCCCTGTTGTTAATGCTTGGGCTAAGACTAGTTGGGGTACAAAAGGCCTTGAAAAGGTTATGCTCAGGGAGGATGATTCGTTGATGTTCAAATTCTTGGCTAACTCTAATCTGTCTGGGACTATAGAATAGGGCCCGTGGCACATTGGGGATCAGCCCCTGTTTTTGCAGCAATGGAAACCGTGTCTGGATTTGGACAGGGGCTCGATTGATGTTATCCTTTTATGGGTACAATTTCATGGTTTACCTATGGAATATTGGATGATTGAAGGATTGAGTCATTTGGCCAGTGCTTTAGGTAAACTCATCTCTATGGATTCACAAGCTACTTCAATGGAGCGAATTGGTTATGCTAAAATCTATATTGAAATTCCTATGCTGGCTCCATTACCTGAAACTCTTCCAATTCTAGGACTTGGAGAAGCTGGGGATCAAGTTATTATGATGATGATGAACATAGTGTCCACTTTTTCTGGTTGGTCGGGGATGAAGATAAATGAGCAGAAGTGTGGTGTGTACGTGTCCTTTGATGTTCAGAATCCTGAATGGATAAGTAATATGGTAGGGTTTGCAAGACAGAGAATCCCTTTTCGCTATTTGGGAGTCCCTGTAACCTCTGATAAGCCTAAGTATTTAGGTTTTATTCCTTTGATAGAAAGATTGAAAGCTCGAATCCTTGCTTGCCATGATAGATTTGTCTTTAGCTACCAGAGTCACTCGTATCACTTCTATGTTAAATAGTATGCATATTCAGTGGCAGCCCATTTGGTACTTCCAAAGAAAGTGATTTAAGGATATGGAGAGGGTATTAAAATCATTCCTCTGGTCTGGAAAAATAGAAATAGGTAAAGGAGCTAAAGTAAAATGGAGTGAAATTATCCTTCTAAAGAAGCATGGCGGTTTGAGTGTCATTTCTATTTCTCAAATGAACAGGTTTTACTATCCAAGAGGATTTGGAGATTATTTATTGATAAGGAAGCTTTGTGGGTGAAATGGGCGTAGATTTTTCACCTTCAAACTCAAAGGTTTTGACAGCTCCGATGTAACCGTTGTTATTCATGGATTTTTAAGGGTATGTTGAATCTTGGGGAAGTGGTTTATCCTTGCTTGAAGTATAAGGCAAGGGATGACGATGACCAATGTTTTAAAATTCGGACAGAACATTAAACTGATTGAAGGAAAGGTTTAAGATTTAGAGGTTCAACCGGTAGTGAATCGTTATAAAATCGGTATATAATAAATAAGAAGTAAAACTTTTAAGAATAAGTAAAAATAAAATATTTTATTGGAATAAAAATACATTAATGTTTATTATTATAAAATGAATTAATAATAAATGAATGTCTAATATAAATATTAAAATAATAATAAAAATTAAAATTATATTTCTGAAGAAAGTTGAGTCTCATCATCATCAAAAGCTCCAAATTTTTCAATGATATTTAAAGATTCGTAAACTACACTTTCATCTTAAGTATTTACATCAACTTCTTCCACTGCATTAAAACAAATTACAAATGAGTAATGTATAAAATTATTCTCAATTGTAAACTTGTAATACAATATAATTTTAACTTAAATATGATCAAAATAAGATATAAAATGACCATAAATATATGTTCTTAATTAATTCGTTGTGACAAATGCATTTTCTTCATAAATCGTTTTGATAAGGCGTTGCTCTATTTAAGTTTCTGCGGTCAAATTTGAATAGTTTACAAATGTTAGAATTTATTCACATGCCTCAAAATATTAAAAATTAACTTGTAATTTTATGAAATATTAGTTAAATTTGTACCTTTTGCCTATAAAAAAAATATTGACCAAGACTTAGAATTTGACATTAATACATGTATAACTAACCAGGTATGTATATTTCTTTCATATTTATTTTTGAGCAACGAATATTTTATGAAAGTATAATTCAGATAATAATTCAGAGTTTAATATGTTTATGTTTGTAAGTTTCATCAATGTACTTCAAAATGAGTATTGGTGGTGGTGTTGCGTGTAACCAGAAGTAAGAGAAATAATCATTTTCAACTCAAGTAAAATAGAAGATGTTGAGAAGAAGTATGTGACTTGAGCATTTCGTAGGTAGCAATACGATTTATATAATGTTTTCAGCAAAATTATGATATTAATGTAATAAAATTATATTATGCTTATAGCCACTTATATTGTAATAAATGATGGCGTCATTTGATCTTCAATGTGATCATAGTACAGTTCTCTTCTTCTTCCCTTATTTAGGAAAACAAAGCATCCAAAAAGAAATAAATATTATAAACTAATAATTTTGATGAATTTTTAAAGTAAGTTCTAACTTAGAATTAATTTCTAGTCATCTCTATTTACTGGCACGCCTATAAATAAAATCCTTTTGTATATTGTACATGTCCTACTTCCCCATATGGACATATTTTTAATACTTCAGATAACTGGATAAACTTCAATGCGATTCTGCAATGTGTAAATGAGACCAGTATTCCTTGACCAGTTGCCCAAAGAGTGAACCTTCTGTGCTCATCAACTTCGCTGGCTCGTCGTACTCCACTAGATTTCCTGGATTGTAATACAAAGTCATTAATCTTTGATCCCTTTCTTCTATAAATGGTCATGGGTTACTGCTTATTTGTTTATCTATTTGTGTCAAGCTTCTATCAGTTGGACCACTGTTAAGGTAAGAAAGCACAACCTCTTTTGGATTCATTTTTCGAATGAGTTACTCACCATCTCTCATGGCAAGTACCACGTTGCAGTCCATCACAGTTGGTATCCTGTGCGCGATGGTGATTACCGTGCAATCTGCAAATTCAGTACGAATGATGCTCTGTAGAATCAAGTCTGTTGCATTATCGATTGACGCAGTTGCCTCATCAAGCACCAGTATCCGACATCTCCTTAGAAGTGCACGCCCCAAACAAAACAGCTGACGCTGGCCCATGCTCCAGTTTGAGCCATCTTCGACAACTGCATGGCAAAGTTTAGAGTTTTTAGTTGTCTACCAACGTTAGCTTGGAGGCTTCACCATCTTCATGTGGTTAACTTACTGTCTGAAAACTTACCTAAGGAATCTAGACCAGCACCATCTTTCTCTTGAATGACCTCTCGAAGCTGACACTTTTCGAGAACCTACGATGAAAACATTCTTAAAGTGTATTTGGACAAAAACCAAGTTTCTTTTTGGTCGAGTTAGCAGAGACTGGAAACGAACCTCCCATATCTCATTGTCTGTAAATTGGGATAATGGATCCAAATTGTATCTAATAGTCCCATTGAAAAGTGTAGGATCTTGAGGTATTATCCCAAATCTTGATCTCAGATCGTGAAGCCCGATTTTGGAGATGTCAATGCCATCTACAACAATCTTTCCTCCAACTGGCTCCACTAGACGAAACAGAGCACTGATAAGAGTTGTCTTTCCACTGCCTGTTCGACCAACAATACCCACTTTGTGACCACCTGCAATTTTACAGGTAATACCTTGAAGGACTAGTGGTGCTTCAGGTCTGTATCTAACCTGTTAAAAAATTGAACAATTCAGTGTACTAACATATTCAAATTGTTTTAGATGTCATATTAAGAGAGCCAAATTCACCTGCAAGTCGTATATATTTAATTCACCAACTGCAGGCCAATATGGTGGGGGACGGTAACCTTCTATCACCTCAGGGGCTTCACTTGATATATGCATATATTGGTCGAGTCTTTCAACAGAAATGATGTAATTTGCTAGGGAGCACTGATTCTGAATTGACCTTACCAGGGAGTTGTTTAAAGACAGACCATATGAGAGTGCCATACCAATAAATCCTGCAGTGATGGCATTAGCTGATTCAAAAGCATATCCTGATGATCAAGCAGGCTCTTTTGGAAGAAATTCGGTTCATTTGGAATTTCTATGCACTCACCAGAGCTAAAAGTTCCAGAAGGAAGCAATGCCATGCAAAATGCAGCAGACCCTAAAACAGTTGCACTGACAATTTCTAGCCGTTGAATCAACCACTCGTTGGTTGCAAAATTGTGGAAGAAAGGGCTAGCATTGGTGTCAATGAGGTCAAGATTCCTCATGAAGAACCGCTCTTCCTCCTGAAATGCTCTGACTGTCACGGCTCCAGCTACTGATTCAGCTAAATGATTTGCCACTAAAGACTTCGATGTGCCATAGAGACGCATCAAATCTTTTGCTGAGGCATAGTAATATCTCTGCAGATGAAAGAAAAATTAAAGCTTTGACATAATAATTTTTTATTAAAGTTACACACCAGGTTGGGCCCATGTTAGTTCATGAAGTTGTCTGCGGTATTGATTCAGTAACTTTTGAATGAAGTATCCTGCTGGTTGAGAACTTCAAAAAAGTACCTGCAAGCGAGTGGCAAGATAGACCATAGGTATGGATACTAACAGAACTTGCCAGGAAACAAGAGCCAGTATTCCAAGATTACTGTAAGTATTTATCGTTGCTCCAAGAGCACTATTCAAACCACTTGGAACATCAAGGTCGACCACATTCAAATCTGATGAAACCTATGAGATAGAGGAAAAACACAGATTTTGATATCAGTTGCATATTATCTCTTCCAAGCTCAAGATTTTCTGAAATGGATTTTTACCCGGCTGAGTATTCTTCCAAGAGGTGTGGAGTCATAGAAAGACATGGGGGCACGAAAAAAGATAATTTAATAGCTGCGAAAATAAAGATTTTGATGACCGAAGGCCAAAGGTGGTTGTTGTCAAAGATCTCACTACCAAGAAAAGGGTTGAGGTGAATCCAATAATCAAGTACACAACAATCAACCGCAATGTGCTAACATGATGATTATCAACATTAGCTGCCATCCAAGAGTTCTGTACTATCTGAGTTATAACAAACGCAAGGTGACCCCTGTCTTTGTGGAGCAGCAACCTCATTAAGGTTCTCAGAGCCTGCAGTTTCTCGGTGTGCATTGACAAGTTCCCTAAATTCTGGGCTTGACGCCAACAAGTCAGGATAAGGAGCTGCTCGAAGAATCTTTCCTTCAGACATCAACTGATGAAGACAACGTGGACAACTGTGGAGAAAAATAAAAAGAACAAAACAAAAGAGCATGGGCTGGAGGGCTAAAAATAAGGAGCATCCACGTTCTGGGGAAGAGTTAAGTAGATGGTGGTGTGAAGATAAAAACAGATAGCAGCTGGAGAAGGATAGTGTGTGGAGAGGTGAAGACAAACAACGTGAGCTGAAGAGGAGTGGAGGCAGAAAAGTGAGATGAGAAACAGCTGTAGAGGTGCGTTAAAAAGGAGAGAGTATGTGCTGGGATGAAAGTAACGTGAGCTGAAGAGGAGTAGGACACAGCCCCCATACACCCATGGTCCCTCCACACATGCAGCCCCCACTCCTATTCAAACACTGCACCCATCTCTCCATGAAAAAAAAAAGAGCAGCTGAAGTAGCTGATAAGAAAGGAGAGAAGGAGCTGCTGCTGAGCGGGAGGTGAACAAGTGGAGCAACTGGTTGGAGAGCAACAACGTTGAAGCAGCTGGTGGCACTCATGCAAGGAAGTACCTGCTGGCTTTGCAACGTGGACAGCTGGAGACTCAAGCAAGGCAACAGCTGAAGAAGAAAGGAGGTGGAAGCCAGAAAATTAAACGCAGCTGCTGGTGGAGAGTAGACTACGTTGAAGCATGGGATGGACTCACTCACGTGGAACAAACTGCTGGTGAGAAAGTGAGCTGCTGCTGGAGACGTTGAGCTGGGTGGAAAAGAAAAGATCAGCTGCTGTGGAGGTTGGATAAAAGCATGAGGAGGACGTGAGCTAGGTGTCTGGAGGGACTGAAAAAACGTTGATTACAGCTGCTGTGGCTTGAGGAAAATAACGTTGTTAGCTGGTGGAGGAGAGGAATAACAGAGTTGGTGGTGATCAACACACCAAAACGTTGGCAGCCTGCTCACAACCGAGGACAACGCTGGCAACATAAGAAGCAATGGCAGAAGCAACATAAGTGCAGGAGAGTGGAAGACAACTGTTGAAGCAAGAGGATTTATGCGTGGCTTGAGGAGACCAAAGGGAAGCAGCTGTGTGGAGACACCAAAGCACGAGGTGGCGTTAAAAAGCTGGGCTGAAGTAGACGCAGGTAGCTGGAGGCTTGGAAACGTGGAGGTCTGCTGTTGGATTTTAAAAGATAAACATGAAAAGAAGGAGAACCAGCTGGAGAGGAGACAATGTGCATGAACCAAAGGAAACAACACTTTATTTGTCACATCAGCTATAGTAACTAAAGAGGGGGTGTTTTAATTTATTTGTTTAATTTATTTTTAATTCCGTATTTATTTTAATTGTGTGATTTTAATTAATGCAAACATATATTATGACCATGATTTATGTTTCAT
>JANZLF010000007.1:31811479-31842046 GCA_026546835.1 Erythroxylum foetidum | reverse complement strand
TCCAATAGATACTATTACATATATATTGATCTAACCGGATCATTAAAGTCCTTATTTGATGATCCTATGATCAAGAATGGTTCTGCCGGATTCTGGCTGAACGGTGCGTTGCAGTTTGGATCCATGGAATGACAACCTTCTGTGATGATTCCGACGTGAAGTTACCTGCAAAACAAAGAAGGCACGTCGGGGGTTGTGTCCCGATTAGCCCCTCTGAAGCTCAAGTCAGTTTTTCTAGTGAAGGTGAGGTTGAGAAACACAGAGAAAACTAGGTTAACGATTGTGCATACCTCTGCTATGAGAAAATAATACCTTTTATATGGTTCTTCAGCTAGGTTTAGGTCTTTACGTATCTGCACGGGAGGTGTTCTTCTACTGTTGGGCTATGGATATGTGGGTCTGGCCCGAATTAATTGATGGACGTGTGACCGATCGATCGGCCTGTGGGATTGGGCTCGGGCCTGGATGCAGGCTTACCGGCTCCCTGACCAAAGCTTTTGGCATCTCCAATCTTGGTATGAATACTCTTGGCTCTTCAAAAGCTTACTGAAACTACGTGATGAGATTTATCCTTGGATTCAGAGTACAGTTGGAGATGGAGAAAACACTTCCTTTTGGTTTGATAATTGGCATGTACTGAGTCCCCTATGGCTCCGCACTGATTTAATTCGAATCCGACACCGGATTCCCCTCCAATCTCACATGGATTGTTCAGGCAAGTGATCGTCTGCTTCGCTACCGGTTTGAATCTCTACTTGCTGGGTACCTGAATGGTATCTCGCTTAGTAGCGCTCCGGATCGAGTGCTTTGGACAGCTACACCCTCTGGTGCTTTCACTACCTCTTCAGTCCGTGCTATTGGGCGAGGGCCGACAGAAGAGGTTCCCTGGACTGCTCTCGTTTGGAAACAGGTATTATGTCCAAAGGCAGCCTTTATCCTATGGTTGACCATCAAAAATTGATTGAGAACTAAGGACCGATGGTTCGAAACTTATGATCCTATATGTGTACTTTGTAAGCTAGTCCCTGAAAGTAGAAATCATTTATTTTTTGCATGTGAATACACCAAGTCAGTGTGGAATTGCATATTGTATATGACAGGTCTCTTGTCTTCTTCTTATGACTGGCTTGAGGCCCTTAATGAGATTCATCGTGCAGTCAATACTGGGCTCCGTGATTCTCTCATGATTAGAACCTCCTTTCATATGGTTATCTATCATATTTGGCGGGAGAGAAATAGGCGTCTTTACAAACAACTGGAGAGGCACAAATATGTATTGGCGAACTGTATTATTAACCTGATCAGGGAAGTCATCATCAGGCATGATTTGCAAGAGTAGCTAAGTTTGGCTATGTGGCAACGTTGGAGCATTCAGTTCTAGCTAGGTTTTGGACCTTATGTGGTTTACTCTTATGTTACAGGGGTTTTTTCTAGGTTTCTAGTATTGGTGACCTGAAGGGTTTTTTCTCCTTTTTGTCCGCAGTTGCTAGATTTCGGTTCTTGTACATTTTTTAATCTTTTCTTTATAATTATATATATATCTTAAAATTCAAAAAAAAAAAAAGGGCTATGAAAAATTAAATCTTTGGTGAGCAGAACCTGGAGATCCGCCATGAACGGTACCTAATGTCTCATTAGTGCTTTCCAAGTGATTTAGCAAGCATCCATGGAAGGTTAGATAGTAAAAAAATTTAAATCTTTGACGTGCAGAAGCTAAAGATACGCCATTGATGGTACCTAATATGTCATTATTGCTTTCCAGGTGATCTAACAAGAATCCATGGAAGGCTCGATACTATCATGCCATGAAACAACCTTTTGTGTTCTCTTTTGGAGGAAGTTTCGATTTGTCTTTAATACTCAAATTTATATTGCTCTTCTTGTCAGATTACCACTTCCTATACTATTATTTTCTCAGAAGGCAGCACTTCCATTATTGGCAGAATATTCTACAAAAATTGACCGTTCCCACACGGTAAAAGGACACAGAGCCTCCATCTTTGCTGGAGAACCTCTGCTTGGAGGTTCTAGAGAGGGCTTTGGATGGAGAAACTAGACAGACATCATATTAAATAACAGTAAATCAGTTCACCATTAACTCAAAAGTTCAAGCCTTTATTACAAAATTGTTCTGAAATTTTGATTTCAGATCAATCAAAAGCAAAAGAATACAAAACTAGTTACTTAATAACAGAGAGTGGAAGATTCAGAGTTGCAGAGACTATATCAGGGATCGATTTCCTGTTCTAGTTCAACTTTTGCAGCTCTTCATAATCAAGCAGTGGAGTATCAGTTCCTCTATGAATCTTGTTTTTACCAAGGAAGTGGAATGCTGAATCTGGACTTTCCTTATCTGATGAAAGGACATTTCTTTGAATCCTCGGGAAAACATCGATTTCTCTTGGATGTGATCACTGTACTTCCATAATTCTTACTCAATAGTTCCTTCTTCTCATTGATACTAAGCCAGAAATTATATAATCCTTCTCGATTCTTACTCGCGGCTCCTTTCTTATCATCGATCCGAAGCCAGAAATTATATAAACGAAAGGATAGCGGCCTCAATGTGGTTCTGCTGAGTGAAGATGTGACCAGTATTCATTCACTAGTTGCCCAAAGAGTGAACCTTCCATATTCATCAACTTCTCTGGCTTATCATACTCTACTATGTTTCCTGAAACACAGCAAGAACTTGTTAATACATGTCTAGAGTTCTTCCTTGATTGAAAAGATGTCCTGCCTAATAAATTTCTGTGTTTTGGATCTTAGCTAAGTAGAACACATCAATGAAGATCATATAATTCCTATGCTTCAGTTCTCCGGCATCTGGTTTCGGGTACATTATGTAGGTAACTTGATGGAAATAGATTCACCATCTCTCATGGCAAGCACCTTGGTGCAGTCCATGACTGTTGGTATCCTATGTGCAACTGTGATCACAGTGCAATCTGCAAACTCGGTCCGAATGGTTTTTTGCAATATCAGGTCGGTTGCATTGTCGATTGATGCAGTTGCCTCATCGAGCACCAATATCCGACTTCTCCTCAAAAGTGCACGTCCCAAGCAAAATAGTTGCCTCTGCCCCATGCTCCAGTTAGATCCATCTTCCACAACTGTGTATCAAAACTTCAGTAGTTTAGCACCATTCACAACGAAGAAATAATAATGAACATTCTATATAATCGAGTATCCGAAGCTTACCTAAAGAATCTAAACCTTCCTCTTTCTCCTGGACAGCCTCTCGAAGCTGACACTTTCCAAGTACCTACATAATGTGTAACAAAAGCATTCCATCAAAAAGCATCAGAATACAGAAGACTCTTCATTCCTGGAGTTAACAGGATCAGAGACTTACCTCCCATATCTCCTGATCGGTGTGTTGAGCTAAGGGGTCCAAATTGTATCTCACACTCCCGTTGAAAAGTGTAGGATCTTGTGGTATTATTCCAAATCGTGACCTCAGATCATGAAGTCCAATTTTAGAGATGTCAATACCATCTACCACAATCATTCCTGCAGTTGGCTCCACAAGACGAAACAGAGCACTAATAAGGGTGGTTTTCCCACTGCCTGTCCTGCCAACAATGCCAATCTTGTGACCTCCTTCAATCTTACAACTAACCCCTCGAAGTACAAGCGGTGCGTCTGGCCTGTATCTGATCTGCTTATTAGGGGAAAAAAAAAAACCTCAAAACAGTAATTTATCCAAAATCAGCATGTTGATATCAAACAAGAAAACCAAATTTACCTGGAGGTCACAAATATCCACTTCACCAACTGCCGGCCAATTGGGCGGAGGACGGTTATCTTCTATAGCCTCAGGGGCTTCACTTGGTATATGCATGTATTGATTCAGTCTCTCAACAGAAATTATATAATTCGCAATGACACACTGGTTTTGAATGGACATAACCAGTGAATTATTTAACGACAGACCATAGGAAAGAGCCATTCCAATGAATCCTGTGGTGATTGCATTACTTGTTATGATTTTGTGTCACATAAACATAGAACTATTACCGGATTCCAAAAACAAAACATCTACAGAAATAACATACTTACCTGAGCTAAATGTTCCAGAAGGAAGCAGTACCATGCAAAGTGCAGCAGAAGCGACAACAGTTGCACTAACTGTTTCTAGCCGTTGAATCAACCACTCGTTAGCAGCAAAACTGTGGAAGAAAGGACTTGCATTTGTGTCAATTAGTTCAAGATTCTTTGCAAAGAAGCGTTCTTCCTCCTCAAATGCCCTTATTGTCATGGCCCCAGCAACTGATTCAGCTAAATGATTTGCTACTAAGGACTTCGTCGTGCCATTGATCCTCATCAATTCTTTTGCAGAGGCAAAGTAATATCTCTGCAGATATACCGAAAGGAAATCACAAAGATTTATCTTTTGGAGGATAAAATTAATTATCCATCACAATATCCTAAGATAAGATAGTCTATTTTCTTGACAGAGACCAGATTGGTTTACTTTCTGCTTCGAAACATGTTTTCTACAGTTTTTCAAGAATGTGTAATTCTACTGTTATCAGAAACGAATACCTGCAAGCGAATTGCCAAATAGACCATAGGTATGGAGACAAACAACACTTGCCAGGTAACAACAGCAAGTACTCCAAGATTACTATAAGCATTAATGGTGGCTCCAACGGCGAAGACTAATCCAAATGGAACATCAAGATCGACGATACTCAGATCAGATGAGACCTAATACACCAAAGAAAAACGAATACAAAGCCATATTAGTTGTATATAATCTATCTAATGAAGCAAAATGAAATGTTAATTGTTAACTACCCGACTTAGTATTCTTCCAAGAGGTGTTGAGTCATAGAAAGACATGGGAGCACGAAAAAGGGAATTTAGTAGTTGTGAGAACAAGGAATTTGATGATTGAAGGCCCAAAATGACTGTCAAAAGAGATCTAAAGAGCAAAACTAGTGTTGAAACAAATCCAATAATCAAGTAGACGGCAATCAACCGCAGTTTGCTAACATCAGGCTGATCAACTTTAGCTGCCATCCAAGAGTTCTGAAGTATCTGACCAATAACAAAAATGAGGTGAGCAAGAGCAGCCAACGAAAAGTACAAGTATCCTTTGTTCTGATTTAGATACTGAATGTAGGGAGTAAGCCCTGTGTCACCAATTTCTCTTTCTTCCTGCTTTATAAATTGGTCTCCTTTTGATAAGTTAGGTTGCTTCTCTGCATAAGTTTTCTTAATCTCCCTGGTAGATGATCCTTTTCTCTCTGGAGCAGCAACTGCAGTGAGCCTCTCACAACCTGCGGTTTCTTTATGTGCATCGACAAGCTCCCGAAATTCTTGGCTTGAGACCAATAACTGTTGATAAGGAGCAGCTCGGAGGATTTCTCCCTCTGACATCAGCTGTTAACATTTGCCATTGACATAAATCAAATGTAAATGTTTCCAAAGACGAATGAAACATACGGAGATACCAATAAAACTAATCAAGATATGGATATCCCCAAGGCTCATCCATCCAGAAAAGAAGCTTAATGGGATCAATTTATTCACAGAAGCGAAATTTCGAAACAAGACTGACCAATACAGAATCAAATGCAGGTAGGAAATCAACTTGATGAGTGACTAGCAAAACTGCCTTCCTTGAAAGTGCTCCCATGACATATTCCTGACAAAATTTTATTTACCACATTGTGAGATCAATAAATAAAAGTCTGAATCGGAAAGAAGTGAATAATTTTTAAAAATGCTTGAATAGTTGAATTACATTGAACAAGATTGTGGCAGTTTCTGCATCAACAGCACTAAATGGATCATCCAGCAGATATATATCAGCATCCTGATAGATAGCACGAGCAAGTTGAATTCGCTGCTTCTGACCGCCACTGAGATTGACTCCTCTTTCACCTATTTCAGTCAGATCTCCATGAGGAAGAAGTTCAAGGTCCTTCACTAACGAGCATCTCTCAAGTGTATCCTGATATCGTTGGTTATCCATTGGAGACCCGAATAGAATATTGTCTTGTATTGTTCCGGTCTGAATCCAAGCTGTCTGAGAAACATAGGCAATCCTTCCATAAACCTTAACCTGTAGTGGAGAACAATCAGTCAATCCATCAAAAGGGAAGCAAGCAACCTAATTCCTGACATCTATCCATACTTGGCATTTTAAAAATCTTAAAGATCCTATTGGTATACAACAGGACTGAAGAGGGTGAAATGAGAAATTATGATCTTGTGTTCTTTAGGATAAAATGAGCCAGAAGGAAATAAGTTCGTATTCTTACGGTTCCCTGAGTATTTGGAACTTCTCCAAGAATAGCTGCTAATAGTGTTGATTTTCCGGAGCCAACTTCTCCACATACAGCCACCTTTTCCCCAAGCTTGACCTCTAAGTTCACGTTCCTAAGTGTAGGCTTTGATGGGTTATCTTCCCATGAAAAGTTAGCTGACTTGATACTAATGGCATGATCGACTGCCCCATTGTTCTTCTGCCGGATGTTACTGGTCTGCAGCTCAGGAGCCTCAAGGAACTTCACAATACGTGTGAAGGCCACATTTGCTTGAATGACCACTCCAATAACATCAGGGATAACTCTTATTGGGTCTTGGACTAGACGTAGAGTCGCAACAAAAGTGAAGACATTGTTAGCATGTAGAGGAACTTTGAGGAAATAGCATGCCCCAAAGGTTGCAGCAGAGACTAAAACAGGGGAAGACCAGAAGAGAAAGCTATTGTATGACCTTCTTAGCTGCACTGCTGATAACCATTTATGTTCTACCTTCCTTAAGTTTTCTATAACTTTCTTGAAATGAGTTTCCCAAGCATACAATTTCAAGACCTTCATGTTAACCAGAGCCTCAGTACTAACCTTCAATCTCTCATCCTGAGCAACCATGAGTCTAGTCTGAAACTTATGTTGTAACTTTGCAAGTGGAGTGTTGCATAGAACAGTGATTATTATAACCACTAAGGCTGCAAATGTTGCAAGCCCCACTGCTCGGAAAAGAATTGCTAGAGAGAAGCAGAGCTGGACACTTGTAGTCCATGTCTGATGAAACCAGAAGGAGAACTCTCCAACTCTATAAGCATCTACTGTCACATAGTTCATAATTTCCCCACCTGAATGCATCAATCGACCTGCATTAGATAACCTCAGTTGCTTCTTAAAAATTGCGGCTGTGAGTAAAGACCTCACTTTCAAACCAATAAGCCTGGACCTAAAATACCACTGCCTTTGTGCCAAGGACTCTAAGCTCTTCGAAAAGAAGAGTGTTAAGGCCAAGACGTAGCCTTCATATTTGAAGTCTGATTTTCCTTCTGCAACTAAAATGAAGGCATTTAGAAGGAGAGGACCTGCTGATAAAGTAACAATCTTTAGCAAAGCGAAGAACCCAGAAATAAGAATGTCCTTCCAGTGGCATAGTATAATTGTTCTCAGGACTGATGGCTGCTGAGATGAAGACTCAGCTTTCTTTTGTTTATTGAGTTGCTCCACGAATTGCAGGTAACAACTTTCTGCTTGATCCACTGAGCTCAACTTGGGAATATCCTGATCCCCAAGAGTTTTCCGGCTGCCCTTTTCCATTAGAGGATTCAACCACCAAAATGACATTTGACTCAGGAATCCTGATTTAGAAAATGGTGTAACTTGACCAACAGAATCCGTCTTGCTGATGCCATTAGACTCGGTATTCAAAGGTTCATAAAGACCTCTTTCACTTTCTTCAAGTACTCCATGTTTATGCTCTTTAAATGTGCATAGCAGTAGTGATATTGCTCCTGGAAATGATAGAATATCTAAAGCTATCTTAACTGATACCCGTCTGTCTAAAACTGCGGCAGACAGGCTTAGAACACAGACAAACCCAGAAAACAAGAATGCAAGAACAGACAGTAACCGGAGTTGTATCATCGGAAGATGTTTCCCTCGAAGGCTTATGGCGAAGGCCACCATGGACCAAGTGAACCCCCGAGACAAAGTTATTAGCCATATTCTTAAAGGTAAGGCAGTCTGTGTTTTCCGCAACTTCTCTTCTAATTTCCATATTCCCAAGCACAAATACACCAATCCAATACAGCCATTGAAGACTGCAGAAACTATCTGCAGATTTGAATAGCGTTGAAATCGAGGAGGAGCTTTATCTCTTGTGGCTGATCTTTTTCTGATGAAACTTACTAAGAGCACGATTAGAAGCAGCGCATCGAAACAAATGATTAATCCCTGATTGATGCACGAAGTTGGTCTACTTGAAAACATAAGATGAAATCCGGAGAGTTTTCCAGTAATATCGGAACTGCTACCAGATTCCCCACAAAAGATAGACCACAAATCACCCATGATGTTGCCCTTCAAAATCCTGCGTTCAATAAGAAGAAAACTTTATTCCTGTTGTGGAAACCTCTATAAGCAAGACAAACAGAAAGCGAGCAGAGGAATGGCAAACGGAATCTTAATCGTGTTCACCAGGAAGAAAAGGTCAAAAGATGAAAGGTAGTGGAACAGTTTCTGATCGCTAAACACAACTGCACATGCATTCATTCACTTCAAAGAAGAGATTACAATACTCTTTTCTACATTTCATGGAGGACTTGTCGTGTGTTCATCATTATAAAACAGAAGAAAGAAACAAGAAGAAGCTAAGATAAAGAGACTAGCATGCACGTGTAAATGTAATGAAGGGGTGATCAAGAACTTCAAGAATGATATGAAGTGTAGAACTTTCACATTACAAATGAGCTACCACATTAAGTTCGTTCAATCATAAACACCTCCATTGTTGAAAAAGAAGCAACCCAATGCCACTTACAATTTAAGTTCTAACAAGAAGTTTTCTGAACATGAAAACGTGAAAGTGAAACAAAACGAAGAACTCATCTGTCAAAAGTATCAGAAAAGATGAAACATTCTAAAACGAACGACACGAGGAACAAAAGTTTACGTGAACATGAACATTGGCTAACCTGAAAGACCTCAAACGAAACCAAACCCAAATAATGCCCGTGTCTTCCGATATCAAATCAATCGCAAAGAAACGATAATTTCGTTCTGATAATCAAAAAGCAACGATCTTTCCTTGTTTTACATGTACCCTTTTGCAAGTTAAGAAAAGGGCAACTCTCTATATCATCTATCGATCTATCTTCCTCATTAAATATAATGATGAGGTCAATCAAAGGTCCGTTATGACACAAAGACAAAGAAACATGGTGGACGAGGAAAAAAGGAAACAGGACACGATAAGAGAGATGCGGAGAGAAAATGGGTGTGGGGGCATTAAGGTTGTTGTCCCCGAGTCTGAACCAAGTACGATGTCGTCATGTCTCACGTCTCTCGTAAATCGACAAGTGGTCTGCTGGTGTTATTCTCTGAGTTTTAACTCTTAACAGTTACGTGTATCGCCATGCTTGCTCCTTCACACTGATAGTTGAACAGTTGTTAGTTCTCAGCCACGTGTTAGTTTACCAGATACATGAAATCTCTTATTAATAGTTATTTTTCTAAAATTGATATTACCTCTTATCTCAAATAAATTTCGTTTTAGAAAGATTTTAATTATTTAAAATTATCTTTTAATTTTTCTCACATCTTAATTATATAGATTATATTTTCAAGATAATTTAATATGTAATTAATAAAGGTATATCAAACATTTAACTAATTTTCTTAATAAATGTGCATCTCTCTAAAACGATATTTATTTTAGATAAGAAGGAGTATAAATATCCATTAGATTAAATCTAAGTGCATGTTTGGATTCCCGGCTTTTGCAAGGTTATTAATTCCAGACTTGCATCTGCTATAGGAGTCACTGGAGGTCATAAAGGAGCTTATTCATTGCGATGCTTAAGGAGTGTCGTATTCCCGGCATCTGCTCTAGTTTTATTTTTTCCATCTCCTTTGTAATAAAAAAAATATAAGTGCATATTTAAAAGAATTTATATTAGTAGAGGTTTTTTTAGAATGACTTTTGTAATTGGTCAAATTATCCAAACTTGGAGCCATATTTAAAAATAAGTAAAAGATTGAGAATTTTTATAATTTAAGAAAATTATTTAAAAATTTTCTTTTTTAAACTTTAGATCAAAAAAATGATGAAGCATATATAAATCAATTAAATACTGATTACGTAATATAATCCAAATTTTAAATTTCAAACAAAATTATTAAATTTAACTTAAATTAATAATTTATTATAATTGGATTTAAGAAATATATTGAACTATTATATCATAGATGTCTAATTAATTTATATATAATATTATATAATTATTATTTTTAATTTTAAAATTAAAAATTACTTAAATTATATTTTAAAAAAGTATGTCTTTTATTTAATAAATAAATAAATTTCCCTACTTGTCTGATGAGAAGTGGTCTAAGCCATACTCATACCAAAAATCAGTGGCAAGTCTTCCACTCCACCAGAACAAGATTGTACATTTTCCACTAACAATTTACCAGGTGAGTCCTCCACCAAGAACAAGACCGTACATTTTCCACCAAGAAGTTACCAGGTGCGCTCTCTGCTTTCCTCGATCAGTCCTTCTCGTTACCACCAAAAGTATCTTTACCAGTTCAAGCCCAAGTTTTCCTTTTCAGTAAACTTTCGTGAACTTAATTATCATCATTTTGAAAAGAGAAGCCCAACTTTGCCTTCCCTTTTCCTTTTTCTGAGTAATCACTGTCTGCATAATCATTGCTGCTTGATTTTGATTCGATACGGTTCGGATGACTTTATTCAAAATTAATGAATTAAGTTTAATATTGAGATAATAATGTCTGACAATGAAGTAGTCAGGAAATTTAAAAAAAATTAAAAATCATCTTCTTGCAGGCCAGCCAACTTCGACTTAGATCACAGGTTTGTCTCTATCCTGGAATTGGAAGAGAATTCATATACGGAGTTGAACTTAAACCTACCAATCAATGACAGTGGCATTTGCGTTTGCGACAAATTCAGCTGATATGGCGAATCTTTGGAAGTGGTCAAGTAGGTGAGTGAATTGACAGGAAGGACAATAAGTACAATAGAGTAACTACTGATGCTGCAGATTTTACCTTAAATAAATTGTGGAGAGCGGCAGGTAGGCGACGAAGTGTTTCCTTAAGCCGCAAATTTAAGTGCCAAATAAGATAACACCGTCACGAGTTTAACCTCATGAATCAGTTTTGTTGGGATTCAAAGTACCGATCTAATACGTGGAGATGACAGTGAATGAAGTATTATTACTTTGTGCTTGAATTAAGTTGGATTCACTTTCTTAAATATAAACTTGATTAACTTCCGGTTTACCATAACTGAGGATTCTCTTGTAGTGGTAACCCGACTTGAAATTAAGGAAAAAAAAAAGATCAATTTAATTAGAAATTGATCTAAACATCAAATCTTTAGAAAAAAATTTAGGTTTTGGTCATGGGTTCAATGGCTATTAAGGTTTGACAACTTTGAGATTTTGGGCTGTACGAACACCTGTTCTGTTCCTTAGATATGGGACGTTCACATTCGGATACCACTTGGGCTTATAGGATCCAAAAGGAGACTACAAAAGACAAGACAACCATAAGGTTCGATTCGAAGAAATAGCTGGTCCGTTTACAGTGTCTTCTCCTAGACAACACACACACGCTCTTTGAGTCTTTTCTCATAGTAGCCCATCGGGACTCAGCAGTTGTTCGAAGATCTAGCAGAGTGTGTGGTTATTGCTGTGTTGATCGTGTCAAAGTCGAAGAGGAGTGGAAAGATGCATAGCAATGGTAGAGGATCGATTAACAAGGGATCAGCTGCGGTGTCTGGATCAAGAATTTTAACACTTCTTCTCTCCATGTTTGGTACTTTCGCTTCTGTTTATGTCGCTGGCAGGTCAATTTTTCCTTTCCTTTTTTTGTTTCTCTGTATACTCTTTCACTGCCTTTTCATGTTTGTAGATGATAACTTTCTAGTTTCCTGGTAACGTTTCTGGGTTTCGATGTGAATGACAGGTTGTGGCAGGATTCGCAGAATAGGGTTTATATGATTAAAGAACTTGATAGATTAACTGGTCAGGTAAGTTTCTGATTATACGGCTGGGATTTCAGTTTCAGGTTGAAATGTTATTGCTTTATTGGTTTTTTTAGAACCGGGATTTCAGTTAGAATTGGGATTTGAGTTTCAGGTTGAAATGTGATTGCTTTATTGGTTTTTTTAGACCTGGGATTTGAGTTTCAGGTTGAAATGTGATTGCTTTATTGGTTTGTTTAGAACTGGGATTTCAGTTTCAGGTTGAAATGTGATTCTGTTAGCGTTTTTTTTCCCCTCTTTTTCATTCGGATCATAATGTCAATAACTCTAATTGCTTTTTCGTATTATTTATGTCACGTGTGTTCCACCGTTTTAACGGAAGTGTACAAAGAAGAATTTTTCTAGAAAATTGAGAACGATAAGGAATTTTTGCAGATAATTTTAAAGAATAGAGAATTTATTTTACTAAAATTAGTTAAACTACATAAGAATTTGATTCTTTTACCTTTGTGAAAAGCTAAAGATCAAGTGTGTTACTGGTTTTTCATTTTAGGGACAATCTGCAATATCAGTGGATGATACATTGAAAATTATTGCTTGCAGGTAACATTAATCATTTGTTTCTTCTTCTTTTTGTTTTGCGGTTTTTGTTTTTTCTTTACCTCCACACCTCATGTTCTGTTATATATCCATATTGTTGATGTTTTAATGGCTTCCTCTTAGAGAAAAGGAAAAGAAGCTGGCAGCCCTTCATATGGAATTAGCTACAGCAAAACAGGAGGGTTTTAACTCCAAACTTTTCACAGAGAAAGATGTTCAATCAAAGAAGAGACATTTACTAGTGATAGGAATAATGACAAAGTCTGGACATAAAAACAAAAGGGATGCAATCCGTAAGGCGTGGATGGGAACTGGTAAATGCAATTGCTTTCTTTGGTTCTTTGTTTAGTTTAGGTTGGTTTTAGTAATGGTAGATACTTACTTCGTTACAGAATCCGACATTTTGTTTTAGTATAATCTTCATTGTTGAGAACTTTTCAATTATGTGATTTAACTTATTGGACTCCTCTGACTAAGCTTTATGCAGATGAACTTGTTGCATGAAACAACTTTGGTGATTTAGCAGTAATCAATTGTCTCTTAGGTTACTGGTTTTTGAGTTTGAGATTAATTTTCATGTTCTTAGGTTCAACTTTGAAAAAAATGGAGGACGAAAAGGGAATCGTTGCCCGATTCGTCATTGGACAAAGGTAGCCAAAACTCTGCTGAAAAAGAAAAAAACTTTTCTAATGTATGATGGAACTTTTTGATTTGAGGTATTTCCTTCTTGCAGTGCAAATCTGGAGAGGGAAATTGACGTTGAAAATAGACAAACTAACGACTTCATCGTTCTTGTATGTTTGGGCTCCTTATTGTTACTTTTCCGTTAGAAAAATCATTTAAATTGAGTTATCTGAGATTATTTTCAATAATTTTAGCCTTGAAGGCATGCCAGAGAACACTTGACTCACCATACATGTGATGATCAAACTTTAGTCTCTTTTTTTTTCTCATTTTAAACTTTTATTTTTCACAGGACAATCATGTAGAAGAGATTCCAGAGAAAGCAAGACTGTTCTTTGCTTATGCTGCAGAAAAATGGGATGCTGAGTTTTATGCCAAAGTCAATGACAATGTTTATGTGAATATTGGTTAGTTCTAATTGTATATGTATTATCTTTAAGTTTCATGGTCTTTTTTCTGTTTTGGTGTTCTGTTCTGTTGTGGCATTCATAACTTTATTACGGTATGTAGTTTACTTTTGTCTGTTTTCTATGGTTGATCTATGCATTCCTTGCTTTTTGGCAGATGCACTAGGAAGTACACTAGCAACTCATAAGGACAAGCCTCGAGTTTATATCGGTTGCATGAAATCAGGGGAAGTTTTCTCCGATCGGTGAGTTTTCTTTCTTGTGATGCAACTGGGGACAATTAATATGAAAATAAGAGATGGATGAGAGAATTTGATGTCATGTATTCTTTTTCTTCTGCAAACTAACCATTGGATTTTATAGGAATCATAAATGGTATGAACCGGAATGGTGGAAATTTGGCGATAAAAAATCGTGAGTTATCAAATACTCTTGAATTGTTGGTTCACCTCCAAGCTGCCATTTTGAACTGAAAGTCATTCTCTTTCATTTCCCAGGTATTTTCGCCATGCTTCAGGTGATATTTACGTCATATCACAAGCTTTAGCTAAATACATACTTATAAACAGGTAAATTATTTTCTTGCACAGGAGTTGTTTAGTTTTATAAACTAAGACTTGTATGTAGCCATGTTCCTAAGTAGTCGTAAGTTATGTACAGATCCATTCTTCGAACGTATGCTCATGACGATGTTAGCGCCGGATCCTGGTTTATCGGACTTGACGTCAAACATGTTGATGAAGGGAAGTTTTGTTGCTCATCCTGGTCATCAGGTCTCTCTATTTTTCTTTGCCTAATACACATGAACCCCTACTTGCACCGAAGCCTTATTGTTGGAATGTCAAGAAGGGATTTGCTTTGGTCAATGTTCAAGTTCTGGGAAGGCTAATTGTTACTTTAATGATTTCTCCAATTTGTCTAAGCAGTTGATTACAAATTTTTGGATTACAGGAGCTGTATGTGCAGGAGTGTGATTTGATGTCATTCAAGCAGCAGCTAAAAGGCTTGAATTTTGGTAGACAAGAGGCTGAGGGCAAAGCACCTCTCTAGAACAGCAAATTCAGGAGACTCCCTTGTCACCATGAAAGTTGTTTCCTGTTTGATATGTTTGTTCTTATACACATAGCTTTCTCCAGGGTCTATCCACACAAACTCAGCCCAGGTCATCGACACCCGGAACTCAGCCAAGGTCGTTTGACACTCGACCTTTAATAGACTATGCTTTTGTAATGCAACGTTGCTACAATTAACAGTTTATATACTCATGAAATATGAGAATAAAAAGGGTGAGATACCAGTAAGTGAATTAATATAAATGTCTTCTGGTGCTTGATTTACTACAACTTTCTTAAGCAGGCCTACTTTCTTCGCAACATTATGAAGTGTTAAAACAAACAAGTTCGTGTTTCCAGCAATCGGATACTTTCATTAACTTTTTACAAAGAGAATGCCAAGCTGCACATACATGCAACTGTGAGATCAATATCGCATGTATAACTTCCCCCCAGTCGTGCTCAGGATGAATTGTTGAGAAAGTGTGCCAATGCTTTGTCTGTGTCGTTGTCGTACATTAGTAAAACTTCAGCTACATTGTTGGACGAAAAGCCCATTTCTCGTAGAAGTGTAAAAGCATTGGCGAACTCCCGAACCTGAATGTTAAGGAACACAAAATTGAGTCGTTCGTGGAGCTACTTTCGTAAGTCATTCAAAGAATCATACCACACCAAAAACCTCCAGTTAAAAAAGTCAACTTTACTTCAACCTTTTAACTAATTAAGGATCCCAAGGCCAAGGTGAACGTTGAGATCACAATCAAGTTATGGGGTTCAGACTATTTGGAATTTATTAACATCGCTGGAATTTAGCTTTACAAGCACAAAACACTCGGCCAAATACCTTTGTTGGATTGTCTCCATAATTTGCAACTGCTATCGGAACTGCTTGCCGATCGAGACCAGATGCAACATATTTGCTCACAACAGGATCTGGGACCGAACCCTGCAATTTTAACTTCACTTAGTTCACAAGTCGAAGAAGAAACCTGAAATTTTTTCAGCATGTTTGTAAAGACTGTAATACACGGATGCCAAGTTTGAAACTCCAAGGTTCCAAGGACAGTGATAATTAACATTTTTTAGGTTTGCGAATAAACATTATCATCAAAATAGCAACCGACCAAGCACCTAAATTCCTAATGATTCAATGGCAGGCTAAGAAGAACCATTGCAGATTGGGAAAGGCTTTGCAGTTCATATGTCAAGGGTTAGCAAGGTTATGCGAGTTGTATTGAATTGAAACACATGCTCCACCAATCGTGCAGGCTCCCGTCAATTCCTTTTGAGTTTTGTTCTTGCAACCATACTCACCAGGTAGAGTGTTCGACGCGTTGTTTACGGAAATCATTCAATCATATCAGGAAAAAAAAAAAACAAAGTCGCAGAGTAAGAGATTGAATAATCAGCATACCAAAGAAGAAGTTGATTCTGTAGTAGGTTTAGATGGGAGATTTTCCAACCCAAGCCTGCTCCAGTTCGGATTTTCCTTCTGTGCTTCTGCTAAAATTTTTCGCTCCAAATCAAAATCAAACTGAAAATTGCTTCTTGGAATGTCTCCAATTAGCGGAGCCAATTGAGGCTACAACACCCAATTTAAGGAAACCACAACAAGAAAGACAAGCATCAGAAAACCAAAAGCCAAGACGTCTCAAAATATGATCACATAACTGTAGAACTACAATCTATGAAACACAATCACTTAAATAACACACTGACAAAGGAAACTTCAGATCATACCGGAGGAGTAATCCGATACTCAGGCTTTAGAGTCACTCGAATCCCTAATCCAGCTGTAAAAACACGAAACAGGAATCAACCAGGCATTAGATTCAACGTTCGCACATAGAGATTTGACATAATTACATATAGAAATCTTCCGATTCTCGAGATCAAACTCACAAGAAGCAGAGAAAGGAGCAGAAGTTTGGTGAACAGATGGTTGGTGACGGCCCAAAGAAGAACTGACGGACGGACCAGATTGACCGACTCTTGGATACAGAGACTGACCGTACATCGGGTGACTGGACGGTGTTGGCGGCGACGGAGCGGGCCTAAACGGTGGGATTTGTGCATCGTACGATGAGCTCGTTCGGTTTCGGAAATCGTACTCCATTGTTGAGGAGATCAAAGCTAAATAGAAAGACGCGAAGAATATAGAAGAAGGATTAAGGAAAAGTCTCCTAATTGTTTGGTTGGGCGGTTTATATTATTCCTTGAGCGGGTTGGGTTATGACCGGGCCGAGTCTTGTCGGTCCTTTTAACCCATGAGTTACCCTAAACTTGGTCCGGTTTGGATTAAAAAAATCTTAAAATTTTTAGGCCATATTTATTTCTTTTTTTTTGTTTTTTTGTTATAATTTCCAAAAAAAATAAATTATTAAAACACGTTTGGACGAGTATTATTGCCCATTTCTTGTTTCTAAAATTTAAAAAAGTCACAATAGGCTTATAAAAATGTAAAAAAGATGTTTTTGCAAGATTTTAAAATATGATTTTTTCTCCTAAAAACCACTTGTATTGATTTCACTGCCTTTTGTGTTTTTTTCAACCTTGCTCTAGCTTCACTAGTCTATACTTGCTTCTTTATCTTTGAGAAAAAGATTAACAATGGAGACAGAAGGGGCAAATACAAAAATCAGAATACAAAAATATTGTCAGAAAATTTCTAAGCAACACCAAAAGTTCGATAAGCAACACAAGTCAGTACTCAATCATCTGCTATTTGGTCGTCATCAAGGAAGCTACCATCCGACTAGTCCACCGTTCCTGACATTACCTTCCCTACACACGATAAGTAAGAACCAACCCTGCATGAATTCGATAAATCAACACCTTTTTAATTTTAAAAAACATCTTTTTAAAATTTTCACCAAAAAAAATATATACACACCTTTTTTCCTTTTACTTTTTTTTTAGTTTCTTCCCTTTTACTTTGATGGGACTAATCATTATCATTAAAAACTGGATAGTGCCCTGGTGAAGAAGTTAGGTCAACTGTCCTTGTGTCATTTTATGGTTTTGAATGCTGACCAAACTCCCTGTCTGCTTCTTCACATGTGGTGTTGACAATGACAAAGCAGACAGCTCCAACTGTAAAATATATTTTACAAAGTCTATTTTTTCAAGAGTTGAGAAGCTCTTGTAACATCATTAATTAAAAT
Source organism: Erythroxylum foetidum (assembly GCA_026546835.1). Taxonomy (NCBI): domain Eukaryota; kingdom Viridiplantae; phylum Streptophyta; class Magnoliopsida; order Malpighiales; family Erythroxylaceae; genus Erythroxylum; species Erythroxylum foetidum. The sequence goes on along the minus strand of JANZLF010000007.1, from coordinate 31,824,148 downwards.
AATGCTGTTTAATTATTTAAACTTAATTAATTTAGATAATGTTATTTTAATATAATAATTAAGCCAACCTTACATGAGCTTATTCAACAATCTCACCGCCCATTGACTTTAGCATTCTCTGAAAGAAGCAATGAAAGGTACATAATTATAAAATTAAGATAAATATATAATAGCTTATTGTGCAAACAAATCATAATTAGTTAAGAAAAATAGAAAATAAATAGAATAATGGATCATCTGATTAATCTTAGTAATTTCAACCCAAAACCAACCTAATAACAACAACAATATTCTAGTAGAAGTTTTATTGAGACGAGAAATTTAAAAAGATCCAAAAATATATAGTTTTATTCTTAATTAGTAGAAAGACTATTTTTACTAAATAAAAAATTTAGAACTATTTGTAGGAAAAAATTAAAATACATATTACAATAATAAAATATGATAAAATAAAAAAAAAGATAACAATAATGATAACAATAATAATATAATTAAATACTTACAAATAAAAGCATAAAATAATAAAATAAATACAATGGTAAAGATAAAAATATAAGATAAAATAAATAATAATAATTCTAATGAAAGTAATAACTGAGATAAAAATAAAAATAGATGATAATAATAATAATCAATAAGATAAATATATAATAACAAATGTAAGAATAAAAATAAATACTACAAAATAAGAGTTGGTAAGGGGCTCTCATAACTTTAATGAGGTCGCGGGTTCAAATTCATCCTTATGTATTACAGTCGTTTAAAATTTATAGTCAGAGTTTTGCCTCTCAAAAATGACCTATTTGGTTCAAGCGTGAATTAGTCTGGGTGTGGATGACTTAAAGATGTCTTTTCATAAATGGAATCTTCCTAGGACTACTCTTAAGTAAAAAGAAAAAAAAAGTTTCTTAGCAAGTATCAAATCTTCAATACATGCCTAAAACTACAAACATACAAACAACTAAGGTGTAATAAAGAGGGGAAGAGTAGGAGTAGGAGTACGTGTTACTTCTCATAAAGTCTATTATTTGTTTTCCACATGCATTCTCCACATGATATGGTGAGAGATTATAATGGTAGTGAAAATGGGAAGCAATATGATATATATTTCTTGGCTCCAATGATTATATAATAGTTTGATTGCATGTGATGCACTTGCTTTCTCAAGCAACTCAACACCTCATCCCATCATCTCTTCTATTTTTAATCATCACTACTCATTTTACATAATTGTCAACTACTACTTTTTAAAATGTCATCTAATTAACTAATTGTAATTTACTATCTAGGGTTAGCAAATCGATCCAGGGCCGGTTTGACCAAACTTGCAAAACAACGTAAAACTGTTTAGACAAGATCCAAATTAAGTTTATAAAAAAAAAAGAAGAAGACTAAACTATTATTGTCAATTTCGACTTAATTCATTATCATTTTTAATGTTATTTAATTAACTATATATTAATTCATCTTAAAATGTAACAATTATTTATTCTTGATATATTACTATTAAAAATAAAGTTGCGTATTATTGGACCTCCCCAAATTTCGTATATTAGTGAGATTAATATTGAGTATTGTTGTTGTTTTACTAATTAAAACACATTATAAAGTTTTGTTGTTTTCCTTTTAAAGGTGTATTTAACATTTTTGTTACGCTTTTAATTATATTTAATAAAAAAATAAATTCACCAAACCATAAATTGAAATTTGGAAGTGATAAGAGGGAAGTAATTACTGGTAAATAGAAAGTTTCTAATTCTAAATAAACGTTTTTTTAAGGCATTAAAAGAAGAGGAGTTTCTATTTAAACCGGCGTCGTTTCACTTCTTTAACTTGGCCTACATGCCTACGTCTTCGCTCCTGTCGTCTCCTTTACTCTGCAACTTCATATCTTTTCTTTGCAACTTTACGTTCCGTTCTGTTCTCTTCTCTTCTTTCTCTCTCCTTTGGTTCTCACAAAACATTCATGGGAGTCTCTTTTTATTGGAGAGAGCTCAATTTATGATAATGGGTTTCTGAGACTTTACGGGGAGAGACCAGAAGGTAGCTTCCTTTGGATCTTTACTTGAACGCTTTCAGTATAGAGTTCTTTTCCTATCCTCTGCTCTGCTCTTCGTTCTTTCATGTCTGCATAGTTTCAAAACCAAACGAAAAAGGAAGTTCAAGTGTCAGAGTATAGTATATGTTTGTTGATTTGGTTCTACTAGGCTATAAAAAATGTAGTATTTCGGTTACCTTCTGTTTCTTTTCTTGTTTCTTTCATATTTCTCTGCAAGCAAACAGAGTTAGGTGGAACTGCTGCAGAACTTAGCAAGCAAGAACGTAAATGTTATTGGTTAATAATATGTTCAGCTGATAATATTTGACCCAAGTTGGCTTGTGAGCTTACACAATCTTGCAAGTCATTCTTTTTAGGCAGAAAGTGTGCAAGAATGTGGTAACTTTAATTCAAAACTAGTTGAATACAAGCTAAAGTTTCTGCTTTTATCTCTGATTCTGATCCGTCTTTACCAAAAATTCATGCAGATGGGAGTGGGACAAAGATTTCTAGAGAAGCTCTGCTTTTGAACTACAATTCGAATTCAACTCTCTAACTCTACGGTTGTCCACTTTGAGTCGAGAAAAAGATGAGGAAGAAACAGAACATCTTGTTCATTTTCTCTGCAATTCTCTTTTTGGAGTTGGTTTCTTTTCACACCCTTGCAGACCCAGTTGAAGATAAAGAAGCATTGCTCGATTTTCTAAGTAATATTCATCACCCACATGCTCTAAACTGGACCGAGAACTCCTCTGTATGTGATAGCTGGACAGGTGTGACATGTGACAGTAACCATTCAAGGGTCATAGCTCTGAGGTTGCCTGGAGTGGGATTTAGAGGCTCAATCCCACCAAACACTCTCAGTCGCTTATCTGCAATTCAGATACTGAGTCTCAGATCTAATGGTATATCGGGTTCTTTCCCTTCCGATTTCTCACAACTCAAGAACTTAACTTCACTTTATCTTCAGTCCAACAAGTTCTCCGGTGCATTCCCTTTGGACTTCTCAGCTTGGAATAATCTCACTGTTTTAGATCTTTCTGATAACGAGTTTAATGGGAGCATCCCTCCTTCTATATCAAACTTGACCCACCTCATATCTTTGAACCTTTCCAACAACTCTCTTTCTGGTGATATACCTGATATAAATGTTCCCAGTCTGCAACAGTTAAATTTAGCCAACAACAACCTTAGTGGAAGTGTTCCTAGGTCTCTTCAAAAGTTTCCAAGTTGGGCATTTTCCGGGAACAAGCTTTCTGCAGATAATGTCACTGCTCTTCCTCCAGCTCTTCCACTTGATCCACCAACCCCTCAACCATCAAAGAGAAGCATTTTGAGTCAGTCTGCAATATTAGGGATTGCCCTAGGTGGCTGTGTACTGTTGTTTCTGTTCATTGCTCTGTTAATGATTTGTTGTCACTCTAAGAAAAAGAATAAATCTGGATTACCAGTTAAATCGAACAAAAAGGAAGGATCTTTGAAGGAAAAAGATGGAGAACCTCAAGAAAAGGACAACAAGCTAGTGTTTTTTGAGGGTTGTAATCTTGCATTTGACTTGGAGGACTTGTTAAGAGCATCTGCTGAATTGCTTGGGAAGGGAACTTTTGGGATCACTTACAAGGCTGCTCTTGAAGATGCAACCACGGTGGCAGTGAAGAGATTGAAGGATGTTATGGCTGCTAAAAAAGAATTTGAGCAACAGATTCAAGCAATTGGAAGTATCCGGCATGTCAATGTGTTTCCGCTCCGAGCTTATTACTATTCCAAGGATGAGAAACTTGTTGTCTACGACTACGATGAAGAGGGGAGCGTTTCTGCAATGCTACATGGTATGTAGAAAGGTTCTTTCTTTGATGATTCTTTTAAGAAGACTCTCTATCAGAAACTTAAAGATTATAGTAAGAACGTCTTCGAGCAATTTCCTAGTTCTGATTGATATGACAAAGTCATTCCTCAATCTTGCAGGTAACAGATTGGAGGGCAGGACCCCCTTAGACTGGGAAACGAGGTTGAGAATCATAATTGGCACAGCAAGAGGTCTTGCTCATATCCACACACAGAATGGTGGCAAACTAGTCCACGGCAACATAAAAGCCTCCAACATTTTCCTCAACTTGCAGGGCTATGGTTGTGTATCAGACACTGGTTTGGCGACCTTGATGAGCCCAACACTCCCACCAGCGATGAGGGCAGCTGGTTACCGTGCCCCGGAAGTAACAGACACAAGGAAAACGACTCAAGCATCGGATATCTACAGTTTTGGAGTCCTGATACTTGAGCTGCTTACTGGAAAATCTGCTGTCCAAGCCACAGGTGGTGATGAAGTTATCCACCTGGTCAGGTGGGTTCATTCTGTGGTAAGAGAGGAGTGGACTGCTGAAGTTTTTGATGTAGAGCTCTTAAGGTACCCCAATATTGAGGAGGAGATGGTTGAGATGCTACAAATAGGTCTGAACTGTGTGTCAAGGACACCAGATAGGAGACCAAAGATGGCTGAGGTGGTAAAGATGGTGGAGGGAATTCGGCAAGGGAATATCAGAACTCGACCTTCTTCTGAAACTAATCTAGAAATTGCAGTTTCAACCCCCACACCACAGTCAGCTGTGGATGCTGGTACTTCATCTGCACCACAGTCGGCTGTGGATGCTGGTACTTCATCTGCATCACAGTGAGAATTCAAATTCTCTGGTCTCTGTTATTAGGTGTGACATAATTTCCCTCCTTATGTTTCAATCATTCTTTAGAGCTGGGAAAATTGTCAATCAGTTTGATTTTTTCTCTGTTTATTTTCTTATTTGGTCAACAATTTGAGCCAAATTAGTTTGGCTATCTGATCCAACCACAGCTAGAAGTTGGATCCTTTGCTGTTTTAATTTTCAATCAGAACACTATTGTTATACAAGTGAGAGTTAGCGGAGTTTCTGCATAAATAACTAACAAATTCGATGTTCATCCGGACTCAACATTGTTCCTCCATTCAATCCTTTCATGCTTTCTAAACGTGCTTGTCTATATGGACCAAGTAAACTAGAATCGAGATAGGTTAGTCGAGAAACTTCCCTGTCATTCCAAGTTTCTAAACAGTGTTGATGCAGGTGTCTGCACCCGAATAATCTTGTTGGATGATTCATCGATAAAGACTTGCCATGACCATTAGCTTATCTTCAAGATTCCAAGTCTATATATAAGCATATAACCACCCTGTGAATTATACCCCATGTCAAAATGGAACATGCATATATGCAAAACTTATTGGTTTTTCAGGACACAGAAGTTTATCAAAATACGAGGAGTCATAGTATGTTGTTCCCTTTTCTGAAATGTTAAAATAGTTTGAATGCTTTTACTACAATGACTGCACAGGAGACAAGAAGAAAAGGGAAAAAGATTCCTACTGATGAGTGGAAGTGATATTTCAACGACACAATCAACAAATTTCAATCCACTTACATAAAAGGTCTTGATAGCACCGCTCTCTCAGATATTCTAACGAGTTACTTCCTAACAAATCTTGTTTTGACGCCACCTGAAACCAGAAAGCAGCGGAGTCAAAACATAGCTCCAATAGCAATATAACGAAGATAATCCAAAAACAAACGGAAACCACGCAATAGCAAATAAATATGGTACTATATTGTGATGAATACATGAAAAGCTACCATTCACACTATACAGAAAAAAAACAGTTCCACTGACCTTCTACTTCCTCGAACACGACTTCCTTCACCAACGCAGCAGATGCATGATACTCGAAGCTGCATTTCAAGAACTGTGATCAATTTACTCTCAAGTCGGTGTCAGATATCTCAGTTTAATATGTTAGAAGACCAGGAACAATGTTCACAAAGCCAACGCTTAAATTAATATATAGCAGATTAGGCCTAGTGTGGTGACGTGATTAACATACAGTGGTTTGCACTGTTTATCAGATGATTGAAAAGCGAGGAGCAATTTATTTTTGATACTTAGTTGGACAAGATATTGTAGGAAGAAGAATAAGTGATGTGGAAGATCTATTACCTATTGCAAAATTCAGCTTCAAGCTCGTAATTAGAAACATTCTTAGTAGCTTCAACCAACACAGCGACAATTTCCATCTTTCGAAAACTAGCCATAAGTATATCATACTCCGTTGGAATAATAACAGCAAGGAAGTTGTCACTCAACTCACTCAAAACATATCTTGTCAACAGCAGCTAGTTATACGACGTTTAAGCGCATCAGTCTCCGGATCCACAACATAAACGACAAAGTCAGTTACTAACATTATACAATGCTTCATCTTCCCTGAACCAGTGAATTTTATAACTTTATCTGCAAACAGAACCTGACTGTCACCTGAAAAAGTCGAATGAATCAAAGTTTACGAATATATTCTAGCAACAAGCTAACTATGCCCAAAACTCCAATTTAACCAAGCAATGGAGTTTACATTTCAATATTCTGAATACACCTCTCCAATCAAATGAAATAATGTATTTGGTTCAGCCGGATTCTGGCCGAACGGTACGTTGCCGTTTGGATCCATTGATTGGCAACTTCCTGTGATGTCAATGACGTGAGTATACCTGCAAAACAAGGAAGGCTGGTCGGGGATTATGTCCCGATTAGCCACTCCGACGATCAAGTAAGTCTTTTGTGAAGGTGAGGCTGATCAAAGTCAGAGAAAAACTAGGTTATGAGTCTCGTACCTGAATTATGGGAGAAAAATACCTTATATATGGCTTTGCAGTTAGGTTTAGGTTTTTTACGTGTTTGCATGGGAGACTTTCTTCAACTAATGGGCCGAAAAGGGACATGGGCTTTAGGCGCAGGACTGATCTTCGATTAATGAACCGATCGGCCCATGGGTCATCTTGACTGGACCCGGGCCCAGCACGGTCGACCCGACCAATCATAAAGTTGTTTCTCTTTATCTCAAGTATTATCGTTTTTGTTTCTACTTATTTTAATCACTTAAGTTATTTTTATTAATTGTCTTTTAATTAAAAGTTGTTTAAAAAATACTCTTACGAAGTTAACACGGATCGATTATATTATTGGGTGTGAAATTCTTTCACAGGAAGTGAAGGTGAGAGATAATGTCAAGGATTGAGTGGTGTCGACTCGATAAAACTTTGAATAAATCTATTATATTTTTGTGAAAGTATTTTTATCAATGTTTTCAAAACCGGATTGAAACTTAAACCAGAACGAGAATGTATTTGAGGATTAAAATGTTGAACACTTAGTATTACATTATTATGAAATTGTTTAAAGATAGAATAAAATTAAATAATATGAAAAAAAATTAAAAAATTATCCTTATTTATAAAAATTTAAAGATTAAATTAAAAAATATTAAATAAAAATTAATTGATATATTTTAACTTATAAAAGCTAATTAATTTACTAATTAATTAATAAAGTTTTCATTATTAAACCATTTTAAAAGAAGATTCTTATCTTCGCGATGCAGTTTTGAATGTATACAACATTTAGTAAATTATATATTTTAAATAAATTATTGAATGAAATTTAAAACAAATAAAATGTTGTAATTGAGAGAAAATTAAAAAATCTTTTAATTTTCCAATATTAATTTAAATTTCTTCAATTAAGTCTTTGAACTTTTAAATTTTATTTTGTATCATTTAATTTATTTAAGAGTTCTATGATTATAATTGTAAATTTGGGGACTTAATTGAAGAATAAAATTACAAAAATATATAAAAATATGACAATAAGTCGTTTATAGTATATATTTTTGAATTTTTTTAATTTTGTACGCAACTTTCTAAAATTTAGAATTTTGTAATTAACCTTACAAAATTCATACAAATGCTTATTTTTGCTAATGAAGTTAATATTATGTCACATCACTTTTTAACCTGATTTATAAAAGTTTTAAAAGATTAATCATTAAAATTAGAAAAATTTTAAAATTTTGGCATAAATTGAAATATTAAAAACTTAGATATATTATCTCTTCAATTAATTAAACTGACGTTCCTATTTTTAATTTAGGGAAAAAAACATGAGCTTTTTCTCCAATTTATTAATGAATTTTCTAAATTAAAATACCTCTCAACTCTTAGTAATTACCCAAATGTAATCCTCAAAAGGATTAGTTTGTAATCCAAATACATGCAAGTAGGTAAACGCACCCTCAAGGGGTGTGGCTCGATGGTTGAGAGCGAGGCTTGACTTTAGTTAGGTCCCAGGTTCGATTCCATGCTAGCCCCTCTTGTAAGAGCCTGGAACAGCCGGGGTTTTACCTGTAGATGGAGAACTAGTTGAACCCTCAATGATGAAGTGCGCCCGCTTGGTCCGCCTGTGGGGTGGTGCGCCAGTTGGACCCTCAGAGAGGTGTGCCCGCTTGGCCCTCCTACGGAGTTTCCACGAATCCAAAAAAAAAAAAAGGTAAACGCACCTTCTAGGAGGTGGTCGAGTTGGTGGAGTGGAGTGGAGGGGCGTGGGATCAAAAGGTTCTGTGTTCGATTCTCTCTACTTACGCTCTCTCGATCGAGCTTGTTGTACAAGGCTTATCTAGTACGGAGTACTTAATTGACTTAATTTGCAGGCGATTGAGTCATGTGCAGCTAAAGGATTGAGGCTGATGGTTCTTCCATTTCAAAAAAAAAAAAAAGTAGGTAGATGCCAATATTGTTTACCCTAAACCCTTCCATATGGACAAGTTTTTAACTTAATTATGATTAGTTAATCGTAATTTTAGGGATAAAATTGTATAAACCTTATCATAACGGTTTTGCTTTAACTTGACTGCTGACCCATCCTATGATCCTACCTCTAATCTCATCCAACTAACTATCGAATTATACGGTGGAGACTAAGTTTGAAGAAACCCTAAATTTGGAAAATTAAGAAAAAGGATTTGATTGCTAATTCAACAATTAAGTCCTAATAAATTTCTAATTTTTAACCAAAAAAAGAAGAGTATTATACAACATTGAAACTTAAGGTACCCAAATGCCTTTCAATATCAACCCTTAGTTTTCACCCACAAAAGCCTCTCCCTTGTGTTTTATCTTCCCCTTAATGCATTAACATAGCTTAAAGAGAAATCTGCTTTTCTTTTTCATCTCTTTTGTTTCAGATATCTCTTTTTTTTTATTTCTACTTTTCAATTCTTAATAATTTTCATCCGGACAATCGGAAGACAACATGGTACGGTTTGTGATTCGTAATTTAAAACTTTGTTTTGTTGGATTAGTGTCAAATTAATGGAAATTGAATGCTTCAATCTTTACATTGTGGTTTGTTAATGGGGGTTGAAGTGTGGTGAATCGCATGTTTGCATATTTGACATGAACATGTTGTGACAGGCAAACTCAGCGTCTGGTATGGCGGTGCACGACCAGTGCAAGTTGAAGTTTCAAGAGCTAAAAGCGAAAAGGAACCACAGGTTCATTGTGTTCAAGATAGACGAGAAGATTCAACAGGTGACGGTAGAAAAGGTTGGAAGTCCTGAAGAAACGTACGATGATTTCACCAATTCTCTTCCACCTAATGAGTGTCGTTATGCTGTCTTTGATTTTGATTTCACCACTGACGAGAACTGCCAGAAAAGCAAGATCTTCTTCATTGCTTGGTAAGTTAAACCCATATATACAATTCAATGCTTTTGATCCAACCAGGTTCAGATTCAGGGTAGGATCATCTTTCTTCTCCAACATATCTGTCTAATTTCCAATGCAATTACATAAATGAAACCCTACTTTATTAACGATTTCTTCAGAAATGCTTTGTATGTTTTTATGAAATTTCCTAACCTTGAAGAACTTCTAATGCAAATTGCTTGATTCGATGTACTTGCAATAAGACGACCAAATCCTTCGATTTGCTACGATTGTAGGTCACCGGACACTTCAAGGGTGAGGAGTAAGATGCTATATGCAAGCTCCAAGGACAGATTCAAGAGGGAATTGGATGGAATTCAAGTTGAGTTGCAAGCAACTGATCCTAGTGAGATGAGCTTGGACATTGTGAAAGGGAGAGCTCTCTGAACTCATCAACAAAAAACGAATTATATATAACATACACAAATTATTGTTTGACCTTTTTCACTCTAATTGAATGTTTTGGGGTCAATTTTGAGTGTGAATTATTTATATATGTGATTGTAAGTTTTGTATTGAAGTATGTTCGTTTTAATTATATCACTTTGTTCTTTCTTTTACACCAGACCTTTGCTCTTACGTGTCTTATGTATATAACATTTATTTCTAGCAATAATTAAAAAATATAACTGATTCAAGCTGTTCAAATTTTAAGTAGTTTTCAATATTTCAATAACTCTTGTTATTAAAAACTAATCAATTTATTAATTAATCAGTCAAATTTTATTAATTAATAAATTCTTATCGATTAATTTTTATTTAATATTTTTTTCAATTAAATTTGAAAATTTTTAATATTATTTAATCTTCAGCCAATTTTATAATTATTTTCAGTTTAACTTTGGGTCTAATTTTTAAAATGAACTTACTTAATCTCTTTATCATGCCCGTATTAAAAATCCATGGCATCTTCAACATGTTCACATTTAATAAAATTTAGGTTCAAAGAAAATAACATGTAAATATGTTAATTTTTTGACTTACCAAAAAATCTATGATTAAAAAACGAATTAATTCAAGCGATTCAATCATAAAATTTTGAAATTAGCCAATTTTTTAGTTTATTTTTTAACTTTCTGGTTCAATTTATTTTAATAATTTTTATTGTTAAAAATCGACCAATTTATTAATTAATCGGTTAATTTTAGTAAACTAATTAAATTTTATTTAAAAATCTTTATGTTTTTAATTAAACTTTAAATTAAGGAAAGTCACATTTAATTTTATTTCAAAATTTTTAATTTTGTTCAATTTTTAATTTATTTTATAACAATTTAATACTGATTAAATTTTTATTTTTATTTAATTTTTAGTCCGACTTTTAAACCAATGCAAAATTAATGGTGTTGATCTATTTATTGTAATTATCGTAATATAATTAAGTACAATCCTCCATCTAAGGAACTTAAAAGGCCAAGTTAGGAACAAATTGGGATCTCAAATTCTATATTTTTTTTATAGTACAAACTTAATTGATAAAAAATGGTAAAAGATGAATCCAAAGTCGTCGTATCGAACTAAAATTGATACAAACCGAAAGGTCATTTATAACAAATTTAAATACTGATCGGTATCGGTAAGTTTCAAATAATACCAATAAATTCCGACCGGTATTTAAAATAGAGGAATCTTTTTGTAAAATTTTCAAAAAAATTAAACTCTCACTTCCTTCCCACGTCTCATTCTCCATCTTTTTTCAAAGTTTTTTTAATTAATTATTTTTATTTACTTCAATTTTCTTCCTCTCACATCTCATTCCCCTCTTTTTTTAAGTTTTTTTAATTAGTTAATTTATTTACTTCAATTTTTATAATTATTGTGAATTGTGAATTTTTGTTTTTAAAACAAAATAAATATTTTATTACTAATAATAATTATTATAAATTAAATAAAACTTAAAATAAGTTAGTTTTATTTAAATTATTTTTAATATTTATATAATATTTATTTAATAAAGTATCAATAAATATATTTTATTTTAAAAATAAATCATTTAAAATTATTATTTATAAACTAATATTTATTTTATATATTTTTAGTTATTAAATCAAATATTCAAATTTTCTTTGAAATTTATATATTTTAAAAATATTTTTAAATTTAATTATAATTAGTAATAATTATTAAATTAATTTTATAAATTAAATTATTTATAATTTTATAATGATTAAATAATTTTTCATATTAATTGTAGTTATTATTTATATGTGAAATATGCGGAAAAATATATAAAATTTTAGTTATTTTAAATTTCTATTATTACGGCTTTTGAAGACATGATTGCTATAAAAGTATAAAGTATATAGTACAATATACTAATGGATTATTTTCTAATTTTAAAAAATTTTAGGGACTATTTGATAAATTTAAAAAATTACTTAAAATTATATCTGGTATTAATCAATATCAATACAATACTATACTAGAATCCAATCTGATATTAATACCGGTACAGTATAGTTCATTTAAAGTTTAACTGCCTGTTTAAATAGGCTTATATCAGTAGAGCTTTTCTAAGAAGTTAGTAGATGACTGTAATTTAAAAAAGAGCTTTTTTGAAAGAACTTTATATAATAAATTGTTTGACAACATAAAATAAAAGGAACTTTTAATTTTAACTATATTTTATTTTGTAATAAAAATTATTTATACATATAAATATTATTTAAAATATATTAAACAATATGCAAAGTACAATATGTTAATTATTATATATTTTTAAACCATATGAAATATAAATAAAAATATATCTAACCAAATATTTTATATGGATTATAATATAAGTAAAACTAAAATAAATAAATATTAAAACATATAAAAAAGTCAAATAATATTATATAAATCTCAAAATAAACATGAAGATGTGTTTGTGAATATTATGATAATATTTGGGAGAGGAGAATTCTTCTTATAAATTGGTGTCCCTTACATCAAATTAACCCTTCTATTTATAGTACAAAATTTTTAATAAAATACTATCATGATAATAGAAGTGGTACACTAACTATTAAG
>JANZLF010000007.1:31798916-31811379 GCA_026546835.1 Erythroxylum foetidum | reverse complement strand
ATCGGCCCGTAGGTTGTCTTGATTGGGTCCAAGCCCAGGATGGCCGACCCGACCAGTGTTCTTCTCTCTCTGTCTATCTCTCTTTCTCACACACAAAAATCTATTTCAGTACACCATTTATGCAGGTCCATTTCTATACATGTCCTCAGATCAAACATTAGTGGATGTGGGTTCAAACAAGCATTCAGTGTTTGGTCTGGCAGATCATTCATATCACATCATACAAAATCCTATAGCGTTTAACTTGAATTGTTTTGTCATGCTGATGTAAATAGATTATCTTCAAACAGCCAACCAGAAAACACAAACTGCAGCTACTCTGTCCAGTTAGTTTTGAACAGAAATGCTCTCGAGCTTTATTCAACAAAAGATACAACAGACTTATCCCTCTTAGAGTGCAATTATGCCCCAAATTCAATGAAACAAGAATCTGACGTTCTATATCAACAAATTCGATCCATCTTCTTCACTACTTACTATACTAGTACGAATTTCCAACAATCTGTGAGCTGAGATTTTAAACACCATCTCACATCGTAATGTGATGACAAGGGACAATTTTCTCAGCCAAATCTTTCAGTACATGCATTCGATTTCAAGATTGAAAAAAAATTAGGAGATCTTAATAGTCGTCACAAACAATAAAATCATCACATAACTTTCTACAACAAAAAGAACGCAGCCATTTTTATGGAGATTCTCGAACAAATCAGACAGTGAATAACCTTGTTTCTGCAAAATCTTGTTCACGTAAGGATTGGAAAGCGCATTAATGTAATCTCCTTCAGCATCACGCTGAACTGACTCTTTCCTTCCATCCTTGACGTCCATTAACCGCTCTTGATCTTACGTCACATTGCCCTCCGACAGTCTCGACCACATACTATCCTCTGTGACTTCTTCTTCTCCGTCGCCGTTCTGGTTGGTGGTAGTTAATTCGTCAGGCCGGCAAATTCGAGACCGTTGTTATAGAAACTTCTTTTATTTATCATCAAACAGATATACAATTTAAAGTATATTTAAAATTTTTATTATTAAAAATTACCTGATTATTTATATATATATATATTATTGGTCACGAGATGTCTTAAAAAGATTCTAATTATAGGAAGACACATTTAAACTATCCACACCCAGGCTAATCTCCACTCAAGCCGGGTAAGTTTTTTGTAGGAGGCAAAACTCTAATCTCAAGTTTTAAACAGCTGCATACATGAAGACGATTCGAACTCATTACCTCACTTAAGTCAGGAGAGCGACAATTTCATCTTCTAAAATTTTTAAAAGAATTTAAGTTTTCAATACACTGAATAATATTTTAAATTCATATAAATTAAATGAAATATTATTATACTAATTTAGTTAATAAATATATATCCATATAATATTTACTATTTAAGTTAACGTCATCAAAAACAAATTTATACAAAATTTAAAAAACTAATTACTAAATAACAAAAATTTAAGAATTTAACACTAAATTGAAATATTTTAATATTTATAATACTTAAATTAATTCAGATGTTAAATTCTTTAATTTTAAAAATTAATAATTCATTCAATAATCCAGAAAAAAAAGCGCGTTTATCAGAAACTTCTAAAAAATGAATGAAGTTTGACCAAAACGACAAAGTAACGAAGACCGGTCAAACGGATTCGCGCCAAACTGAGACTCTGTCTACGCGGTTAGGTGCGTGTTTTTGACGCCAACCGCTTTGATACGGCGCCGTCCCGCCCTTCCACCCAATCAATTAATAATTCAGGAAATCTTAAAAAATAAGAAACGGTGTAGCTTTATTCCAGACCACTTTCGGCGAAAATGGGTTTACGTACGAAGAACGTCAAGTGGGGTCCACAAATAAGAGAATGACATCATAGAAGGGCAAATAGGTAATTCTGGATTGGCACACTATATAAAGGAGTAGTTAGCTTCGCCGTTTCAGCGTTCACGGTTTTTTTCGCTTCCATCGGATTTTTTTCCCCTCTCCCCACCAAGTACCGGAAAAGACACCGACCGACCGACCGACCGACCGATCGATCTCTTTCGTGTTGCTGATTTTTTCTTGTTGTTATTCTTTGTTAGGTAAGTTTCGTGCTTTTATTCGGTTCTTGTTGTTGCTGTATCTATCTGTTTGATCCTCGTCTTTTTGCGGTGGGAAGCGAGAGTTTTGCGCCGTTGGAAGGCTGGAGAGGTTGACCGGAGAGGGTGTGATGATGCATGGTTGTTTTGGGCTTTGATCTGATAAGATCGAAATTTGAAACGTAGGTTTTCTGAAGATGGCGTCGAAGCGGATCTTGAAGGAACTCAAGGATTTGCAGAAGGATCCTCCCACATCATG
The DNA here is from genome assembly GCA_026546835.1 of Erythroxylum foetidum. Classification (NCBI taxonomy): domain Eukaryota; kingdom Viridiplantae; phylum Streptophyta; class Magnoliopsida; order Malpighiales; family Erythroxylaceae; genus Erythroxylum; species Erythroxylum foetidum. Next base: position 31,809,040 of record JANZLF010000007.1, on the reverse strand, counting down.
CAGCGCTGGTATGTACATATATGTATGCATAACTTCTGATTGTTCTGCGGTTTAATTGTTCGTGTATGTCGTTTTGGTTTTGTTGGATTTTGTTTTTTTAATTGTCAAAACTCATATGTGTATGTGTGTTTCTGCTGATGTTTTTTGGTTGAGGATTGGGTGATTGTGGGGTTGGTTCTGTGGTTATTTTGACTTCAATCATGTTTAGTTCTTGGCTACGTTTACTTCAGGGGAATTCCAATTTCATGTTTAGGTTTGTGCAGCTTTTGCTCTGTGGGGCTTTATTTTGCTTATTGTACATTGGGTGCACTGCTGAATGAATCTCCTTTCTGGAACTCTTAATCTCCTGTTTTGTTGCTTACATAGAGCTTGGTACAGGCTGCGGCAATATTATACTATAATCTTATCGAATTGTTTGGTTATCCTTGTTATGTGGGATAATTCAGGACCTGTTGCTGAAGATATGTTTCACTGGCAAGCAACGATTATGGGTCCTCCAGACAGTCCATATGCTGGGGGAGTTTTCCTTGTTACCATTCATTTTCCTCCAGATTATCCTTTTAAGCCTCCCAAGGTAACTTCGTTCACACATTCTCTTTTTCCTTGGTTCTAATTTTCACGTAGTTTCTTGATCTGTGGACTATACATGTTTATGTTTTTTCTTTTTCTTTTTCGGGTTCAACTGAGTAGTTTGTATGCTTCTTGAATATTTTCGTAACATATTTAGTTGTATGCCATGGGCAGGCCCGCTTTCATGTGTTTTCATCTTTCACTGACAAATGCATAATAGAGGTGGGACTGATAGATGATAATCTTCAGAAATTTCCCTTGTTATTGAAAGAATGATTTGATCTCTGTACTCGGTGAGGAAAGTGGCACTGTTAAACCTTTGCAAAAGGAAAAACTTGAGATCAGGATAGCAGTGTTACTAATAGTTTACCCTTTTGTTTGTATTATCATATCTCTTCATTCTTACAATCACGGGATATTTTGTCCCCGTTCTGCATTCCGGACACTCGAATCCATATTTTACCCCACTTGAGGAATTCTCAGTTACGTGCAGAAATAATTTTTTCTCGAGACCAACGAACAAAATCATACAGGTTTGTTTAGTTGCCATATGAATTGTTTTTTATGGTACTTACGGATCTTTTGATTCTAGAAAACGGAAATTTAAAGGGAACTGTTCAATTGTCTTGAACTGTTTATATACAAATAAAAAATGTAGCTTAGGGATGTATGCATCTGGTATTTTCATAAATGTGATCAAGTACAAACAGAATGTGTTTTGGTTGAAGGAGAATTCTGCATGTTGTGTTTGGTTGTTTAATAGTCTCTGAGTATTAATTTAATACTCAAGCACATGGATATCCTTTGCAGGTAGCATTCAGAACAAAAGTGTTCCACCCTAATATAAACAGCAATGGAAGCATTTGCCTGGACATCTTGAAGGAGCAGTGGAGCCCAGCGTTAACCATATCCAAGGTTCTTACTCTATAAGCTTTAAGAGCTATGATCTAATGAATCAAAACGACATCGATTTGACTTTGTTGACCAAAACCTGATTGGGCTTGAGTTGCTTGTGGGCGAGGAAAAAAAAACAAATTTCCCTATGTCTCATCCGGTTCGGAGCCCTAATGCCTATCTTGATAATTTTTGCAGGTGTTACTTTCAATCTGTTCATTGTTGACGGATCCAAACCCTGATGACCCATTGGTACCAGAGATTGCCCATATGTACAAGACAGACAGAAACAAGTACGAGACAACTGCAAGAAGCTGGACTCAGAAGTATGCCATGGGCTGACCTGAATCATCCGTTATATGTTTTTTTTTTCTCACTGTCCTTGATTCTGTTCTTGGTATCAAAGATGGTTGTTCCCATCAAATGGCCAAAGTGGTCCAAGAACACCACTGCTAAAAGAAAATATTAAAACGGTCGTTTTCAACTGTCATATGGATGTGTCAAACTTAACTCCATTCTTGTACTTTTTTCTTTTAGTGTCAATTTTTATTTAATAATTGATTTTTTAAATTTTATCTACAATTGTTACGTGAATTTTTATATGTATAAATTTTAAAAAGTTATTAAATTAAAAAGTTTTAAATTTCGAAACTAAATCTCTTCCTATTTGAGGACGAAATTCTTTTACTCTGTTTTTGTAATTAAAAGTTTGTAATTATTTAGTAAATCATTAATTATTAAATAAGCAAATGTTTTATCAACCAACTTCCTATTTAAGTGAGTACGAAACTCTTATGCTTTCTCATCGCCGGCACATTTCTCTCGCAATCTTTCGTAGGTCTCGACAAGGTCATTTGGGGCTATTTTGAAACTGGACACTTCACGGTTGCTTCCACCTATTCCATGATTTTGGATCACGACGACACTGAGATGGATAACTGTTGGCAGCTCATTTCGCGTTGGGGAGGCCCCCAACGTATTCGCACTTTTCTTTGCCTGCTTGCGCATGATCCCCTTCTGACCAACCACTATCGCCGAAATCGCCACCTTATTACGGACGGTTCTTGTTACCATTGTGGCCTTGACGAACTCGCACTACATACCCTACGAGATTGCCCTAAAGCTCGTCAGGTGTTGGACTCCTTTCCCCCTCGCGTCCTTCCTCCCCAGTTCTTCTCATTGTCGTCACGCAGGTGGCTCACCACCAACCTCCGGACCCACACGCGAGTTTTGGGCAAGGATTGGTCGCTGCTTTTCGGCATCGCTTGTTGACTGTTGTGGAACTGGCAGAATTCAAGTTTTTTCGACCCGCAGTTCACTTGGCCCCCCTCACCCATTTCTCTCATTGTGTCTTTTGCAGGTCAGATCCAGCGAGCTGCAATATGGCGGCAACACGCTATTTTGGGGCCGATGTCCTCCTCACGAACAGCTGATCGGCTGGCGCCCACCGCCTGGCGGATGGGTCAAACTCAACACAGATGGCATGTGCACACCTTCCTCCTTGTCAGCTGCTGCGGGATGCCTCCTACGTGACAGTTCGGGCACTTGGCTTGGCGGTTTTGTCCACAACCTCGGCTGGTGCACACCAGTGACTATGGAACTATGGGGCGTATTTTTTGGCCTCACCCTTGCTTGGACTCTTGGTTACCGTCGGATTGAACTGGAAGTCGACTCGATCGCGGTGCTCACACTGCTGGCTACTGAGACGAGCCGATCCACCATACTCAATCCCCTTGTTCAGGGGATTCGGGAACTGTTTTCTCATAACTGGACCATTACACATCGCCACATCTACCGGGAGTGTAATCGTTGTGCGGACTGACTCACAAGCTATGCGGTGCAGTTCGATATTGGTTGTACTTTTTTAAACACCACCCCTAGTGGGTATCATTCTATCCTCCTTGAGGATCAGTTGGGCGTTAGTTTCTCCCGACTTGTTTTGTAATTTGTATCTTTTCCCTTTAATCAAAAGAAAAAACTTTGTCTTATATATGTATGTACACTAAAGTAACTCTAGTACCAGCTCTTTGGCTAGTAGTAGTACTAGTTAGTGCCTAAAATATTATTCAAATTATAAATTAAAAAAAAGATTAAACAGGGAAAAATTACTTGTCTTTTCACAAACTTTTTACCTGACTTTGTCTTTAATTTTTAAACAGGGAGAGATTAATAAAGCATTTTTGTGACGAGGCTGAAGCTGGAAGAGCAAGAACACCATTATAAAGTGACTCAAATCTCCGATCACCATCATCAACAAAGATGGTCTCTAAAATTTAGCTATTCTCAGTACTATGGATGGTGCTCCCGCACAAACGTACCATTTTACCGTCTTGGTCATCACCAGACTGGGATTTCTGACCACCGCATACAACATCTTTTGCATAAACTCATATTTACTTCTATGATCCTCTCAATAAAGGACCCGGTACGTTAAAAACAAAGTCAACGGCGTGGCACTAACCGAAACTTTCTGTGGTCAGTTGTACTTTGGTTGGGTTGGAGATAGGGTCGGCTGGAAAAAAGCCTATGGATTGACCCTTGTGATCATTTTGTTCCGTGTCTTTTTTTGCAGCGTGCCGTTTGGATCATCTGGAGCTGTTATAGGTGTTTTGTGCTTCTTCAAGTTTTGGCTAGGTTTTGGCCCGGTGAAAATTGTTAACAATTGTGGTTGGTAGGTCCTGTACCTGTCATGCCTAGTAAGGACAAAATGGCTTATCATTTTGTCGATCATTCACTCAAGACATTCTTGCCTATGAAAAGGTAAGAGTAGCATGAACATTTTCACAACATGCAGAAAAATGAGAGACGTGAGGTGAGAGAGATAAAAGAAGAGAGAAAAAAATATTGTGTATTTTTATGGATCTAATTTTTTTCCTTGTAATTCTCCAAATTTTTAGTAGTAAAATATTTCTATCATTGTCCGTGATTTTTACCCAAATTTGGAGGTCTTTTATGTAAAATATGTCTGTTCATTACTAATTTTTAGTCCTATTTAGCTACAAACTTGTTTTAATCCAGTCGATTTTTACAACAAGTAATATCAAAGCGACGTGAGAAAATTTCGACAAATTTTTTTGTGTAATCCGTTCAGAATTCGGATAAACACAGTGAAAGTTGGTGAACAGTAAACACAAAAGGTGACAACTGTTTATGCATTTATTTTTGCATTAAACTATGCAGTTACTATAATTCAAGTATATAGTACTATTCATGTGTATGGTACTATTCACATATACAAAACTATTCATACGTACAGATACTATTCATACATACGAATACTATTCATAGGAAATAGTGGGAACTAAATTCTGTTCGTAATAGAAACAATGTCAGCAAAATGTGAGATTGAAAAGTTCAATAGGAGTAATTTCTCATTATGAAAGTTGAAGACAAAAGTTATCTTAAGAAAAGATAATTGTTTAGCAGCCATCAACGACAAGCCAACAATATTCACAGATGATAATAAATGGAATAAAATGGACGAGAATGCTATTGTAAATCTTCATCTAGCACTAGCAGATGAGGTGTTATCAAGCATAGAGGAGAAGAAGATAGTAAAAGAGATTTGAGATCATCTCACAAAATTGTATAAGGTCAAATCACTCAACAACAAAATTTTTCTGAAGAGGAAACTATACACTTTATAGCAGAATCCACTTCGGTGACGAAGCATTTAAATACTTTATTTTCTCAACTCACATCATTGGGATACATAATAGAGATAAGTGAACGTGCGAAACTTCAACTCCAAAGTCTACCAAATTTGTATGATCAACTTGTCATCAATTTAACAAACAATACAAACACTCTAGTCTTCGACAATATTGCAGCTGCTATTCTGAAAGAAGAGAGTCGGCGTAAAATTAAGAAAGACAGGCTAACAAATTCGCAACAAGTGGAGGCCTTAGCAGTGATGAAAGGAAGATCAATAGAACGTGACCCAAGTGAGAGTCATAGTCATGGTAAATTGAAATCTAAGAGTAAAAAGAATTTCAAATGCTATAATTGTGGAAATAAAGGACACCTGAAGAAGGATTGTTGGAATCTGAATAAGAAAGATTTTATTTCTCAAGGAAATGCGGTAAATACTTCAAATGGTGGAGGTGCAATGGTCTACGAAGTGGCAATGACTATTGGAGGTAAGAGAAGATTTATTGATGTATGACTTCTCGATTCAAATTCTACTTTTCATATGACCTCTCGAAGAGAATGGTTCCATTAGTATGAATCTGTCTCTAGGGGATCTGTGTACAGCTGTAATGATCAAGATCTAAAGATCATTGGTATCGACGCCATCAAGTTAAAGATGTATGAAGGGACAACTCAGACTATTGAAAAAGTGCGATATGTGGAGGGCATGAAGAAGAATTTGTTGTCTGTAGGACAACTGGATGATCTCGATTTCATATTTGAGATTCAAAACAAGATCATGAAAATGATTAAAGGAACGCTGGTATTTATAAAAGCAGATAAGATTATTGCAAATATGTATATGCTAAAGAGAGTAACTTTGCAAAAAGGAGAGGCATTCGTTGTGGAGACTAGTCCAGATGACAAATCTATAATGACATGGCATAAAAAGTTGGACATATGCCATAACAAGGAATAAAGATACTTGCAGAGAAGAATCTATTTCCAAGTCTCACAAAGGTATCACTACCTTTTGTGAGCATTACATTGTCAGTAAATAGTATCGGTTGAAGTTCAACACATCAAAGTTCATAAGCAAAGAAATTCTAAAATTGATTCACTCTGATGTATGAAAAGCACTAGTTACTTCCCTAGGAGGAGCAAATTTCTTTATATCATTCATTGACAATTATTCAAGGAAATATTGGGTATTTCCTATCAAAAGGAAGACAGATGTGTTTCCGACTTTCAAATTTTACAGAGCGTGGGTGGAACTCAAATATAGTAAGAAGATCAAGTGTTTGCACCCATATAATGGAGGTGAATATTTTTGGTAAAAAATTTGATAAATTCTGCAAGCAAGAAGGCATCAAAAGGTAGTTAACGATGTCATGCACTCCTCAACAAAATGAAGTACCAGAGTGGGATAAATAGAACTCTATTGGAAAGAACAAAAGCGATGTTGAGAACTGAAAGTTTAGATAATAAATTATAGGCAGAAGCAATCAATACCACCTGTTATTTGGTGAATTGAGCTCCATTAATTGCAATTAAGTTGAAGAAATCGATAGAGATGTGAACTGGTAAACCAGTGGATTGTTCCAACCTCCATATATTTAGAAGTCCTGCCTATGTGATGTTTAATGCCCAAGAAACTACAAAGTTAGAATAAAAATCCAGAAGATGTATTTTCTTGGGATATGCTGAAGGAGTAAAGGGGTATCGTTTGTGGGATCCCACTACCTACAAGATTGTTATCAGCAGAGATGTTATTTTCTTGAAAGATAATGATCAAGATCAAATAAAAGATGTTAGCACTTCAAAAGAGAATTCACAGACTACAATAGTACATGTGGAAAGGGAATTTGATGAAAATGATTCTTCTGAAGATGCATCAGAGCACGAGGAGCAAGAACTAGTCGAATATGATGTTTCAGATATTCGGAGATCAACTCACACAAGAAGAGCATCAAGCTGGCGCTTAAATTATATTATAGAAAGCAATATTACATACTATCTTTTAACTAAAGACACAGAGCCATCAACTCTTCAAGAAGCAATGAATAGTTTAGATGTATCTCAATGGATAGCAATAATGCAGGAAGAAATTGAAGCTTTATATAAGAATAAGACATGGGAGCTGGCATCTCTACCACAAGGAAGAAAGCCTATTGACAATAAATGGGTTTACAAGATCAAGCGGAGTGGTGACAATCAATTAGAGTGATATCGTGCTAGATTGGAGGTAAAAGGATATGTTCAGAAGGAAGGAATTGACTTCAATGAAATATTTTCTCCTGTGGTTCGACTCACTATAGCTCAAGTAATCCTGGCAATGTGTGCTACATTTGACTTGCATCTTGAGCAGTTATATGTGAAAACTGCATTTCGTTAGGGAGATCTTGAAGAAGAATTTTACATGCTCTAGATAGAAGATTTTGAAGAAAAATGGAAAGAGAACTTGGTTTGCAGGTTGAACTCTGTATGGTTTAAAGCAGGCACCGAGATGTTGGTATAAGAGATTTGATTCCTTCATCATGAGCCTTAGATACAACAGATTGAATGCAGACCCTTGTGCATATTTCAAGAGGCTTGAGAAAGATTTTATAATCTTGTTATTGTATGTAGACGATATGTTGGTAACAAGTCTCAATAATGATCACATCAAAGAATTGAAAGCCACAGTTGGCTATAGAATTTGAAATGAAGGACCTGAGACCAGTGAACAAGGTTTTAGGGATACAAATTTACTAAGGAAAAAATAATAGGAAGATTTGGCTTTCTTAGAAGAATTATTTGATGGTCTTGCGGTGATTCAACATGCAAGATTGTAAGTTAATTTATACCCCTCTTCTTGTTAATTTCACGTTATCCTCAAGTATGAGCCTTAGCAATGAAGAAGAGATGATGGAGATGTCTTGAGTACTGTATACATCAGCAGTGGAAAGCTTAATGTTTGCTATGATTTGTATAAGACCAGACATTACACTTACAGTGGGAGCAATTAGTCGATCTATGACAAATACTGGTCGAAAGCATTGGAATACTGTTAAAAGGATTCTTAGATATATCAAGGAAATCTCAGATGCTCATTATGTTATGGAGGATCAGATTTTACTGTCAAAGAATATGTTGATGCTGATTATACAGGTGATCTTGATAAAAGTAAATCCTTTACAAGATATATGTTTATACTAGCTAGAGGAGTTGTGAGTTGGGTTTCGAAACTGCAATCAGTTATGGCTACATCAAAAACAGAAACAAAATATGTAGCAGCTATACAAGCTAGTAAAGAAGTAGTGTGGTTGAAGTTGATGTTGAAAGAACTCGAATACAAACAAGAGAACATTATTTTGTTTTATGATAACCAAAATGCTTTGCATCTTGCAAGGAATCTAGTATTTCATTCAAAGACAAAATACATTCGAGTTCAATATCACTTCGTTTGTGAGAAAGTGGAAGAAGGAACAGTGGACATGTAGCAAATTCATACAATGGATAATCTGAAACATTTTACGAAAAAAGCAATCAATGGTGACAAGTTTATGTGGTGTCGATCCTCATATGACTTGACAACCACACAAGCAACATAAAGTGGCAACACAGAAAAGAAAGGTATGAAGATATGATTGATTATCAATCAAATCTTTAAGTAAGGACAAAATAGCTGAGCATTTTGTCAACCATACACATAAGGCACTCTTGCCTATAAAAAGTCAAGAGTAGTATAAAGATTATCACAAGCAGAAAAAGAGAGACATGAAGTGAGAGAGAAAGAAAAAGAGAGAGACAAAATATTCTGTGTATTTTTGTGGCTCTAGTTTTTCTCCTTGTAATTCTTCAGTTTTTTTAGTAGTAAAATTCTTCTATCCTTACCCGTGGTTTTACCTTAATTTAGGAGTTTTCACATAAAATATGTCTGTTCACTATTCTTTCAGTCCTATTTAGCCGCGAACCTGCTCTAATCTGGTTGATTTTTACAACAGGATTTGCTCTCTTTGTGCTACCATCATGAGTGAGTACAATAAGAGGAAGAGTCGAGGTGCTTTCTTGTTTGCATTGTTTACAATGCATGGAGTTGGGATCGTCCTTTCTAGATTAATCCCAATGATTCTTTCTAAAATCTTCCAAGATTCTCAAGAAAATGTTCTATAGAGGGTGGTACTAATGATGGGTGCTCTTCTAGCAGCATTAATATTATACTGTTTAAGGAAGATGCCTAAAATTGCTCATGATACTGCAATGATCGAACCTAATCCTCGAAATGATGAAGTCGAAACTGCTCTTTCTGATATGAGATATGTTCTTAAGATTCATGTGCATGAGGACTCGAACGAAGAACATAACATTACCAAGTTTAAAGTAGTCAATAGCTATCCAATCTCGTGAAATTCCTTCTTTGAACTCCATGGAATCCATTTAATCGTTACTGTAAAAAAATCATACAACACTAGTAAATTTTTGATCTTCTTCTTCTTCCTCTTTTTTCCAGGATTGATGTGTAGTTGGATGCTCTTAGATGTGGCGTTTTATTCACATAACTTAACGCAAAGAGACTTATTGTAGCGCCCCCTTACCGAGGGGTACACACCAGGACGCCCGTGGGTCGTTCTGACGTATATCCCATGCTAAGGAAGTGCTACGATCGCAAACGATCACTAAATACTCGCATGACATCATTATAATTAAACCACATCGCACAATTTACTAAAAATTTAAAACCACAATAATAACTTTTCATTAAATGCCATCAATCCAAAATATAGACAAGTCTATCAGTCCCCTACAGTCACAATACAATCATCCAAAAAGGGAAACTGATAAAAACGTCTATACTAGGTCATCCCAAAAATATAAATGTCGCTCCAGCTGACCGACCTGTGATCCATCGCTGCACTTGATCACGAACTCTCACAGCATGAAGAACTATCACGGGAGCTAGAGTCCTACTGACACTGTCCTGAAAAATATATTGCAATGTTGGGTGAGTTTGCGAACTCAATGAGAAACCATCATCGATGGTTCACCCA
>JANZLF010000007.1:31774657-31796307 GCA_026546835.1 Erythroxylum foetidum | reverse complement strand
TTAAAACAATCCATTTACTATAAATTTCATAGCACCCTCAAAATCATCAAAACCGAAATCAATTTTTCTCACATCTTCCGAAATTTCATACATAACCTACAAGTAACACAATTACACACAATAGAAGAAATCATTGAATTCTCATGCTTCTACTACCCAATTCCTCATTTAATAGTCCTTTACCAAAGCTAAAGTCCAATAAAAGATCGAGGTCCAACATCAGTTGGGTTGGTGATAGGATCAGTAGGAAAAAAGTTTATGCATTGACCTTTGTAATCATTTTCTTCTATGCCATTTTATTCGGCTTATCGTTTTGATCATCTGGAGTTGTTATAGGTGTTCTGTGTTTTAGTTTTGGTCTCGGTGGAACTTACGCTCTTTATGCCACGATCATGAGTGAGTATAGTAACAGGAAGAGTCGAAGTGCTTTCTAGTCTGGGTTGTTTACGATGTAAGGTGTTGGTGTGGATGGTAGAGTTGGAAATGGAAACTTCAAAAAAATCCTAAACTTCAGATCAGCTCCAATAAAAAACCAGAACCTTTGTTGAGAGAAAAACCTTTGGAACTTCAGCAGTATGAGCTAACTTCAATGAATCCTTCAAAATCACTTAAGACTAAAGCTTGAAGATGAATAAGAAATTCCAGCAACAAACACTTCAGCAAAAATAACTTAACATCAAACATTCCAACAGAAATAGAGCTTTAATGCCTCAAACTTAAATAAGCCTGGAGTCTGCACTTTTCCAGCAGTTGCAGCAACTTCTGTACTAAAAGGATTAACTTCAAAGAATGAAAGTTTTATTGATGAACATCATTTGCAACCTATAGGCTTGATGTATTCTGTGTAATAGTCACTCAATAGCAACTAAGTATGTGACTTTCAAGTATTGTAAGAAATCAGTATTAGTGATTGAGTAAAATAAAAACTATGTAGCTTAGGAAAAATGGAAATATTTGCACTTTCAAATCTGCTTCATTTCCACTATTAAAAACCCTTTTCCATACCACTCAACCTACGCACACTCGTAACTACACCAATTCAATAGTAAAAGCAAGGAAAAATTGCAAAAACTGATGAAGAGAAGAAGATGAGTTTTTTCATGAAAATGTGCTGCTACTGTTTCATTCATCCGAAAGTGATGGTTTTTGAGCTTTTTCAATTAGCTCTTCACACCATCCTTGCTTGATTACATCAATGGTCCAAAATGAAAGATAATAACCTGCTAATGTGTAAGATCTTGACAAGTTACATAATCTCATTGGTTCAGCAGAAACAAAAGGAAAATTGTTGGTTGATATACCAACAAAAGCTGACAAGGAGATTTGCTATTGATAAAAAGCTGCAGAAATTAAAAAACAAGCAAAAGATGCTTGAAAACAATAGGAATCAAAAGCTGATGCTCAAATTCATTTCTTCGAATACCTATTATTACATTGACTTCAAATTTCTCAACTTTGTTGACATGTTGGACTTCAATTACTTCAAGTTTTTTTTAGTGCTTCAAAGTTTCATTACTCTGCTTCAGGTTTTTTGCTACACGTTTCTCATCTTCAGATTCTTCATTCTTCAATCTTTCTTTGCATGTAGCTTCATCCTTCTCACTTGTCTTGCTTAGCTCTTCATTCTTTCTTTGGTTTTCAAGCATTTTGATTCTGGTTTTTGGATCCAATCATTTCTGAATTACCCTTAAAACCATCATCTCTAGCTTCCTTTTAAACACTGAAATTCTGGTTCTCAATCTGCTTCTCTTCTTCACTCTTATTGATTGTGCACATTCCTCCACAAATCTCAACATAGCTGGCTGCTTGAAACAACACAAATCAACAACTCCTCCTTTGTTTTGTGTAGCTTGCACTCCTACCATCTTCCTTAAAGATTCAAACCTCCATTTTGGTAATGCTTTAGTGAATAAATCAACAAGTTAGAAGTTTGATCTGCAAAATGCCCTTTTAATTTCCCTTTCTTCAATCAATTCTCTAACATAATGGTACTTCACCTTCATGTGCTTGGTTCATACATGATCAAATGGATTTTCGACCATGGAAATGGCAGCAATTGAATCACAATAAATGGTTACATAATTCTCCTTCAACTCATCCAAATCCCTTAGAATTTTCTTCAACCATTGAGCTTGTTTGGCAACCATATTCACAGCCACATATTCAACTTTAGTTGATGATTGTGTTACTGTTACACTCCTTTGCTTCTTTGAACACTAAGAAAAAACTCCTGAACCCAAGCTACAACAATATCCAATCCTACTCTTGCATTCATTATTTCCAGCATAACTTGCATCACTAAACACATACAACTCAACATTTTCCCTTCTTCCAAACCAAATTCCATGATCAACGGTTTGCTTAACATACCTTAGTATCCTTCTAGCATAAAAAGCATGTTGTCTCGATGGATTATGGTTGAAACCAGCCATTATATTTACAGAACATGCAATATCGGGTCTTGAAGCACACAAATACATTAAGGAGCCAATCACACTTCTATAATAAGACACATCAAATTGCTCACCTAACTTTGTGGTCTCCAATTTCAGCTGATACTCCATGGGGGTTGACATACCACTGCTATCTTTCAAGTTGAATTTTTCAATTAACTCTTCTGCATATTTCCTTTGATGAACAAATATTCCATCTTTCCTTTGATCAATCTCCAATCCTATGAAGTAACTCATCTCCCCCAGTTTTGTCATTTCGAAGTCAGACCTCATCAACTCCTTGAAATCCTCCACAAGCTCCTCCTTAGTTCCAATTATAAGCAAATCATCTACATAAAGAGAGCATATCAGTTTTCCTTTCTTGTCTCCCTTCATATACAATGTAGCCTCACTTTTGCTTCTTATAAATCCATTTTGCAACAAGTAACTATTAATTCTTGAATACCGAGCTCTTGGAGCTTGTTTCAAACCATAAAGAGCCTTCACTAGCTTGTAAACTTTATGCTCTTGTCCTTCTTTCACATAGCCTTCGGGTTGCTTCAAGTATACATCTTCATCTAACATCCCATTGAGAAAAGCACTCTTCACATCCATTTGATGCCCTTTCCATCCATTATTTGCTCCCAATGCCAACAACAATCTCACAGTGTCAAGCCTAGCTACTGGTGCATAAGTCTTGGTATAATCCACTCCATATTCTTGCTTGTATCCTCTCACAACCAATCTAGCTTTGTGCTTGTTGATTGATCCATCCGTGTTGAGCTTGGTTTTGTAAATCCACTTCGAATCCACTACTTTAGTTTCAGGTGAAGGTAAATCCACCAGCAGCCAAGTGCCATTTTATTTTATTGCTTTGATTTCTTCATCCATTGGTCCTTGCCAAACTCCTTGCTTAATTGCTTAATTGAAGGTCTTCGGTTCAGCTCCAGTAGGCATAGCACATTCAAGCATCATATATGCATCATTTGGTTCTTCATCTACCACATTATACCTTAAATCAAAAATGAGGTTAGTTTCATTATAAATCGAGGCTAGATCTCTTGTTTTATGGGCACTATTTGAGCTTGTATCCTCCTCCTGAATTTCTGAACTTGAGTCATCACTTCCTGAACTAGGTGATGTCTCTTATTGGTTCCCTTCCTCTTCAAAATTGTTGGAATTTCCAGCAGCTATAACTTCATCATCTCTTTGATTCCTTTGCTCTTCAAGATTGCCATAATTTCTAGCTACTATCCCTTCATCATTTGGTTCTTCTCTTGCAAATTCTTAAACAATTGGCTCATTCATTGGTATTTCAATGGTAACTTCTCCTGACTTTTTCACCGAATGTTCATCCCATTTCCATCCTTTATTTTCATCAAATTTTACAACTCTAGACACAAACATCTTCTTAGTTCCTGGATTGTATATCCTGTACCCTTTGGATTCCAAGCTATATCTCATCATTACCCCTTTCATTACTTTCTCATCCAATTTTGTCCTCTTTGGTTTAGGAATGTGCATGTATGCAACACATCCGAACACTCTCAGCTGAAGTACCTTTGGCTTAACTCCAAACCAAGCTTTAAATGGTGTCATCTCCTTCAAGACTCTTGTTTTTAATTGATTCTGCACATAAACAGCAGTGAAACATGCTTCAGGCCAAAAATTCTTTGGAGCTTTTATACCAAACATCATAGCTTTAGCCATCTCCACAATTGATTTATTCTTCATCTCTGAAATTCCACTTTGCTGAGGTGAATATGCAACTGAAAACTGATGGAAAATCCTTTTTTTTCAAAGTAATTCTTCATCTCATTCGAAATGTATTCCCCTCCTCTATAACTTCTCAAACATCTCAATTTCTTTCCACATTGGCTTTCATCCTTAGCCCTCCATACTTTGAAGATGCCAAACACTTGATCTTTGCTCTTCATAAAGTAAATCCATGAGTATCTTGACACATCATCAATAAACTCCACATAATACCTACTCCCTCCAACAGATGGTGTCTCCATTGGTCCACAAGCATCAGTGCGCACCAATTGTAATTTTTCTGTAGCTCTCTAATCACTTGTTGGGTATGCTAACACATGGCTTTTTCCCTTTGCACAAGCTTCATATACGGATTTCATCTTGCTACTCAATTGTGGTATACTATGTACTAGCCCTTTCTTTCGCATCTCAATAACTTAATCCAAGTTTGCATGTCCATATATTTTATGCCATAGTTGAGTCATTTCTGTCAATGAGAGGGCAACAAAAGCTCCATCCACTTCTTGCATTTTAGTCTTGAAAACTCTGTTAACCATTGGCACTTTATGCACTAGCTCTCCTAGCTCATTAAAAATTCTACACATTTCATCTTCAAAATACACCTTATACTTCCTTTCCAATAGCTGACCAACACTAATTAAATTTTGGTCAAGTTCAGGAATGTAATACACATCATCAAGGATTGCATTTCTAGCTTTTGTACCTAGTTCCACAACCCCCTTCCAAGAAATCTGTATAATCTCAGCATTTCCAATCTTCACTACCATGTTTATGTTTGTATCTTTCTTCACATATGCCCCTCTTCTTCTTGTCATATGATTTGAACATCCACTATCCACTAGCCATTCACCTGCATTCTCCTCCTTTGCTTCAGCTATACATGTCTCTACATCAGATTTTTCATTTCAGGTTAGATTGCATGTTTCCACTACAAAGGCACTCTCTTCTATCACTGGCTTTTCTGTTACTTTGCAAGTTTGAGATGAGCTTGGTTGATTGTTTGAAGGGTTAGTTTGGATGTTTGGACTGATTTCAGAAGGTTGTTGAGGTTGTTGAGAAGATGGATTGTGCAAAGGAAAGGCATTTTGTGGTCGATGGCTTAAGGTTGGTGAATGGATCGAATGGTACGGAATTTGGTGAATATAAGTTGATTGAGGTGCATATGGTTGTGTTACTTGTGGTTGAGATGTATAGGCTTGAGTTATTGAAGGCTGTGAGGTGAATTGTGATGGATATGTTGCATTTTCTGAATTTGCAACATAATGAGCTTGATAAGTTTGTGGTTTAGGAGCATTTTGGCAAGGTTGAGGAGGGATTGGTTGATTTGGTAGCATAGCTTGCTTTTGTAAGGGATGGATTGTGGTGGTTTGTCAAAAATGGGGCTTTAAGGATTTTGTTGCTCTTGCATCCACTTCTCATAGCATACCCTTTTTGAATGCCCTCTTTTCCTACAATGTATGCAACCCACATTTTCATTCCAAAAATATTCATCAGCTGCATGATTTGTCTTCCCACAGAACTTGCAACTTGGAAACATTCCCCACCTTGAACTCCTAGATCCATTTTGCAATTTGTTTGAGCTGTTCCCTGCATATTGGTTGGTAGGTTGGTAGCTTTGGGGATGGTTCATGTATGGCACTTGATGAGGGAATGGTGTTTGAGGATACATTGGATGTAGTTGATATTTAATATGGTTTTGGTGATAATTTTGGTTTTGTGGACATGAAGACTGATACGGATTTTGAATATTTGGAGGATGGTTCTGCAAATGTGATGGTATTTGAGGTTAGACAGCATTTAAATCAAGATGGTTTTGGGTTAGATTTGAGGTTTGGGTGAGATTTGGTGGATTTTTAAGCACTTTGAATCTTTCAGCCTTCAAAGCATACTCTTCCCCTTCTCTTCGAACTCCATGTCTCTCTTCATGCATCTCCAATACATTGAAGACTTGCTCCAATGTAACAGAATCTGGATCATTGGTGAATTGCCATTCTACAGGTGCAATGGTTGCTTTAAACCTCAAAGGTAATCTGCTCAAAAACTTGTCCACTAATCTGTCAATATTTGTATTTTCTCCAAACTCCTTCAACTGTTGAACCAAATTCATGAATATGGTTTTTGCAGCTCCTACATTTTCTTATCCTTCATCGAGAAATTCTCAAAACTCCTCACTACAGCTTGCTTCTTCAACCTCAAAGATTATGCTGAGCCCACATATTCAAGTTTCAATGTTTCCCACAACTCTTTAACACTTTTGCAACTTGCATGTATGAGCAAGATTGCCTCACTCACTATCGACCTCAAGAAAACAAAAGCCTTAAAGTCCTTGTCTCTCTCTTATCTAATTCTTGTTGATTATTGTTCTGTTAAATCTACTATACCCTTAAAATCAGTCACTCCTTCATTCACCACATCCCAACACTCACACATTCTAAGACAATCCTCAACTCTAAGAGCCCAAGCTTTGTAGTTTTCACCAGTTAAAACAGATATATTAGCTTGCATACTCTGCATATTCATCATGGGAAAGCTTGTACCTGACATGATTTTGGTTCAATCCAAGTTAGTGAACCGTGTAGCTTTGATACCACTGTGGATGGTAGAGTTGGAAATGGAAACTTCAAAAAAACCCTGAACTTCAAATCAACTCCAATCAAAAACCAGAACCTTTGTTGAGAGTAGAACCTTTGGAACTTCAACAATATGAGCTAACTTTAATGGATCCTTCGAAATCACTTAAGACTAAAGCTTAAAGATGAATCATAAATTCCAGCAACAAACACTTTAGCAAAAATAACTTGACATCAAACACTCCAACAGAAATAGAACTTCAATGCCTCAAACTTAAATAAGCCTGGAGTCTGCACTTTTCCAGCAGCAGCAGCAACTTCTATACTAAAAGGATTAACTTCAAGGAATGAAAGTTTTGCTGATGAACATCATTTGCAACCTATAGGCTTGATGTATTCTATGTAATAGTCACTCAATAGCAACTAAGTATGTGACTTTCAAGTATTGTAAGAAATCAGTATTAGTGATTGAGTAAAATAAAAACTATGTAGCTTAGGAAAAATGGAAATATTTGCACTTTCAAATCTGCTTCATTTCCACTATTAAAAACCCTTTTCCATACCACTCAACCTACGCACACTCGTAACTACACCAATTCAATAGTAAAAGCAAGGAAAAATTGCAAAAACTGATGAAGAGAAGAAGATGAGTTTTTTCATGAAAATGTGCTGCTACTGTTTCATTCATCCGAAAGTGATGGTTTTTGAGCTTTTTCAATTAGCTCTTCACACCATCCTTGCTTGATTACATCAATGGTCCAAAATGAAAGATAATAACCTGCTAATGTGTAAGATCTTGACAAGTTACATAATCTCATTGGTTCAGCAGAAACAAAAGGAAAATTGTTGGTTGATATACCAACAAAAACTGACAAGGAGATTTGCTACTAAAAAAAAACTGTAGAAATTACAAAACAATCAAAAGATACTTGAAAACAATGGGAATCAAAAGCTGGTGCTCTAATTCATTTCTTCAAATGCCTATTGTGACTTTGACTTCAAATTTCTCAACTTTGTTGACATGTTGGGCTTCAATTACTTCAGGTTTTTTTTTACTGCAGAAATTTGCTTCAAACTTTAATTACTCTGCTTCAGGTTTTTTGCTGCAATTGTTGCTCATCTTCGGATTCTTCATTCTTCAATCTTTCTTTGCATGTAGCTCCATCCTTCTCACTTGTCTTGCTTAGCTCTTCATTCTTTCTCTGGTTTTCAAGCATTTTGATTCTGGTTTTTAGATCCAAGCATTTCTGAATTGCCTTTAAAACCATCATCTCTAGCTTCCTTTTAAACACTGAAATTCTAGTTCTCAATCTGCTTCTCTTCTTCACTCTTATTGACTGTGCACATTCCTCCACAAATCTTAACATGACTGGTTGTATGAAACAACACAAATCAACAATTGTGATCATTGTCTCTAGATTAATCCCAATGATTCTTTCCAAAATCTTTCAAGATTATCAGGAAAATGTTCTATGGAGGGTGGTATTAATGATGGGTGCTCTTCCAGCTGCGTTAACATTGTACTATTTAAGGAAGATACCTGAAATTGCTCGTTACTTCGTAATAATTAAACCTAGAATTGATCTTTTTGATATGAGACGTGTTCTTAAGATTGATGTGGATGAGGACTTGAATGAAGAACATAAGATTACCAAGTTTAAAGCTGTCAATAGCTATCCAATCTTGTCAAATTTCTTTTTCGAACTCCATGATATCCGTTTAATCAGTACTGTTAAAGAAAAATCATGCGACAATTTCTAGTACTACTGCTAAACTTTTGATCTTCTTCTTCTTCCTCTTTTCAGGATTGATGTGTTGTTGGATGCTATTAGATATGGTGTTCTATCAATAAGATTTGACACAGAGAAACTTGTTCCCGGTGTTGAAGTTAACTAAAGACCCCATTAAAATGAATCCTTTGGAGAAAGTCTGCGAGTAGTCACGAGCCATATTCGTCTCCTTGTTCTTCGAAACAATACCATGTTACCTGTTCATTGTGTTTCTCGTCGACAATTTGGATGTTTCATTATCCAAGTTGTCGGCTTTCTACCTTCATGTTGATCATGGGAGAAGTATAATTAATTTAAAGACGAGAACCCTTCTCTATTCATTGAAGTATATGGGCTGATGTTCTTTTTCACCAACTTTGGACCCAATTCAACAACGTTTACCCTAGTAGTGGAATTTTTTTTGACAAGGATGAGATGTCTGTGTCACGGACTGAGTGCAGTGGCTAGAATAGTGGGAGCGATGGTGAGGACGTACGTTGTTTAAACCTGAAAAAATCATAGGGGTATAGTAGTTTCGCAAAAATCTTCGATTTACCACAGTCATTTCTAGCACAATAAAAAATCAGAAAAATTAAACACACAAATATAAATCAACACAAAAATTTGGTAACACAGTTTGACACACTTTACCTACATCTGCGGGGCTCTCACCTAGCTTAATTCATTCACTAATGACAATAATTTTATACAAGGCTTTACTGAGTTAACACCACTCAATCCTTGATACTATCTCTCGTCCTTACTACTCGTGAAAGAATTTTATACCTAATAGTACGACTACCTCGTACTAACCTCAATAGAGAATTTTTTTAACAATCTTATAACGAAATAACACTAAATAAATAACTCAAGTGGTTAAACAAACTTCAACATAAATTAGAACACTTGAGAAAGAACAGAAAAACAACTCCCCTATAGATTCGGCTCCACTGAAACAAGTCTAAAAGTTATCACCACAAACTATGGGATGATCCACGCACATAACAGTATTAATTCATAGCAGTAGGATAAAGACACTAAGTATGATAGCCCACGCAAATGACCCACTCCAAGATGTTGCAGCCATAAAGAAATCAGTTAACAATTATCATTCACCTGTGACAAACCCAGACAAGATAAAGACCAAACCGAAACAAAGCAAGGAAGAAATCACACAACAACCATCATAAAATTTGTAGTACACTATCATTTTCCTTCAGCCTACAACAACACCTTCCAAAATGATGACTACGCACACCACAACACACTTCCAGCTATCTCCTAAAAAAATATGCTACTTTGGATAGTCATTATCCCCAAAATAAGTTATTCATTAAATCCTATCTTGAAAGAATCCCACATAAACCCAACTAGGTCCAATTATCAAATAATGTACAAAATTAAATAATAAGATATAATCACATATATCTTAACAATCTTCTCCTTTTTGCCATTATTTGTCACATATTTGAAACTCTCCCTAAATGAAATAATTGAACATGTAATCTACATGAGAAAAGAACTCTCCCTTATGCTACCTTGGATAGTCATTATCCCCAAAATAAGTTATTCATTAAATACTATCTTGAAAGAGTCCCACATAAACACAACTAGGTCTAATTATCAAATAATGTATAAAGTAAATAATAAGATATAATGACATATATCTTAAAAATCTCCTACTTTTTGCCATTATTTGTCACATATTTGAAACTCTCCCTCAATGAAATAATTGAACATATAATCCATATGAGAAAAGAATTCTCCGTTAATCCAACATCAAGTTCTAAAAAACATCCATCAAAATTTTCAAGTTTAAGAAACATCTAAAGAAACAATAATGAATAATCATCCAATCATCCAAAATTTTTTCCTTTTGGAACAAAAAGATGCCAAAAAGCAAGATTAATAGTCACGAAGATACCTTATAATCTCCCATTGAGTTGAACAGTCACCAAAAACAATTGATGTCTCCCTCTTGAAGCAAAACAAAACCAAAATGTATAATTTCTTCAATGCGATCAATCTCAACGAATAAAGAAGCATAAAAATCAGTAGTAGGTGCAGTAAAAGAATCATAAGCACGTAGTGCAATAACAGAAAGTCAAGATGACAATTTACTACCAGTTAATACATATGCCAACATATCATTTATCACTTTAATTTCATCCTCATAAGACTGATCAAATTCATAATCCTCATCATCAATTATAGCTTCATATACACATCAATCAACTGAACCTTATAAAACTCAGAAAGCCTAAACAATAACTCCTTTGAATCTTTTTTTTGTTTTTTTGTTTTTGATAAATAACATCAAACTATATTTCAAAAATGTAAATCACACAATCCCTGTGTCGCTCGAAGAAATTCAAACCTGAGCTTATTCCTTGTCACATTATGTCGGTCATCAACTGTCTGGTTGATTTCTTCATCTGAAGTAACTAACTTATCCTCAGTCTGAATAACATGGGTTGCTATTCACAATTTAATAGAGAGTGACTAGATTTTCAGTTTTGATCCATTTGAAACATCATTTGTAACAACTTGTAACATTTAAGTCTTATGTGTCCGACTACTCCACAAAAGTGACATATATATATGAACCTACGATTTTTATTTGAGATTTCTCCTTGGACGGATCTGGTCACACCTATTTTCTCATCATGCGACTTAAAACATTCACCTTTATAACTAATACCTTGAAGGTCTCCTTTAGTCTTATAGATTTTCAACAACTTTTCTAACTTTTCGGTACCTCCATTTAATATTCTTATTTCCTTTTCCGTATTGTCCATCTTCAACTTTGTTTCATTAAGCTTATCTATTGTAGATAACAACTTCTTCTCAAAGTCTTGAATGATGTTCTTTAAGGTAAAGTTTTCCATCTTTAACTTCTCAATTTTCTTACATGTTTGGACCTATTTAGCATACATTAACTCATACGCTTCATAAATATTTTCTTTTTTATCATCTACAGTACTTCATAATTTGAGATTAAGCTTTGAGTTTATTTGTACGTATTTTTTAGAAAATTTTCAATTTACTCACGTTTTCACCCTCGGTTACTTCCTTTTTGGTTGTTGTAAAGCAAGTAACTGGAATTTTGCTATATAAAGCAACTAATGCAACACTTTTCAAAGCTTCTTCTTCACTACCATACTCATTTTTGGATTCATTCTCACTCCCAATGTTTGCATAGGACTTTCTTTTTCTCTTCTTCAAGATGTTAACACATTCCACTTGCATATTTTCAAAGCCTTGACACTTGGGATATTGAATTTTCTTCATTTTTCTTTCATCAATTTGAGTTTTCTTTCTTGTTTGAAATTTCTATTTGATGAGCTCACACCGTTTTTCCTAAAATCGGATCTATCCTTCTTCACTTTCTTTAACCACTTATTGAAATTTCTTGTCAATAACTCCATATCCTTATTATCATCGAATTCATCTTCGAAGTTATTCACGACTTTACCAATCTCGGCTTACAATGCCAATCCTTTGCTCTTCTCTCAATTATCCCTCAACAAATTCATCTCAAAGTTGATATGAATCCTAATTACCTTATCCAAAGACAATTCAGTGATATCATGGGCTTCTTTGACGACTACAATTTTTGGTATGAATCTGGGAGGCAATGATCTCAATGTATTCTTAACTAGTTTAAGGTTAGAGTACTTCTTCCCCAGTTGATGTGCTTTGTTTGCTATGTCATGCAGTCTCTCATAGAAGTCTCCAATGGTTTCACTTTCATCCATCTTCAGATCTTCAAATCTCACAGCCAATATATGAAGTTTTGAGGCTATCACAGATTTTTTGATCCCTCATGTATAGTCTACAAAATGTCCCATGCTTCTTTCACTGATTTACAAGCTGATATCCTAGCAAAGCAACCTTCATCAACTGCACTAAAGATGGCATGCTGGGCTTCAGAATTTCCAAGTGCTCTCTCTTCTTCAGCCCTTATCCACTTAGATGCATCTTTAATCATTGTTTTACCTTTTCATTAGTTGTCAAAGGATGTGTTCAGCCATTTAAAACTGAGTCCCATGCTTTTTGTTCCTTGTGCTTGAATGAATACTCTCATCGGTGATTTCCATGTAGCATAATTTGAACCATGTAACAACAGTGGCCTGATTATTGATGCCCCTTCGCTTATAGCCATAATTACGAAACAAGGATCTGCACCGCCTTACTATACCAAGTTCTGATTTAATGGCCTTGCTCTGATACTAATTGAAAAATCATAAAGGTGTAGTAATTTCGCAAAAATCTTCGATTTACCGCAGCAGTTTCTAGCACAATAAAAAACTAGAAAAATTAAATACACAAATGCAAATTAACATTAAAATTTGGTAACGCAGTTCGACATACCTTATCTACATTTACGGGGCCCTCACTCAACTTAATTTTTCACTAACAATAATAGATTTATACAAGACTTTACTTAGTCGACACCACTTAACCCTTGACACTATTCCTCGTCTTCACTACCACTGAAAGAATTTCACACCCAATAGTACGACTGCCTCTTATTAACCTCAATAGAGGATTTGTCTCAACAATCTTATAATGAAATAACACTAAAGAAATAACTCAAGTGGTTAAATAAACTTTAACATAAATAAGAACACTTGAGAAAGAACATAAAAACATATTATAAAAAAACAATCTTATATGATGTCAGAAAGTATGAGGTTTATACCTTATTATTTGCTCCTCTTATACTATTCAATTAATTTTATATTTTCAAAAAAAACATATTATAAAAAGCAAAAATAGAAAACAAAATTATGTTTTTTTATTTTCATAAAAATTTGAAAACTAGAAGAACCAAAATCAAAAATTAAAACTAAAAATTCAAACAAACATGATTTTTTTACTAAATTAAAAAAACAAACAAACAACTCCTCAACTTGGCTCCATTTAATTTGAAATTATTGGTTTGAATTTAGTTAAAATGAGCTCTAAATTTAGATTTTATTATCTATTTCATAATTATAATTAATTGATTAAATTGATCTCTTTTAATTTATATTTGAGTGTTTATGCTTACATTTGAAATTAGGTTTAAAAAGGGTTGGGTTTTGAGTTGGAATTCCGACCAATGTAAACACTAGTAGTTGTGATGAATTGGATTTTTTATTTCCAATTTTTGAGGATGTAATTCCAAGTTATAAACGTTAAAAAATTCTTCAATCAAGCTTTTTTTTAAAATATCTAAGTCAATGTAATTAATATTAAAAATAAACCACCAAATCACTATCATTGATTAAATATGCGTATCAAATTAAGACCATTTCTCATTATCCTTTTCCCATAAAATATTTAATCGAACCAAGAAATCGACACAAATGGAATAACTCAAAACGGTCCAATCGTTGTAACGAAGGGAAGGAACTGAGAAACCGTCACCTGAAGGACTCATGTATACCTATTTATAACGTCAGAAATCAAAGTTGATCAAACCTAGGCATGCTCTTGAAGAAGACAAACCACAACTTGCCAAAAACCACCTTTCAATACTGTTAAATTTTAAAGAAAAATATTAATTATTAAAAATATTCAAACCCTATAAATTTTATAATATTGATACGAAGTTAAAAAGTAATGCTAAAAAGATTTAATTTTCAAATTTTAGTACATTATATTATTTGTTGACGTGCATAAAATGGCAAGTTACGTTAAATTAGTAATTTTGTGACATGATCATCAAATATTATAATTGTCACATTTTCAAATTTTAGCAAAAATAATCCCACGTTAAATTTTTCTTGACGAGAATAAAATGACGAGTTACGTTGTATTAAAACTTTTGTCACGTGACTATCACGTATTATAATTGTGTCACATATAAATTTTATTATTTAAGAAATTAAAAATTATATAAAAAAATAAGCACGAAATAAACACATAGGATAGGATTTTAAATATTTTTATTTCGACTATCTTTTGAAAGATAATTTCTATTATATTTTTTTATTATGCCGAACATAACATGGCTGTAAAAAGGATATCATCGTACCATAGAAGGACATTAGGTATATATATATATATGTAATATGATAGTTACGTAAGATTATTTATATTAACAAAAAATTTAGTATCGGAATATTGATCGAGTAATATTCTGATACTAAAACCTCTGAAGATTCAAATTAGCCGTCCTTTTGTCCACATTAAGACCCATCTTGACTCCTGTTTACTTGATTAATAATGCTCAACACCATTATAAAGTGGCTCCAATCTCCGACAACATCATCAACAAAGATGGTTTCTAACAATTTAGCTCTTTTCAATGCCATGGACGCTGCTCCCACACAAAAGTACCATTTCACCGTCTTGGCCATCACTGGACTGGGATTTCTGACCACCGCATACAACATCTTTTGCATAAACTCAGTCTCCAAGCTGCTGGGACGCATTTACTTCCATGATCCTCTCCTTAAACGACCTGGTACACTCCCACAATACGTTAACAACCTAGTCAGCGGGGTGGCACTAACCGGAACTTTCTGTGGTCAGTTGTTTTTTGGTTGGATTGGCGATAGGATCGGTCGGAAAAAAGCTTACGCGTTGACCCTTGTAATCATTTTCTTCTGTGCCATTTTTTCCGGCGTGCCGTTTGGACCACCTGGAGTTGTTATAGGTGTTCTGTGTCTCTTCAGGTTGTTGCTAGGTTTTGGTCTCGGTGGAACTTACCCTCTTTGTGCTACGATCATGAGTGAGTACAGTAACAGGAAGAGTCGCGGTACTTTCTTGTCTGCACTGTTTGCGATGCAAGGCGTTGGGATCATCTTCTCAGGATTAATCCCGATGGTTCTTTCTAAAATCTTTAAGGAAAATGTTCTATGGAGGGTGGTACTAATGATCGGTGCTCTTCCAGCTGCGTTAACGTTGTACTGTTTAAGGAAGATGCCTGAAACTGCTCGTTACACTGCAATCATCAAACCTGATCCTAGAAATGATGAAGCTAGGACTGCTCTTTCTGATATGAGACGTGTTCTTAAGATTGATGTGCATGAGGACCCGGACGAAGAACAGAAGATTAACAAGTTTAAAGCTGTCAATAGCTATCCAATCTTGTCAAATTCCTTCTTCGAACTCCATGGAATCCATTTAATCGGTACCGTTAAAAGAAAAATTATGCAAAAGTTTCTTATTCTACCAATAAATTTCTGATCTTCATCTTCTTCTTTTCCAGGATCGATGTGCAGTTGGATGCTGTTAGATGTGGCCTTTTATTCACAGAACCTGACACAGAGAGACTTGTTCCCGGCGATGAAGCTAACTAAAGACCCCATTAAAGTGAATTCTGTGGAGGAAGTTTACGAGCAGTCACGAGCCATATTCGTCTCCTCATTCTTCGGAACAATACCAGGTTACGTGTTCACTGTGTTTCTCGTCGACAGCTTCGGACGTTTCATTATCCAACTTGTCGGCTTTCTGATGATGTCCACATTCATGTTGATCATGGGAGTGAAGTACGATTACTTAAAAAACGAGAACCCTACTCTATTCGCTGTAGTATATGGGCTGACGTTCTTTTTCGCCAACTTTGGAGCCAATTCAACGACGTTTATCCTGGCGGCGGAGCTCTTTCCGACGAGGATGAGATGTCTGTGTCACGGACTGAGCGCAGCGGCCGGAAAACTGGGAGCTATGGTTGGGACTTACGTTGTTCAAACCTATATATTGAAACAAGGTCCAGAATCGGACAGGCCTAAGCACTCTCTCATGGTGCTAGCATTCACCAACATGCTTGGATTTTGTTGCACCTTTTTGGTAACAGAGACAAAAGGGTTGTCTTTAGAAGAGTTGTCCCGTGAAGACGGCGGCGAAAATGAGGTTGAGGAGACTCAGCCATTGATGTCTGGCCAAGGAACAGATGGAATTGGAAGCTAGAAACCTGGAAGCATCAAGCTTTACACTTTGGATCGATATGTGCATTTACCTGGAAAATATATAGTATATGGCCTACTAAGACTTTGATACGTACCAGTTTTGTGAGCTAACAATTATAAATTTTAAAGTATATTTTGGATTGATAAGTATATATTTATAGAGTTTTTTTTTAGTTTTAAAAATATAATATTTTATATAATTTATTCAGAATATATAATTTATAAATTACATAGATATCAAAATTTACTTATAATTAAAATACAACCATGATATAAAAATACTACTACACAACAACTGTATTATAAGTTTATAACAACAACACTTAATGAGAATCTACTAAAATACAGCTTTGTGAAATTATGACATAAAGATATAATTCTCCAAAATATTGTTATAACTTATAATTACAAAGATGATATTAAGTTAAGTCAAATTTAAATTCATTTTTGTACTTAAATTTAAAATTATTTTAGCCATAACTAGTCGTTATCTCTTAATTTAAATTTTGATTCTTAAGTCAGACGATAATTTTAATAAATTTTATTGAGTAATTTTAAATACTTGCTAAACCTGTTATTTCCTACATATAAAAAAAACTAACTATAACAAAATTTTAAAAAAATCTTGTTAAAGATATATAATTTAATACCTTTTCAAATCTATAAGTATTTATGTCAAACATTAAATTCTTAGATTTATAATAAACCAAAACTATATTACTAAGTTCTTAATTATATGTGCCAAAAAAAGTCCTAATGCTAAATTGAGATTTGACCATAAATATAACTCCAAAATACTCATTTAAAATAAGCAAATATTGCTATATTATTATTATTATTATTGTTACTATTATTAAGATTTGAGCACTTAAGTGTTGGGTTCCGAATTCCTACTAATCGTTGAGATGCATTAGATTTTTTAATTTTAATTTTCAATTTCCAATCTTTTAGGAGGTAATTTCAATTACTATGTTTAGATTTCCAATCTATGGCGAGATATTTCCAATCTATTTTTGGTTGCGATTTTTGTAAAAAAAAAGGAACCAGTGGGTAATACATGTTGTCTGATGCTATTTTTTTTGTTATGAAAATAAAAAAATCACAATAATTTTATAAAAACAGGAAAATATCATTTCTTTATATTTTGCAAATAGGTTTTCTTGTAAAAAAAACAACAAATTTTTACTCAAATCAGATAGATAAGTCTTTTACGATGAGTAAAACTCTGATATCAAATTTTAAATAATTATATATATGAGAACGATTCAAACCTCCTATTTTATCTTCTTCAACAAAGCCAATATGGAAACGTACTCTGTCATCTTTTTTACATCTATTTTATTATCACAAACTCCTCTCTTCCCTCTTATTTGTTTCTTATTTCTTTTCAATTCTTGCCTCAAAACATGCGGCCTCACTAACCAGAGTTGAGAAGTTGCAATCGACGTCAACAGTAAGCATATTGAGCATTTTCTGACTGGGGTGATTGTTGGTGCAAAAAGCTGTTGAATATTGGTTTTTCATGAGATGAGTTTTATAAAACTTCTAATGTAGTATTTCTTTTCTTTCAAGTTCTTCTTCTTATTTTGCTTCTTTATCGATATCATTATCACACTCAGTCTGAAGTCCTGCAATGAAGCAAAATTTGAAGATGTTTGATAGTACGCAATTTTATCCCTATATAATAGAGAGACTACTCCCAATAAACTTATATACAAATGCGATAAAAAAATAGTAATGCAGGTTAAAGAGTAAATAAGTAAATAAAATTATTACTTAAAAAAATACGTTATAACCATCATCAAAATTTGAAATTTTTTCTTTCTAAATTTGTTCTTGGACCTCCAATTTTTAATTTCCAATTTTTGAGGAGGTAATTCCAAGTACTAAAAGTTTAAAAATTCTTCAATCTAAGATATTTTATTATCTAAGTCAATGAAATTAATATTAAAAATAAACCCACCAAGTCATTAATTAAAACATTATCATTTATTAAATATCCATATCAAATTAAGACCATTTCTCATCATCTTTCCCATAAAATATATAATCGAACGAAGAAATCGACACAAATGGAATAACTTAAAGTGCTCCAATCGTTTTAATGGAGTGAAGGAACCGAGAAACCCCCATGAAAACTACAGCCTCAAGGGCTCATGTATCCTTATTTATGACGTCCAAAACCAAAGTTGATCAAAACTAAGCAGGTTCTTCAAGAAAGACAAACGACAAATTGCCAAAACCAGCTTTCAACACCATTAATTTTTAATAAAAATGATTAATTATAAAAAAATCAATTTTTTTAATTTTGTAATATTAACCCTAATTTTGGAAAAAAAAATACTAAAAAGATCTAAGTTTCAATTTTTAACAAAAATAACTCAGATATTAACTTTTTCATTGACGTAGAAATGATGCCGAGGCACGTAATATTACTACTTTTATCATGTAATTGTCACATATTATAAATGCGTCACATATAAATTTTACTATTTAATAAATTAAAAATATCAAAATTTATAAAATGATCACGAATTAAACATATAAAGGTATATGTAATTATTTTAGAATTTTATATATTTTTATTTATTAAATGATAAGATTTATACATAATATAGATATAATATGTGATAGTAAGCTAGTAAAAATAGTAATTACATCATTAACATTACCAAAATTTTAACATTAAATTATTAAAAATTAGCAATTGAGCATTAAAAAATTGAGTAAAATAACAAGGGTTAATTAAAAAAATCCTAAACTTGTTTTTCCAATTTTTTAAATTATAACTTGAACTTTAAAAAGTGACCATTAAATACTAAAACTTTCAATTTTTCTTAAATAAAGTTCGACATTAGTATCTCCGCTAACAAAACTAATGTAGCAAGCCACGTCAACCATGTTTAATGACACGTAAGAAGTCAGGTGTTATGAATTTATATGTCATAATTTTGTAAATTGTAATTAATTATTATTTATTAAATTAACAAAATAAAATTAAACAACAACAAAAATAAATGAATAGTTACAAAAAAACCAAAGGTCCTCTTCTTCCTCTGTTCTCTTTCTCTACACCGCTTCACTTAAACAGTAATTGACGTTGTCGCCAATTTTAACTTTGGTAGTCTATCTCTCCCTCTCGAAGCGCCAACCGTCATAGATGTAGCACCTATTGTTTTATTTTTTTTGGTAGCCGTTCACGGGCCCTCCCCATCCCACATAAGTTAGGACTTTCGTAGTAGTTAATTAATGTAATACTCATATAGTATCTTAGAATAGGGACGCAAAGTAACAATTTTTTATTATTGTTACAATGGTTTTAACAATGCCTATTCGTTGTGGGTTGTAAAGTGTTGGTGAAAATTTTGGTAATCACAATAGGTTGAAAACTTTTTAGACAGAGAAAGTAAGTCAAAAAGTGAAAGACAACAAAAAAAATTTCAAACTAAAGAAAATTGGGACTGGGTTTGGAATGAGTGAGTGAAGAAAAAAAATTGGGACTATGTTTGGAATGAGTAAGTGAAGAAAAAGGGGGACTTTAATTACCATCAAAATTGTCCTTAGCAAAATAAAGTTCAATTAACTTAAGGTTTAAGGAGGGACGGAGAAGAGGGAGAAAGGTAGGTTAAGATTTTTGGTTGTTAAACATTTTTTGGCAATTAACCCTTTAAATTTAAAAAAAACTCAAACTTTCGTCAATTTTTCAATTATAGTCTCAACTTTAAAAAGTAGAAATAAAATGCCTAAATTTTTAATTTTTTCAATTATAGCCCAACTTTTAAAAAGCGACAATAAAATGCTCAAACTTCTAATTTTTTTAATTCTAGTTGACGTTATATGTTATTCTCTTAATGCTCTCAACCTTTTGTTTTCTGTTTCTTCTTCTAAAGCCCCAAATTACTCTCACATTACAACGTACTGCATCAGTAAGTTATTCATATTTAGTTCGTTCTCTTGATGCCCTTAGTGTGAGGGTGTCGCGACTGCGTAATTTGAAAATCGAAGGGTGAATGTGTCGAGAGAATAAACTAAAAACGAAGGAAAAAAATTGAAATCAAAACATAAGGTTGTCGGAGTTGTAAAATCTGATTTATGTCATTTTTAAACAACAATATCGTTTTACTTATGTGATTAAACGACGTCATTTCATAATCTTCTTTTGTTGTGTTAATTTTGGATTACGTGTATTAATAGTTAAGGTTTACGAAACCTGAGGCCAGCCACGTCAACAAACTTAACGGAAACATTAATGCCAGGCTAGAATTGAAAAACTTGAAAGTTTGAACGTTTTATTGCTACTTTTTGAATTTCAGACTAGAATTGAAAAAAAATTAAAAAATTGGGTATTTTATTGATATTTTTTAAAGTTCGGGCTATAATTAAAAATTTGACGAAAGTTTGAAATTTTTTGATAACTAACCCTAAATTAAATTATGATATAGATTTGGCATTATATATGGCATCCTAAGTTTACCATAACGCTAACATCGAGTTATATTTGAGAAAATTGAAAAAGCAAGTATTTAATTGTAACTTTTTTAAATGTGAAGTTATAATTACTTGCCTAAGTTTAGGATTTTTTTAAGTACTAGCTACTAACCCAAATAATAATTGAAAGTTGCTTGCAATTACCTAGGTTGAGGACGAAGCTGGAAGGGCAAGAACATTAGTATAAAGTGACTCAATCTCTGACCACCATCATCAACATAGATGGTCTCTAACAATTTATTTCTTCTCAATGCCATGGACGATTTATTTCTATGATCCTCTCGTTAAAAGTCCTAGTACACTCCTACAATACGTTAACAACATATTTCGTAGTGTGGCACTAACTGGAACTTGTTTTGGTCAGTTGTACTTCAGTTGTTGGGTCTCATTTTCGAAACTCAACTTCGGAAACATAAATCGAAAAACAAAGTGGTGGAAACGAAAGAACGGATCATAAATCAAAGAAAACAAAGCGCTTAACTCCGACATCCGAAAACGCATACTTTTAAAACAAAACAAACGTTCAGCATTGGAAAACTATAAAGACACCTGGTTTAAACTAATTCAAATCGGTATATATATTTTTTCCTTTAATCAAAGTAACTTCAATATCCAATTGAAGTCATTCACACTTAAACCTCATTTCATTTTCTTCTTCATATTCATTCATATCTCATCATTTAAACAAAATCTTATTTTTCTTTTGCCATA
>JANZLF010000007.1:31761439-31774273 GCA_026546835.1 Erythroxylum foetidum | reverse complement strand
GTTCCAAACAGTATAAATTGAATTCAATCTCAACTTTCATTAATGTAATTGAATTCAATTCGTTAATGAATTCAATTCGAAAGTTTCCAAACAGCCCGTAAATTTTGCTTCGCTAAGCTGTTTCCTGTTTTATAGTCCCTTTCAACGGCGCCGCAAACGCGCCCTGAAAGGTCAAAAAAAAAGGAAATTTTATTCTTTCCCACTAGTTCGCTTTTCTTGTTCTCCAAGGAATCAGGAAAAGTATTTATCAAGGGTTGGTGTAATTTGAAACCCCCTCTTGTGATCGTCTGAGAGTCAAAATATGGTGGAGGCTGAGCGAGCTCAGAATCCATGGGTGAGTACGGAGCAAAACTTGGGAGTTTTGACCAGTGGTAATGATTTGTCAATGAGGGAGCCGGTGGTCGGAGAATCAGGCTGTCCGCGTCAACAGGCGGGATTTTTCTCCGATGGCGAGTTGGGGATTGGAGAGAGAGGGCTCTCTGCTATCGGTGCCGCGTTCTTGTCTGCAATAATTGTTAATCCTCTTGATGTCGTGAAGGTAGATTAGGATCTTTAATTTATATTTGGTTTGAACGATTGAGTATATCAAGTAGGTTTCGTTTTTTTCGAGGAAATGGTCTGAAAGATGCTACCTTTGATCAATTTAGAGATTGAAGCTTGAGTTTTTCCCAAAATTGGGAGGTTGTTCGATTCAAAATTTTGAGTTTGTTCTTGTTCTCATAATGTTGGGAATCATTCGAAGTTATTGGTCTCCTTGTACTGAATTTGAATCTTCTGTTTTACCGTATAGACGAGGTTACAAGCACAGGCTGCTGGAGTTGCTTACTCACACCCACTTAGTAATATTACAAGTCGTATGACATATTTTGGTCCCAACATGGTATGCTTGTCTTTTCTTTTTTGTCTGTTTCTTTTTGATTTCCAATTCGTTGTATGTATAAACATTGTAATCGATTGGCCAGTATAGATGTTTGCTGATCTAAGGTGTTCACCTTCATGCTCGCGTGCTGGAGTTCATGGAACAGTATCAATTTGTCCTCCTGATTGTTTTCATTATAAAGGAACCTTGGATGTGTTTCACAAAATCATAAGACAGGTTAGAAGCTCTTCTATGTTATGTTTAGAGTGTGTGATCCATTGATTCTTTCATGAGATTACCTTCACAATACAAGGTCATCATTGGAATAGAACTGATTGAAGGGCTGTAGTCACTGAATGGCCTTCTGTGGTTATCTGTTGGACTCTTTTTGCATATTGATTTCTTTTGCTGTTTGTTTATAGTCTCGAATCCCTGTTGCCAATCTCTGTTCATAATTTGATGGCATAATCACAGGAAGGAATTGCTAGACTATGGAGAGGCACGAATGCTGGTTTGGCTGTGGCAGTACCAACAGTAAGTTCGAAACTGAAAGTTAGAATCCCGTCCTTTATGCTTTGATTTATCTGGAATATATGCTTAGGTCTACTTTTTTGATGGTGCAGGTGGGAATCTACTTGCCGTGTTATGATCTGTTTCGAAATTGGCTAGAGGATCTGACATCACAGTATCTTCCTGGCACAAAATTATATGCTCCTTTGGTAGCTGGCTCTTTGGCGCGATCTTTAGCTTGTGTAACTTGTTATCCCATTGAACTGGCTAGAACCCGCATGCAGGTAAAAACTGTGTTTAATGCTATTCCTTTCCAGTTTTAATTTGATCTATTATGTGGTAAATTATGGCACTGAAAACCTTAGGCCTGTTACTATTTTTGTTACATTTGCAGGCTTTTAAGGCTGCCCAAGTTGGTCAGACACCTCCCGGAGTCTTACAAACTCTACTTGATGTCATCTCCAATGTCAGGAGCACAAATAATCCTCTAAACAACTGTAAGTCTCTCATCTGCTTTCTATTGTAACTCTTTTACAGAAAATTGTGCCTCGTGGATAGAATAGTGAATGATCGGAAGAGTTGTATCATGTTGAACAATGGGTGTATGGCTGTGGGGCTTTGATATATGTAATAAGGAACATATTTAGTATTGTTGACTGTATATCTCTAGTAATGGACAAACAGAACAATCTGAAAATGTTAAATGGATACTTTGGGAATTTAACTTTGTTGCTTGAGAAATCAGCTCAGGTATCGTTCCTGTTATTTGCTATACAAGTTCTGCATAAAATAACATATCTCTTGCAACAGTGAAGGGTTATCGCATACTGTGGA
Source organism: Erythroxylum foetidum (assembly GCA_026546835.1). Classification (NCBI taxonomy): domain Eukaryota; kingdom Viridiplantae; phylum Streptophyta; class Magnoliopsida; order Malpighiales; family Erythroxylaceae; genus Erythroxylum; species Erythroxylum foetidum. The sequence continues at coordinate 31,772,070 of JANZLF010000007.1, read as the reverse complement.
CAGGCATGGGAGCACAGCTTGCTCGTGATGTGCCATTCTCAGCAATTTGTTGGCCAACTCTTGAGCCAGTAAGAATTTTTCATTTCACTTTAATTTATTTTAGATGTATTCTTTCTGTCGCTGATAGATCTTATATTTTTTCAGAATTTGCATCCTGTACATTTTTGCCAGTAACCACCCCACTTCTTTCTACTGGTGTAGATTAGGAGAAGACTTCTTATTTTGGTAGGTGACGAATCCAATGTGGCAGCCATATTTGGTGCAAATTTTTCAGCTGGATTTATTGCAGGGAGTCTTGCAGCTGTTAGCACTTGTCCCCTGGATGTTGCCAAAACCCGAAGGCAGATAGAGGTCATTACTTTCTGCGCCAACTTCACTCTGCACATTTGTAGACTCTACTGTCTATCATCATATCTGCTAGATTTCAATAACTTTCATATTAGGAAGAAATTCTAGAATGCTTTGGATTATCAAATACATGAAGCATGAAGTGAGATGTCTTATTTGTGGTTTATGACTAAACAAGGAAACAGGAACTTGTGTAATTGGGATAAGATCAATTATAGCATCCATCTGCAATATGTTTCTGTCAACTACACTTGCATTATAGAATATAGACTGCAGTATTGACAAGCTTTTATTATGTACTACGTTATGTTCTTGATTTCAGAATGATCCTATAAGGGCGTTGAGGATGACAACACGACAAGTACTGACGGAAATTTGGAGGTATTATTCAAGCAAAATAGTTCTGTTTTTCATAGTATCCTACGTTTAATGTGTTTCCTATGTTGTCTATTACATAAATAAAATGTTAGGAATAATGGTCACAAAGGAGAGTGGTTAGTCTATACAAGGAAGAAGAAGACAAGCTGTAAGCAGTAGTGAGATAGCTAGATATCAATATATTTTAGTGATTCAGGTTGTTAGCAGGAGATATCTATTCCTTAGAAGTTTGTTAGGATAAGTAGATATAAAATAATATTCTGTGGGAGAAGGGGCATAGGCATTAGATTGGAAATAATTCTCTGGAAGATTTCCTGAGATTGTAAGGGGGTTTCCCTTGAGAAGAAGGGTCTTCCTTCTTGTTTCGGAATAATACTGAGTTATTGCTCTCTACCTAGTGTTATTTAACACATGGGTAGCTTGAGTTGAATTGTTACCTAACATAAAAACCATCTTATTAAGTGTTCCTATTGCTGTTCTGATGTTAGACATGTGTTCTTGTCTTTTTATATGGTACCAATGTTAGTCTTTTCCAAACTTTCATCATGTTCTTGGGGATGGTAATCTTGCAATGCTTTCCTTATCCTCTGCATGATATCTGATGGAAAGTGGAATGGAACCCTCTAGCTAATAAAATTTTTGCATGTCAAGCCCTACAATTTTTGTTGCACTTTCAAGTCTGGTCTACATGTACGTGTTGATTCAGGCCTTTACTGAAATTTTGCATCTAGTGAGATTATTTTCAAGCATCCATAATTATGGGAGAATTGGGAAATGAACTTAACCTTTGTGAAGTACAGAATTATACTCTCTGAGGATGTGGAGATTCCTATTCCCTACCAAATATCAGTATAGGAGACAGGCTAGCACATTGTTTGTGTTGCTCTTGAGATGTACTTCAGTGACAGGTTACAAGCTGTTTTGAAATTATTATCCCGTGATTAAGCAAGAGACATAATTATTAATCTGTTAAAAGTTAGTTGTACTGCTACTACTCCACTAAATTCAGCACAATCCCAGCCAGTTCTCAATATGGTTGATTAGATATTCCACGGTTGTATCTGAACATATGAAAAATTGACTGGTGTAGGGATGGAGGATTGAAGGGACTCTTCATGGGAGTTGGTCCTCGTGTTGGTCGTGCTGGTCCATCTGTTGGGATTGTAGTTTCATTCTATGAAGTAGTGAAGTATGCTTTCCATCACCGGCATCCGTCGTCGTAATCATTATGCTGCATCAGTTTTTCAGTCTTCACTGAAGCAAGCGTTTGGTGATGGCCTGAGAGCAACACTGACATTGAAGAAGCAAGTAGCTGCTCTTATGTGAATAGTGTATCACCCTGTACAAAAACACAGTTTTGACAGTGGATGGATGCTTTTCGCAACCCCAAAAGTGCATAATCCTCTTTTTCCAAATTTTGCTAAACAGCTTTCTCCTGAAAATGCTGCTGGAACTGAGAAATTTTGTACTGTAGAAAATTCCAAGTTTTTGTCTGAGATTTGGTCTCAGATTCTTAGCATAGTTTTACTTTGGTCATCAGGTTTAAGGTGTAGGACATGTCTTCTGCACCGAGAAGTCGTGTCTGTGTAGGTTTTGTAGAGGCCAATGCTATGTCTTGGAACTAATGAATTCTTACGTTAAACTGTCATTCCAATGCTGTTGGAAACTGGAAACCTGAAATTACATCTTTAAGGTAATAAAAGCAGCTTTTACTATAATTTGAATAGCCTTATCTCAAAACTCTGCTGCATTCTCTTCCACTTCACTTGCTATTTTCTAAAGTACTACTAATTGGTTCATTTAGTTTTCTTCTTACATATTAAGTTAAATTAAACTTGGCTAATTACGAATTATGAGTAAATTACTTGATGAGTTATAGACTCAGATTCATCTTTAAATCTTTTCTTGTTTACAATTTCTTTGTATAAGTTGGCAAAATTTTTTATGATTTCATGCCTTCTAATGAAAACCTTCATTTCATTTTCTGTTTATGCCGTGTGAGATAAATGAGAAACAATAGAGAGTGAATATAAAATTAAAAAGAAAGAAAAAAGATACAGAATTAAATACGATTCAAAAATAATAATTTAAGATACTTTAATAAATGTTAGTTTAGTTCGAGTTTATCTCGTTCGGATTGAAATTATAATTTTAAGAATTATATATTTTTTTCTAAAATTAATTAAAAACTTGTGTGTTTTACCTAAGCAAGAATTAAAAATAATCATAAAAAAGAGTAATCCAACGAGAACTGTCATTGAAAGATCAAATAACATGAAACACTCCCCATAACCAAAACTCTACCCTATTACTCTCGAAAGAACAGAAAAAGGGTTACATTGCAAAAACTCTATCCATTAACAACCCCTCAAGCTGTTCTTGGTCATGACTGGTTTTTCTTCGACCGATGAAGAATCAGTGGATAAGGTAAGTGAGCACCAAAGCCACCAGCATCAGAACATATGCTATTCCTTGGTCTATTGTGGTTCCTGCAAATGTGTAACAGATGAAAAGAAATCAAATTTATGAGTAAAAAGTGATCACATAGACATTAAACTTTGAAAACTTGATAAATACGGAAGCTGATCATCAAAAGGGTTCTCGATCATGATCGTTTTAAATATCAAACAAAAGCCAAAGAGCAGAAAGGACTCACCGTCGCTGGTTGGTGATGGTGCAGGAGCAGAAGATTGTGCTAAAGGGAAGATCATCACATACAAGACAGCAATTATAAGAAAAACGTTGAACGAAAAGTTGGTGAAATCCATAGCTTTATTTACGTCCCTTGTCGATTTTATCTCTTTGCTTTCTCACACACAAAAACTCTCCCTCTCTCCGGAAGAAACAAAATGCAGATATATATATATATATATATATATAGAGAGAGAGAGAGAGAGTCTTAAGAGTAGAGAGTAAAGAACGTTTAGAACACTTTGAACAAAGCTAAAAATGAAAGATGAGGAGTTATAAAAGGTGATGATTGTGGACGGAGGAGCATCTGAACTTGTTATTTATAGGAGTTTGGGTTAAACCGCGACCGACGTAGGATAGAGAGCTCCAAACATGTGGGGACTGTCTCCGTCTCCCCGCGAGTTTAGTTGACCTATAAACACGCATAACCATGTAACCAGTGCTGTTCTTCTTCTTCTCTCATTCTATCCAAATCCCCATTTGTTTTTGGTTTCTTCCTTTTCCTTAAGCTTTCTTCCCTCCTAATGATGAGACCAAGATGTCCAAAAAAAGTCTTGAGTGGTTTTGGCCTTTTGGGTTTCATAAGGCTGAAATCTTGGAGTGGTCATGTAATAAATCGTTTAGTTAGTTTGTTTGTTATGCTTCTTGCCAGCTTTACTTGGCAAAGCTTTGTCAGGTTCTAAAAAGAGTTTTTTCAAAGATTTTAGTCTGGCTGCTATTAAAAAAAAAGCTTTTTTGAAATAGCTATAACATAAAAATAAAAATTTTTATAATAAAATTATTTAAAATATATTAAACAATATGTAAATTACAATATATTAATTAATATATAATTTTAAACCATATGAAACATAAATAAAAATATATTTAACCAAATCTTTTATATGGATTATGATATAAGTAAAATTAAAATAAAAAATAAATATTAAAATATATAAAAAGTCAAATAATATTATATAAATATCAAAATATACTTGAAGATGTTTTTGTGGGTATTGGAGAAATTATATGTAAAAATATAAAAGTAAAAGGGACTAAAATAAGCTCATTAATTGATATGAAAAATCTGCCTAAAAAAGTACTTTTTTTGAAAAACTCTAAATTTAAGCTTCTTAAAAAGTTATATTTTAGCTTTAAAAAAAATCATTTATACGAAGAAAAAAATGTTTTAAAATTTTATAGCTCAATATTTATTTTTTTTAAAAATAACTTTTGCGGTAAAAAAAAAACTAAAACAAACATGCACTTATTTGCTGCTTAATTACATAAAATTATTGATTTTCTATTCTCCAAACTCTTCAAATTAAGCTTTGTTTTTCAAAATGTTTGAGTCCGACCCAAACTTATATCGTGCTAAAAAGGCTCATATAAGTTTTGTTTTGAGGGTTGAATTTGGAGCCTGACCCAATCCTAACAACTGATTTGTTAGACCCACCATCAGTTACTATGCAACTGAAATGAAGAAAACCATGTGTGACTTTGACTCCATTTTTAAACAGCTAATATTTGTTGTTAAGGTCCCAATTGTTGCACTCATGGAGACTATATCTGATTGGTCACCATCAACAAAGAGTTAGGGCTACAACTTCAATTTGAGAAAGTTTGAGAACTTTTGTCTCCTTGTATTGAATTAACCAGCAGACATTAATAGCTTATCACATTCAATTCACCATGTAGGCTCCAACTTAATTGTGGGCATCACGTCGAATTGCTTCATGGAATTCTTTAAAGTGCCTTCAAATGTAATTCGAGTATCTCTTTTTTTATTTATTTATTAAATACTTTATTTAAATTAAGTAATTTATGAACTAGTATTTGAAGAGTTAAATCATTTACTCAAATTAGGTCATTTACGAATCATATTCATATTGAAGAGTTTATTGTGTAAATATCTAAAGTGTAATTTTTTCCCCTTATAAACATGATAAAATAACTCGAAAAATGGGTTATATATTTTTTAATGAGTAAGTGTGTGATATTAATTTGGTTCTAACTCCAATTTAGAATTATGAGAAAAAAAAGCAATATATGAAAATTTGAAAATAAGACAAATTCTCTGCCAAGTATTCCTTGGAAATATAAAGAAAAAAACAGAAAAGTAATAAATACTACAAAACTCTAGAAATTGAGATGTTATTCACATTTTGGATATCAATATTTTCAAGATCGGATTGAAAGTTAAATTGATAAGTGAAAAAGTTTAAGGTTTAAAAAATTTAATTGATATTAGATCGTCATAAAATTAGCTAAATATTGAATCAAATTAACGAGTTTGAAATATAATTAGAAGGTATTGTTTTTATTTATAAAAAATTTAAAATTTAATTTAAAAATATTATTAAATAAAAAAAGTGATTTGTCAATTAAATTTTAAACCAAAAAATTAAAAATCGAACTAAAAAATTAGCCGACGGAGAAAATTGTTTAAAACCCTAATAAACAATAACTCGTTAATGACAAAAATTTTAAAATTTCAAATATATTATATATTAAAGATTTTGGATTTTCACATGGAGTGAGTCCGAAGATGTGGACGTCACAAGAAAATGAAAAAATATCAGCAATCAAGTTGGTGGGTCCTTTACATCAACATCCGACTGTCTCTTTCCTCCACACAACTCCCGATGACCCTCCAGCGCTCTCCGGCGGATGACCGGCGGGATTGGGCAGGGTTGAGAATTTAGAATGTAATAAATATGTACTACAGAGTTTGTATGGGGGGAGAGGTAAATGTGCAGTTAATGTTTTGCTCATACATTTCGTGGGTTTCTAGTAAATGATGTTTCAGCTACGGAAGTTAATGAAGCTGCGAAGGTCCCATGATTATATATATTTTAGTTGTTACCTGGATATAATAATTTATAAATTAATTGATATTTTAATTTTTTTTTTTTTATTTTTATCAATTATTCCCTTCAAAATTTTAAATGAATTACTAATTTTAATTTTAAATTTTATTTTTTTAGAAAATATCTTTTAGTTTTCATTACAAATAATAATAAAACATATGTATATTAATCAACTTATCAGGCGCTAGCAGTTCTAGACACCATCAGGTATATCATTTAGTTATATTATATTTTTTATTTATTTAAGTATTTATTCAAATTTTATTTACATAATTATTTAGCGTGTAAGTTTTACTTATTTACTCTTTAACCTGCATCACTTTTTGTTGTCGCATATATATGTGGGTCTACCAGAAATAGTCTCTCTACTATGTAGGAGTAAGATTGTGTACTATCAGATCATATATAATAAATTGTTTATTTATATAAAATTATATTTTTATTCTCGATCAACCTTTTTTTTTTTCAAAATTTTAGGCAAATTATAGTTTCTTTTCTTTTTCTAAAAAAGCAATTATTTTTTCAGTGCCGCTTATTATAACGTCTTGAATTAGAGAGTCTCACTTATTTTTCACATACAAGGTAATGGTCTACTAGGGCTATAAATGATAAAAGGGTTGCATGCATGCATTTAATTCGATTCTGAAATTATGTTCAAAGAAGCTGACGAAGGGAGGCTTTACCTACATCTGCCATAGCCTATATATCATCAATCTGTAGGCTGTGTATGATAAAGAGACTCTCGAAAGGGAAAGCATAAATAGTTACCCACAAGCCAAAGTCTAGATCACGTTTGGATGGAAATTGTAAGTAGCGAGATTTGTAATTATTATTTATCGTATTGCACCAAATATAGGAGCATAATTAGGTTTCCATCCAAAAATAGCCAATCCATGCTTGAGAGGACAACCTATTTGAAGGAGAAGTTAATTCTTAGTTCTCTTACTTTAGCTTAATACAAATTACATTTTTGATAATGTGGTATTTCGTGTTAAACATTGTTTCCTTTTGGCTAATAATAACCTATATATGTTTTTTATTGGTGTCTTATCATGGAAAGTGACATTAGTATATGTAATTAACTATATTATGTAGTGGTCATAATCACTTATTATTATTAAGTAAATACTATATTAAAAGATAAAGAAAATCCTTGACTTTGGGTATGGAGCAGCCTTAAATCCTTGGGTCAGCTGTCCCACCTTATGAGGTGCCTACAAACCAACGAGGGGATTAGTCACTGGGTCCGCCGGTAGATACCCTGATCTAGGATAAAAAAAAGATAAAGAAAATATTTCGTAGTCGATAATTGGTAATATGAATAATGTTAAGATACTGTATTTATCCGTTTATTTGTCATTTACTACGGTGTTGTCGTTTTAATTAGTTTGTATATAGACAGTTGCTTTACCTGTACAGTTCTTTAGCTTTACTTGTACAGTTATTTCCCATATATATAAAATCTGACTAATGTAATACGTAGGAGATATACACAGTCAGTTCTTCACTTCTACTTTTTCTGTCTCTCGAAGTCTTCGTTACATGGTATCAAAGCAGTAACGATCTCGGCATTGATCGTTGCTGGTGGTTGATTGGAACCAGATACAGCAAGGAGATTTCTTCGGAGGTGAAGGAAATCGTTGTTTCCTTGAAGGATCAAGAGGTTAGGGTTTCGGAAGTTTGAATAGTCACTTACGATTGTGACCTCAGCTTGTGCTAATTGCAACGACTGACGGTATCTCAGCGGAATCGCCTACTGGATCCAGTTATGAGCTTAGTCACCGCTGTCCTGATTGGGAGTAATTTTCTGAGTTGGAGTAGGTCTGTTAAAATTGCCTTAGGAGCTAAGATGAAGTTAGGGTTTATTGATGGAACATGTCCAAAGCCTAATCCAGGCACAGTTGAATGCGATAAATGGATTAGGACTGATTATATGGTTAGATCTTGGATATTGAATTCGGTATCGAAGGAAATAGTTGAAGCCTTTATCTACACTAATTCTGCTCAAGAGTTGTGGTCTGATTTGGTGGAGAGGTTTGGAGAAAGCAATGGGCCTTTATTGTACTCCTTACAGAGGCAGATTAGTATAGCAACACAGGGGAATATGTCAGTAGCTAAATACTTTATTGGTTTGAAGAGGTTGTGGGATGAGCTTTGGTGCCTCATGTGTGTCCCACAATGCACTTGTGGGGTAGCAACATAATGTACCTGTGGTGCACCTAAGGCTTTGGCTGATATGACCGCAATGAATCAGTTAATGCAATTTTTGATGGGTTTGAATGAAAGCTTTGATCATGTTAGGAACCAAATCCTGGTTATGGAACCATTACCTTCTATCAATAAGGCCTATTCTATGGTGTTGAGAATTGAAAAGCAAAGGGAGGTGCAGATGGTATTTGGTGAAGGGATAGATAATAATGCACTATTACTGAATACAGAAGGTGGTAAACGGGTTACAGATGGAGGAGGCAAACATTCTGAACAAAAATGGAGCAATGGGGACAAGAGTGCATTGTTTTGTAACTATTGTAAGAAAAATGGGCATTTGAAGGAGAATTACTTTAAACTCACTGGTGTACTGGATTGGTACAAGGAGTTACAAAACAAATGAGGTAAAGGGAGAGAAATCCTATACTGCTAATTCAGTAAATGATAATGCTTCAGTCATTGTAGATGGAAATACATTACCAGATACTTCTGTTAGTGCTGCTGCTACTCCTTCACTGTCCGAATTGATTAAGCAAGAGCTGCTGAAATTGGTTCGAAATAAAGCATTCCTGGATCCTCTTATGGTGAACCTTGCACAAGTCTCAGATTTTGCAGGTGCACTTCCTATCTTGGCTCTTTCTAGTCTTGATGACATAGATTTATATTCTTGGATAATAGATACAGGAGCTTTTAATCATATGTGTGTGGATATTTCATTGTTTACCAAACCTATTGTTCCAGCCACCTACATTCATGTTTATCTCCCTGATGGCACTCAGAGTCGTGTACATCACATTGGAAATGTTCTTTTACCTAATAACCTTGTTTTGACGGATACTTTGCATCTTTCCACTGTCAAATTTAATCTTTTGTCTGTGAACAAGCTTGCCATTACTTCTTCGGTTACCTTTAAATTTTTCCCAACCTATTGCCTTTTGTAGGACCTGAGGACTAATCGAATTTTGGCCATAAGCAAGGTTGTAGGAAGGTTGTATATCCTTAATAAGGATTCTTTCAAGGCTGATACTATAGCAAAATATTTCTTGTGTACTATTGCAAATAGTATTGTCAATGTACTCTGTGTCTATGTACAAACTTTGGCATCAACGTTTAGGCCATGTTTCGAATAATGTACTTAGACATGCCATTTCTTTTGATAATAAAAGTGCTGAAGAGGTTGATATTTGTGATGTGTGCCCACTTGACAAACAACATAGATTGAAGTTTCCATTTAGTCACATTCATACTGTATCTATTTTCTAGTTACTTCATGTTGACATTTGGGGGCCCTATAGTCATCCTACTATTTCTGGGGGCAAATTCTTTCTAACTATAGTGGATGATTTTAGTAGGGCCACTTGGACCTATTTGTTAACTCATAAGTGTCAAGCCCTTAGGTGTTTGGACAAATTTTTCAAGATGGTTAGCACACAATTTCAAAAATCTATTGAGACTATTCGCACCGATAATGAGGGTGAATTTTTGAGTGGTGAATGTCAGCGGTTATTTACTGATTTAGGAATCATTCATCACATGTCTTGTATGTATACACCTCAACAAAACGGGATTGTGGAGAGGAAACACAAACAATTGTTACAAATAGCAAGAGCTCTCATGTTTCAGGCTTCTTTACCTAGACATTTTTGGGGTGAATATATTCTTACTGCTACTTACATTCTAAATAGGTTTCCTACTTCCCTTCTTTAGTGGAAAACCCCTTATGAACTCTTGTATGGTTCACCTCCTACATATGATCATTTCAAGTCTTTTGGTTGTTTATGTTTTGCTATCAATGTCAAACCTTATAAAGATAAGTTTGATCCGAGGGCTTCCAAGTGTATTTTCTTAGGGTATAGTTCGAGGAAAAAGGACTATAAGCTGTATGATTTGATCTCTCATTCCATTCTGGTTTCTAGGGATGTAGTTTTTCATGAAACTACTTATCCTTATAAGTCTGTCTCTACTGCACCCTCAGATGTTCCCCTTCCTTTGGTGTCTTCAGATTCCTTTTAAGATGTTTTGGATAGGCAGTCTTCTGTTCCTACTTTTTCGCTTCTTAATGAAGTTCCTATCCATACTGTGTAAGTGTAAGTCGTGTACAAGTCGACTTGTTACAATGGATAAGTCGACTTACACGCATCCAGTACCGATAAGTCG
>JANZLF010000007.1:31658915-31669123 GCA_026546835.1 Erythroxylum foetidum | reverse complement strand
CTTTGTCAACATACTATAACGAACTTGTCTCTATATTTCAGGAAATTGATCACAGATCCATGTCCCAAGGAGATACTATTGAGGGAGTAGTTCAATTGCATTCGGCTATGGCTTGTCTTCGTGTTCACATTTTCTTAAGTGGACTTGATTCCGAATTTGAACAAGTATGTGGAGAGATTTTACGAAAGGATCCAAAATTTGATTTGGAATCCACTTATGCATATGTTCGTAGGGAATATCAACAAAGGAAGACCATGGGAAATCAACCAATTTCTGAGAGTGCAGCTATGGTGGCAAACCAAATTCGGCAAGAATCATCGTTTGGATCATCAATGAATCGCAAAGGTAAATCTGGTGGAAAATCTAATAATTTTATTTGCTCTCATTGCAATGAAACAGGTCATACTGCTGAGAGGTGTTATGAAAAGATTGGTTATCCCGACTGGTGGGACTTTACAAAGAAGTCAAGGAAGAAGATTGGAGGAAAAGCTACAATAGCAGTTGCAGAACCATCACAACCTATAGCAAATGTTACTCACCTAAGTAATGTAGGTAACGCTACTGCATTTACAACTTCTAAGAACGATACTTGGATTATTGATACAGGTGCATCTGACCACATGGTTAGGGATTCTAGAAAATTGAAATCTGTTTGTCCTCCCTCTCAATCCATCATCTCTACAGCTAATGGTAGTATTTCAGCTATTACTGGTGAAGGACAGGTTGTATTATCAAACACTCTTACATTAGATTCTGCGTTAGTCGTTCCATCACTTGAATATAACCTTTTGTCTGTTGGTCAAATTACTCTAGCTCTAACTTGCACTGTAACCTTTTGGCCCTCATTTTGCATTTTGCAGAACATCCTAACTCGGAAGATTCTTGGTTATGATGTTAAAAGGGGCAATCTCTATTATTTGGATTTAATGAAAAATGGGGAGTAGAAGTTCAATCAAGCAAATCAAACAAGTAACACAGATAAAGTTCAAGAAACTATTTGGTTACGGCATTGTAGATTAGGCCATCTTTCTTTTGGATATCTTAAACAATTACAACCGCATCTATTCTCTAAATTGAATAATTTGGATTTTCACTGTGATATTTGTGAACTAGCTAAGAGCCATCGTATTTCGTATTTGCCTAGTTTAAATAAAGGTCAGTGCCATTTGCTGTTATACACTCTAATGTTTGGGGTCCCGCAAAAGTTCCATCATTATCGAAAGCACATTACTTTGTTACTTTTATTGATGAATGCGCAAGAATGATATGGATATCTTTGTTACGTAACAAAAGTGATGTGTTTTCAGCATTTCAAGAATTTCACCGAATGGTTAACACACAATTTCAACAACAGATTCGAACTTTACAATCTGATAATGGAGGAGAATATGTAGGTGGAGTCTTTAGAAAATTTATGAGTGAATTAGGAATTCAAAATCAAACTTCTTGTGCTCATATTCCACAACAGAATGGGTTGGCGGAGAGAAAGAATAGATAGATAATGGAGGTTGTCCATGCTGCATTATTTGGCATGAATATGCCTTGTTATTATTAGGGAGAAGCTGTAAAATCCGTTGCGTATCTGATTAATAGAACAGCTTCTCGAGCTATAAAATTTCAGACTCCTCAACAAAAAATGGTTTCATTGTTGACGATTCCACACTTTCCAAATCTTGAGCCACGTGTGTTTGGGTGTACTGTCTATGTTCATATTCCGAAGAATTTTTGAAGTAAATTGGATCCATGTGTTAGAAAATGTGTGTTTGTTGGATATGCAGAATTTCAGAAAGGATACCAATGCTATGATCCTCAAAGTCAAAAAGTGCATGTAAAGTTAAATGTTTCTTTTTGTGAATCTGAACCTTACTATTCAGGGGGGAGCCTCTGACCCTTCTCTTCAGCGGGAGAATTATAGTAAAGAGAAATTATTACCAGATGATGATGTGGTCTTGGAGATCGAAAAAGTGAATGAAAGATTTGAAAGTGGAGAACGAAGTTTAGTCAGTGTTGAAGTAGGAAAGATAGTTCCAGATATTCAAACTACTGAGTTGCCCATTTTCACATTAACAACCGAAGAATCAACCTAGGATGTCCAAACCTCCCTTCCTCGAGTACTTTCAAATCCCTTGTCTAATGAATCGTGTATTAATACTGATAGAATCTCGAAGAATTTAGATTTAAGATGTTCACAAAGGTCTTCCAAAAGGGTCCCCAAAACACAATATGAACCCGATCTTAATGCCAATGTTAAGAATCCAATCGGCAACTATATGTCTATCCATAGGTTGTCTCAGTCTTTGCACTTACTGTTGATCAATTATCCAATGTATCTATTCCTAGTAGTGTGTAGGATGCTTTAGTAGATCCTACTTGGAAAAAGGCGATGAATGAAGAGTTGGAAGCTTTACAAAAGAACTTTACTTAGGAACGTGTTCCGCTCCCTAATGGAAAAAAATGATCGGTTGTAGGTGGGTGTTCACCAATAAACTGAGCGCGGATGGAAAGATTGATAGATACAAAGCAAGATTGATTGCGAAGGGGTATATGCAAAAATATGGGGTAGATTACGAGGAAACTTTTACACCAGTAGCCAAACTCAATACAATTCGAATTCTTATATCCGTAGCAACAAAGCGAGTTGGCCTTTGAAACAATTTGACATAAAAAAAATGCATTTTTAAATGGAAATCTAGAGGAAGAAGTCTATATGGAGATACCACCCGTAGTAAATCAAAATACTTTAAGTAAAAAGGAAGTGTGTAGATTGAAGAAACCATTGTATGGACTAAAACAATTGTCTAAAGCTTGGTTTGGGAGGTTCTATTCTGCAATGAAGAAATTCGGTTATAAACAAAGTAATTCAGATCACACGCTGTTTACAAAATGTAAGGGAGGAAAGGTAACAACTTTGATTATATATATAGATGATATGATCTTGACTGGAGATGATCCATGTGAAATGAAGTTATTGCAAGAATTTTTGGCTACTCAATTTGAAATGAAGGATTTAGGAGAGCTTAGATATTTCTTGGGCATTGAAATAGCAAGATCAAAGCAAGGAATTTCACTGTCACAACGAAAATATGTTCTTAATCTTCTAAGTGAGACTGGGATGCTTGCTTGTAGACCGGTTGAAACACGGATAGAAATGAATCACGCTCTCAGAATCTACCCTGATCAAGTTCCTACAGATACTGGTCGTAATCAAAGGTTAATTGGGAGATTAATATATCTGTCGCATACAAGACCAGATATAGCTTATGCTGTTAGTGTTTTGAGTCAATTTATGCATAATCCAAGTGAAGAGCATATGAATGCAGTATATCAGGTGTTACGGTACTTAAAGGGGGCTCCAGGTAAAGGATTGTTATTTTTGAAAAATAATATTTTTAAGGTTAAAGGATACACAGACTCTGACTAGGCAGGAGATCAGACATCTAGAAAGTCCACCTTCGGTTACTTTACATTTGTGGAAAGTAATCTGGTTACTTGGAGAAGCAAGAAGCAAAAAGTTGTCACAAGATCAAGTGCAGAAGCAAAATTTCGAGGTATGGCTCATAGCATATGTGAACTATTATGGATCCAAAATGTTTTGAAGGATCTCGAAATTTAGTGTGGAAAACCGATGAATCTTCATGGTGATAATAAAGCTGCAATTACGATTGCACAAAATCCTATGCAACTTGATCGAACCAAACATGTTGAAGTTGATCGTCACTTCATAAAGGAAAATTTTGATAAGAAGATCATACGTTTTCCATTTGTAAGATCCAAATATAAATTGGCAGATGTTCTCACGAAAGCTGTTTCTAGAAAAGTGTTCCATGAAGCAATTGACAAGTTCGACATGATCGATATCTTTGGACCAACTTGAGGCGGAGTGTTGACATTAGGAGTGATTTTAGGAGTATAACTGTATAATAATTAGTATTAATTATATTCCATATATAATTATATTCCAAATCAGAGTAGGATGTTGTACATGTATAAATATGCCTCCAATTGGAGAAGAATACACACAGAAAATTAAAACCCCAAATACTCTATATTCTGTCAGATAAAGAGGATCGCAAATCCAGCTAGGTTATTTCAATTCACGCAAAGGGTAAAGGTTGTTGAACAACTATAACACAACTTTTAATTGTGAGTTGAAAGAAAATTGAGGTTGTTATGATCTTTTAGAGTCAGGGTCAAAAATGGGAATGATGGAGGGGTTTTGCATGCATTTCTTGCATTATTATGCTTTTAAATTGTCTTCTCTACACTTTTTATGTGAAACTTCCAAAGGTTGTAGTTCCACAATAAATGTGTTCTGTTTCAGTTACTTTGAATAGAACCTGACGGTTGCTTAATAGAAAGCAATTGTGTTAGCAGCTGTCAACTTTTCATAATTAAAACTTTAGTAGAAAAATCAAATATACAACAAGTAAATCAACAACCGAAATTCGGTAACCCGGTTTGGTACACCTGACTTATGTCTACTAGCCCCTCGCCCAACTTAATCAACTTTTGTCGAAGTATAATAGTTTTATACAAGGCTTTATTGAGCCAATACCTCTCAACCCTTGATACTATCCACTCGTACTCAAATCCTGTGAAAGTATTTTGCTCCTAATAGCATGACCACCTTGTGTTAACATCAACAGAGGATTTTTGCAACACCAAATGATAATAAACATGAAAATAAATCTCAAGTGATTAAAATAAAAATAATGTAAACAAAGTGACACTTGACTCAAAAAACACTCCTTTATATGCGCAACCTTATCAACCCGAAACTATGGGTAAGTTGTCCAACAAGAATTTTACTGCGAACCTTCGAAATAATCACTTAAGAATCCCACGCACAACGGCCACAAAAATCATCAAACGAACATATGTTTCATCACCAAAACATCACAAAAAATACAGCTGCAAAATTGATAAGTTTTCTGCACATTTTTCCTTCACAAAAAACAATAGAGTAGCTATCCAATTAATTCACATTATGTAGAGAGACATAAATTCCAAAGATTGCACAAATCACAGATGAATCCATTGCATATCTATCTCAATTGTTCCCGTGCATATCTAATAAATCCTATCTTCTTTAAGATTTTATTTCAAGTAGGATTCCATTAAAATCTATCTTATCCAAGATAATGAAATCATATCCTAAGTGAGCTTCTTATCACTTATCAAATATATCCAACTACAAATAAAACTCAAAATAATTAATTAGATATCTTAACAAATATCCTAACAATCTCCCCCTTTTTGGCATAATTTGTCATATATAAGAACTTCCCCTAAATACAATAATTAGACACTCCCCCTGAATTGAATAGTTATAATAGTAAGTTTCATATAGCCTCACAATTGTTAAGTTCCAACCACCAACAATGCAAAAAAGCATAAAATATCATCTTAAAAGACGATAAACAATCCAAATCTCCCCCTTGGGAAAAAAAATACCAAAAACATTCCTAAGAGTAACGAGAAGCGGGGTGAAGAACCCACTGCTAAGTTCGCGAAGAGCATCCAAACCCGCTTGAAATACTCCCTCAATCCGATTTTTTTTAGCAAAGAAAGCGACGTTTCTATTAATATTAACAGTGGATGTAGCAGACGGTTAAGATAGCCTAGAAGAGGAGTAGGGCAACTTGATTACTCAAGCTTGCTTATTGAAAATTAATATGCGAGGTGAGATATTCAGCAGATACATAGGCTCAAGTACAGTAGAGTCGGTCCAAGCAACACCATATGCACATAGAACTTGTGTAATTAGGCATGGAAAACATAATAATGACTGTTGTCTGCTAACTTCCACAATCATAGCCTCAGTAATAAGTCACCCCAAATTAAAATTATAACATTTTGTCAATGACCTAAATTATATCTTCACTCCAACATTTTTATTCTAATTTTTCCAAAAGCTTCACGAAATGGTTCTCTTTTTTTACCACATAAACTTGAAAACTATATGTACCCTTCAAGCAATGGTTACACTAGTAACTAATTATTTCACAATTATTGAAAAATTTTGATAAAGCAAGCACACACAAGAGGGGTGTAAATTATGTGTGATTTAATTTTTATTTTACAAACTACTTTCAATTTGGATAAAAGCAGGTGCCTGTTGAAAATTAAAAAAAATAAGAGCTTGTCAAACGATAGTAGCCTGTTAAAGGATAAATCTAGTTAAAAACAAAATTAAAACGAAAAGGGTCTGTTGAAATAAAAGGATACTTTAGCCAGTTGAAAATAGAAGAAGCCTATTATAACAATAAAGGAGCCTTTTACTGAAATGCACACACACAATATAATGCGGAAATATAAAAGTTAAGAGAAGAGAGAGAAGGACATAGTCAATTTATACTAGATTGACTTACAACCAAGCTTACGTCCAATCCCCTAGTATCCAACTTGAGTACTTCACTATAAAAACAAGTAGTAATTTGTTAAGTCTCTCTAAGCTCACAAGTTAATATTTTTCAAGGTTCCCCAACCTTCCAAACTAGTAGTATTTAGCTAGCCTCTACAAACTCTCAATAGCAAATGAAGTTTGCTCGATATAAGCTAGACTAATCTCTCTCAAAAATATTTTCATTTTCTAAAGCATAAGAGATTTTACAATGATATCACTATCAAAAGAATTTATACTGTAGTTTTATTTTTAAAAGTTTGATCTATATGCACAAAAGCAGTGGCTCTTCCTTAAGTAGGCTTTTCTTTCAACTAGCCATTACTTCATTTGCATCCTTAGTCCACTGGATGGATTTAATTTTGAATAACTTTGATGTCATCTTTGTCAAAAATTTTCCAGTAATCACACAACTAAATATGACCTTCATAATAAATAAGATCCCTTTGGATAAATCATTTTTTAATAAGGTAAGTTCATAAAAAGGTTCCTGCAAGAAGAAAAACAATTATTCCACGATTTTATTTCCTTTTAAGAATTATACTGTTGTTTATCATCAAAATCGTTAAATATTAACTTTGAGCTAATAATCTCTCCCTTTTTGATGATGGCAAGCAATAATAGATATCTTTATGAAAATTCAAAAAGATAATGGAAGATTTCGAAAAAGATCTGAGATTTTTATGAGTTCAAACATAATTAAAAGGAGTCTGCCTCTTAAGAAAGGAGCCTATCAATTATGTATCACATGTTTTCATAATAGAATCAATAACAGATATAATCAAGGTAGCATCGAGAAATCATATCATATATATGCGAAAAAAAATATGTCTACATAAGCTCTCCCCTTTGTCATTATCGAAAACAAAAAATAAAGAAATAAGGAGGAGGTGAAGTAATATATTGATACGTAAGATAATATCATAAGTATGAATGAGCCATGCAAAAAGTAACATAATTAATAGAGGGATTTAGAGTTTTTTCTAAGCAGGATCTGCATATCATAAAGTTGATTTTGTATGCTATCTATCTGTTCTTGCACTTTTTCCTGAGAGAGATCTATTTTTAGTATATTTAAATGATTCCTGAGCGTTGATCTCATGTGAAGATGAACAGTTATACGATAATACAAGAAGTGTGATCATCTGTGTATCTTCTGTTAGCACCATACAACTGCTTGTCAGAACTATGCACACGTTTTTAAAAGCTGAATCGATGCTGAATCATTTCCTTTTAGGACACGTGTACCCTGCTCTGTTAAAGCGAGAGGAGCCTTCTAAAATTAGAAGGAGTCCATTAGACTGAGAGAGCATTTGTAAGGAAACACAACAGAAGGAGCTTGCGAAATGCAATGACAAGTAGCAGAGATAATCCATGCAGAAATAATATCAGAGAGTTTACACATACCAAGTTCTTTTCTTAACATGCAAAATCTATCTTCAAAAAGTGGCTTAGTGAAAATTTCAGCTACATGATTTCCAATATTAACATGCAAAAGATCTATGCTTCCTTCTAAAACATGATTTCGAAGAAAATGATGTTTGACTTCTATATACTTAGTCCTTAAATAATGCATAGGATTTTTAGAAAGATGAATAACACTAGGGTTATCACATAATATAGAAATATGAGAAAAGTTTAGAGAAAAATCCTGTAGTTGATACTTCATCTATAAGATTTGAGCACAACAGCTGGCTATTGCTATGTATTCAACTTCAGTCGTCAAAAGTGGTATGTAATTTTGCTTCTTGCAGGACCAAGAAATTAAACATCCTTTAAGAAATTGATAGTGATTGCTTGTGTTTTTTTGATCGACTTTATCACCTGCATAATCTACATCACAATATCCCACTATGTCAAATGAATTAGGTTTTGGATACCATAGTCTAAAATCCATAGTCTCGTAGAGATATTGAAAGATTATTTTCACTGCTTGAAGGTGACTTTCTTTTAGATTTGATTGAAAGCATGTGCAAAGACACATATTAAGCATAATGTATGGTCTTAAGCTTGTAAGATATAATAATGATCTAATCATTCCTCTATACTTTGTTTCATCCGTAGCTTTGCCTTCTTCGTCTTTATCAAGTTTAGTTCTAGTGTACAAAGAAGTACCCATTGGTTTAACATTCTCAAAGTGATATTTCTTGATGAGTTCTTTCCTATATTTGTCATAGATAATGAAGATTCCTTTCTCTATTTATTTGATTTGTAATATAAGAAAAAATGATAATTCTCCCTTCATGCTCATTTCCAACTCCCCCTGCATTAATGCTGAGAATTTTTCATAGAAGGATGGATTAGTAGCACCAAATATTATGTCATCAACATATATTTTCACTATGAGTAAATCATTCTCCTTTCTTTTAATAAATAAGGATTTATTGACCTTTACTCTTTCAAATTTAATCTCAAGCAAAAAGTTACTTAACCTTTCATACCATGCTTGAGGAGCCTGCTTTAAGCCATATAGAGCTTTGGTTAACATCATCACATAATCCAAGTGGTTTCATCTTCAAAAATTGGGGGTTATTTAACAAATAGTTCTTCGTTAATGTAACCATTTAAGAATGCATTTTTAAAATCCATTTAGAATAACTTGAAACTTCTATAGCATGCAAAGGTAAGTAAGATTCTAATTGATTCCAAATTAGCAATAGGAGCATTAAGTTTCATTAAAATCAGCTAAAAGTCTAGCATTGTTTCTTACCACCTTACCATTTTTGTCAAGTTTGTTTCGAAAAACCCTTCGAGTCCTAATGATTGACTTGTTTTGAGGTCGAGGTATTGGATTTCAGATTTTGTTTTTATCAAATTGATTCAGTTCGTCTTTTATGGCTAAAACCCAATTTTCATTAATAAGGGCCTCTTTAACGGTCTCTGGTTCTATTTGTGAAATGAGAGCAATAAAGTTATTTTGAATGATGATCTTATTCTTAGACTTTCCGAGGGATCTCTCAGAATCTATTGGTGTGTATCAAGACCTCTCCATTCTCTAGGTGTTTTTCTTTGAATAGACTCCTGCTGAGAGGAAGGAACCTACTCTAGTCTAGCTTCAAAGGGACCTTCTTGATCTTGTGATTCCAAAGGTACTGTAGTTAGAGTGTCTAATTTATTTTTAAGAACTAGGGGTGCTCTTCATCATCTAAATCAACTGATAGTGTCGACGATAATGCTTCATCAAATACCATATGTATTGATTCTTCTATTTTCCTTGTTCTTTTATTATAGTCTCTAAATCCCTTACTTGCATTACTGTAGCCCAGAAAGATGGCTTCATCTGATCTAGCAATCAAATTTTCCAAGATTGTCTTTTCCATTGTTTAAAAGGAAACACTTGCAGCTAAATGCTTGAAAGTAAGCAACATTTGGTTTTCTTCTTTTCCACAGCTCATAGGGAGTCTTTTTCATAATGGGTCTTATGAGACATGTAACGCCCCCTCACCATAGAGTAAGCATCGGGAGGCCCGAAGGTCATTTCGATACATACTCCATGATAAGAGCTCTCTACGTTCATTCACTACAGTCACTTCCTATGGCATCATAACATTCATTACTCATCAAGCATTATATAAAAATCACAATATTGTTAAAACTTTCTTTTTCCTCATTTCATTGCTCAAAATCAAAAGTCTACACTGTTTTTCATCCCTTACTATAGGTACATTCACAAGGCTTAGCACAAAAGTACTGCACAAAAGACGTAAATAATTACAATCTAACTAAGCCACTCCAAAAAGATTCCCAGCTGACCGACCTTTGAGCCATGGCTTCACTTTTCCAAACTCAATCTACACGGTAGTGG
>JANZLF010000007.1:31568207-31582538 GCA_026546835.1 Erythroxylum foetidum | reverse complement strand
AAATTTAATCAAGGACTTATCATATTAGAATAAAAACAATAAACATAATATGATAAAAATATTTGCCATGTTATTAATCAAAATTAATAATTACAAAACTAAAGTGTTCATTCTATTACATAACGATTAAGTCATGGGCATAATTCCAACAAATGTATCAATGTTAATTCATATTTTATTCTAAAATTTGATTTTTTTCGTATTCTTCAAATTATTTATGAAGTTGTTGTACCTCAATCATTGTAGTTATACAAGTGTCGAGTCTTTAAAAGTGTCTATAAAATAATCTGAGATAACTTTACAATTGTTACAGAAATGATTAAGTCAAGAATGTTAGCTCCGTTAAAACTTAAGCCTATTTATAATAGGTTTTAAATGTTTTAGTAATTGAATTAAAATTTTAATTCTAATTTCAATTAAACTTTAATTAAAATTATAAATAATTATAATTAAATATAGTTATGTCTAACTAAAATCGAATATCTCATATTGATTCCTATTTATTGAATATCTTATGTTTAATTATAAAATTTATCAAACTTTATAATCAAATCCAACTATTTGTATCAACTATTATTAAGTGATTGCAGGATAAAAGAATTCATTTGTACCAAGGAGGATAATATTAATAGAAATTTTGAGTCCAAGTCATAAACTTTGAAGTCATAAACTTTTTCAAAGTTTCAAAACTTTAAAACCCAAGATAAAAAGTCTCAAACCTTGTGCACTTTCTGAATTCATTCATTTTCCTTGTAAGACTCAAGAATAAACATTTTATTTAACCAATACATGATTAGTGTGAGTGATTTAATACTCACATCCCTTAATTAGGGGTCTCGAATTCGAAGCCTGAGAATAGAAAAATCTGTTTAGCCAGCATTTTACTCTTTATGAACTGACCCTGAGAATAGAAAAATCTGTTGAGGCCCTCCTAGGATATCTCGTAAAAAAGAAAATAAACATTTCATTTTAATTATATCATAATCCTCAAGGCTCAAATCTAAGCATTTCATATTTATTTTTTAGCTTTAAAATTTTCATTTTAATTTAATTCTAAATCATTTCACTTTAATTCTCAAATGCTTTGTTAAATTCCAAGTCCTATGATTCATTCAGAACATTTTTTTTTAACTTTCAATTCCTAAGACTTATCTCTGTGTATTTTCTCTATTTTAATACCCTAATACTCATTATATCCATTTCAAATAATAAGATCCTTTCCAAGCATTTCACTTTTATTTTTAAAATCCCAGGTAAGACTATAAACTCATAGATATTCAACAATTTACTTCCAATTCAATATCAAACTCCAAACATTATTTGAAGTGAGTATGTGTATTGCATGAACTGCCACCAAAATCAAAATCACTCTGTTTCACCTGCTGTTTAAAGCTTAACGAGCATAGAATACAAGCAATCAGATTCAGATGCTAAGTTGTAGACACAGAAATCGTTCCTTCTACGGTCAAAGTAAAAAGCATGCGTATATGTATTGATGTAATACTTTTTAATCAAGAATCCTGCGTAGCATGGAGGCTACCAACTCTTCATCTTTGCACTTTAAGGTCAATTCTAAATATTGGAAGGCTTCACAAGGCAGAAGGCCTTCAATCAGAAAGCTGAACAAATCGGAGTGAGTGCTCTGCATCATATCAAAACACTGTTCTAATACCTTCAGTGTCTGCTCTTTGCTTAGCTCCACAGCTTCAATCAATGGTAAGACATCTCTCTCCTCCTCTTCAAAGTGCTCTTTGCAATTAT
Source organism: Erythroxylum foetidum (assembly GCA_026546835.1). NCBI lineage: Eukaryota > Viridiplantae > Streptophyta > Magnoliopsida > Malpighiales > Erythroxylaceae > Erythroxylum > Erythroxylum foetidum. The sequence goes on along the minus strand of JANZLF010000007.1, from coordinate 31,580,777 downwards.
CCTTCCAATTCCATTAAATTTGAGGTTAACATGTATTTATTTATTTTTCTTTCCTTTTCTTTTTCTTTGTCGTGATTATTAAACCAAGGGAAGGGAATATTTGTCCTTACATTTCTAAAATTTAGTCAACAAGATAATGAAAAATTCATTATCCCAAGTAGCAAAAAGCGAAAAAAGAGTGATGCATAAAGCTTTGCTTGCACTACACATAATAACATAATACACGTGTGTGTGAGGGGGAGAGAGAGAGCAAAAAAAGTAAGAGGAGAAGGTACCCGCACTGATTTTAACCTGGTAGAAAGATTGGGAAGCGCATCTCGATAAGCAGGACTTGCAGTGTCCAACACTAGAATGGATTTGACGAATTCTTTGATTCCATTCATGATGGGTAGGTCCCTTCTATGTTCTTCATTGGCAGCTTTACATAACCCTGCTGTTAACGTCATACGTATATTATTAATTCTCATAACCCTGCTGTTAACGTCATACGTACGTTACTAATTCTGCGTCGTTAGTAATACAGCCGAAGCAGTAGTAACTTAAAGTGCTCACAGTTACCTTTTTCAGCCAACTCAAGAAAAGGAAAAATCACGCGCTCCTCCATTTGCGCGTGCTCCAACATTATATCCAGAAGCTGCGAGTAGCTATTTCCAAACTTCCTAAGCTCCATCTTCAAAGTCCCCATCGCAGGATGGGCATTCCTCTTTCTTCCACGTGTTGCCAGGTCTCTCGCCCACCTCACCATCCTCTCGAGATGCCACATCACGCTTCTGTGCTGCAACGTGACCACCTTCACCAGCAACGGCGTCGTTTCTTCGCATCTGCTCGCCACCACCGGCGGTTGCGGTATTCTCGCTTCCACAAAGTGCAGCAGCGTCTCCCGGGATCCCGACACTACCTCATCCCCAATTTCGAGTGTTGGTTGTTGTTGTTGTTGAGTTTCGACGACTTGAAGAGACGCTGCCTTGTACATTAGAGCGAAGCGGAGGTAGTACGCAGTGAAAATACTATTGTCAACGGAAGAGCAGGAGGAGGAAAGCCGAAGGACAGCGGTGATAGTAGCGGCGGTAGATTTGACGAAATCAAAAGGGGCGATCTCAGAGGTAGTTTTGTTCTTAGAAAATTGGGCACAAGTACAATTACCCATGAGTAGTGGATATGAGGGAGAGATGAAAGGGAGAATTTAGGTGGGAGTTTGGTTTCTTCGGATCACAATGAGTGAACTGGAAGCAATAAAGATGTATCTGGGAGGATCGCTTTGGTATAAAGTGTTGAAGACAGCTTGATGAGGAAGGGAAAGAGAGAGGTGGCGCCAACGGAGTGGCCCTCACCTGCCTTTGAAACCAAACTCACTCTGAATTTGGAAGATTTTGGTCTTGATAAGTGTAATCCATTTTTACATCAACGTGAGTAAAAAAATTAAAAAAATAACGTCCAATCTTATTTATTATTTCAAAGCATTCTTCATTTGGAAAACACTGGAAAGGAGGATTGGAAATTTAACAGGCTCCTCCTCTAGAAATCAGTTTGGAAATCCCAACTCGAATGTTTTGGATATTTGAAGCATTCACTTTTAAAAACAATTGACATCTCTGGTTATCTTTGTAATAGAGGTCCTGTTTGGGATCATCTTAATAGAAGTTGCTCCACGAAGAAGTGTAGTCGGAGACCTATCCTAAGTTTAAAAGAGCTCAAATGGGGACGTGATCTTCTAGCCTGTGTATCCTGTCCTAATTCTGTCCCAACTTATCCAAACTATTCATTTATATGGGACTCACGTAAATGAATAGTTTGGATGAGTTAAGAAAGGATTGAGATAGGATACACGGGTCAGAAGATTTAATGTGGCTCAACTGGGTCGTCTTGTTTGCGGTGTCAATGAATGTAATCATTGCATCTTGATTCTAGATGATTTAGGCGGAGATTATTTTTAATAAAAGATATTACAAATTTCACAAAAATTAATTTTCTACAATATTTATATAATCATACCAAAAAAGAGTAAGAAGTGTCTTATACGTACAAAAAGTGGAGAAAAATAACCTATACAATTTCGACAGCCAGTAATTAATTTCGAAATGATATAATTAAAAGATTATATTTTGCATATTTCAATTATTCAACTTGTAAAATCAAACCGTGAAATTAGTTATTGTTAAATAAATCTCTCTCTCTCTTTTTTTCATGTAAAATGATATGTAACAACAAAGTTAGATGGATTATTTAAAGTAAATATTTATTAGAAATCTAAATTATACTAATTAAATATTTAAAATTTTAATGAAAATGTAAATGTAGTTTATTCTATCCATAATGTTACTAACTTATTTAGTAATTAATATATAATATTTTAGGCACATTTAATTAAGTTCTCAAAATACCATTATTTAAATACAAAAATGAAAACTTTTATCTAAATTTAAACATGGACTATTTTATTTTTTAAGTAACAAAAGATTTATTGTTTCTTTGACATGATTTGTGAATCAATACTTTTTATCTAAATTTAAACATGGACTATTTTATGTTTTTAAGTAACAAAAGATTTATTGTTTCTTTGACATGATTTGTAATTTTTGATTCACACAATAATTTTTCATAAGAAAACTCTTTTTACATGTTTTTAAGTTGATATTTGAATAATAAAGACCATGTTTCTTTTTGTTCGAAAATCAAAATAGAAGATTAAGATTGCATTAATCGATATTAGTATTTACACTCAAGCATTTGAAGCTTATAGTGTTGACTAAGCTAACCAAAAAATAATTATGGCACAATTAACTTTTAGTACACAGTGGGAGCTTTATTACGTACTCCAGATCTACATGAAATGATTAAAAACGAAGGTAATGCAGAATACCTGGATTTCGGTTCCATCTCTGATTCCGATGCCGATTCCGAGTTCCAAACATCTCCGAATCTCCCGGAGTCTTCAGTCGAAAGTGATCACCGACTCACGGACTAGGCCTTTCTACAGTTTCCTCAAATCACGAGCTCTCTTAACGGGTCAGAGAACCTTATGCTCGTGAATGAACTCTTGAGTAACTGCATGAGACCTTAACCTTTATATAGCTTCCATTTTGGGCTTCCCCATCACAAGGTCGATATGGACCTAATTCATACTAATCAGGATCCATTTTTTATCCAGACGTCGACCTATTAATCTAGATCATTTATTGGGTCACTTTATTATCTTTATTTGGATCAAATGTCGTAACTTAACCGGTAATTTATTTAAAAACCAAAATTGTAATTAATGTTAGTCCAACTTTATGAGACATGGACAAAATTGTCCTTAAGGATAAAAATGTCTTACAATATCCCCTTTGGACAAGCATTAATTGCAGTAAACTCTAGTTTAAAAATAATTTAAAAACTCAGTTAAGCCACGCTACTGTAAAGTCGACTAAGTTTTAAAAACAAACATTTGATCCAAAGATAACGAAAGTCCATCATTCTGTCCTGCAAGGCTTTCATTACCGAAAAGCATCAGATGCATGTGTCCTGTGTGACACAGATCCAATACAATCACGAATACCTAATACCTCACTAACATGAATGAAAAAATAGAGTGTGGCAAACTACGATGATACCTTATGATCTAATTGTATCATCTTCGTTTGTAGGTCTCAATTTCTCCATCTTTATGCTAAACCGCATGTGCTAAATTGCATTAGAGAAATCATGTTTTCTCTCACCGAATGCTAAACAATATTAGAGAAAACCTTTATGTTCGCCAACTGAATGCTAAACTGCATTAGAGAACCTTTATGGGATTAAAAACTTATATCCCCTTATGTCATGTCAAACTTTATAGATATCTATACTAAACTGTATGCATCTAGATGACATAGGTACAAGGTCAATCTGTACATATGCCCAATGACCTTTAAATGCTTAAGATTGACACAAATCTTAAGACTTTCATACGTACTATGAAAATGTATGATGACACGTAATACTGAGGATAAACGATGATCATCGTTAACAGTAATCATCATACTATTATAATACTTTAAAATGTACAAATGTACATGGAGCAAACATAACGATCCCATAACCAGCAATGTTTAATGACATCAAAACACCCATACTGTATACTTGTGTGATAAACACAAGTGGGTGAATTCGTTTAGTTAAAGGATTGACTTACAATTCCTCAGTCCTTAAATGCTCCAAACCTTGAAGTCACTTTTCATGTCAACACCTTTATGACCAAACAATTGATCTTTAACTGCTATGAGTCTGTGATATTCTTCGTTGTCATTAAACAATACTGTAAGAAGAATGCCACAGTAAAACCAAATGGGTCTATCCACTAAATGGATCACAGACCACTCAGAAATTAAATTTCTGAGTTAAATCGTCTGCGAAACAACCTCTTAGCATGCACTCTGCATGCCAAGTCGAGGAAGTTACACGTGTCTTTATGACACACTTCTACGACATTATACCATCTACAAACTTGAGCTGTAACTTTAAGTGAACTTTCGATCATCCGAACACATAGCTAACTTTAAATCTGAATTCCCTACAAGGTTTAGTCTGTTGACTTTACTATATGTCAAAATATAATCCTTGATTCCTTCATGTATCTCAACGCTCACTAGATTGCATTCCGAAAATCTATAACTGGATTAACCAGATATTGACCAAATAGTCAACCAGTGATTGCAATGTCCTATCTAGTACGTAGCCGAGCATACATCAGGCTATCCACTGTACTAGAATACGAAACATTCCTCATAATCTCTCTTTATTTTATTCTTTGAGTACTGTATCAAAGATTATCTCTCACTGTGAGAGACAGGTGTTACGACAGGTTTACTGTCAACCGTATTAAACCTTTGTAACACATACTCAATGTATGCATTCTTTGAGAGATCTGATGAGTGTTGAGATATGTTCTAGTAAATCCGAATACCTAGGACAAAAGATGTTATACTAAGGTCCTTATGTCAAGGTTTTTGACCAAAAGTTGGTTATCCTCATACAACATGATTAAGTGACTTGATGTGAACAATTTACCATCCTCATACAGTGATAGGAAGATAACTTGCTCTCCTCAACTTCATAGTACAGGCATCCATTGACTTTATTTTCCAAGAAGCCGGAGGAAGCCAAAACCTCACCAAATGTAAGGTATCACTTTCAGGAGGTTTATTGTAAACCATATATTAATCTGCATAACTCCAAACCATGTCAGTACTGTCTGGATCCTGGGACCCTATAGATTGTATCATATAGATCACTTCATAAAGGTTTTGACCCAGGAAGATAGTTTTGACAGCCATCTGATATAACTCCATATCATCATAAGCTATAATTGCTTATCACTCAAAATGTATCCTACGAGGATACGAGGAAAAAGGTAACACAAAGTCAACCTTTTTCCTTGAGTGAACCTTTATGCAATTGAGCAAGCCATTAAACCATTGAACTTTATGTTGAAATCCTTTAGGTATCAAACTTTATTTACAACTGACGAGCTTGCAGTTCCTAATGCAAATCAACTAGCTCTTAGACCTTACTATGCTTCATGACTTGTATTTCATCATTCATCGCATCCTACCACATATCCGCATTAGATCTTGTACCCCCAAAAATCCTTTTATGTGCACAGGTATGAGTTCCTATTCCTATACAAGTACGGTACAAAAATCTAGATTTACCGGATCTAACTGTATAAGTAGTGGGTACGAGATAACTATAGTATCCGCCCTAGTATCATCCGAAAGGTCAAAAGACCCACCATCATCATAGACATAGTATTCCAGAAACTTGACTGTTTGTGATTCGACTATTCTTGTCCTTCCTTATATACAGTAAAATATGTAGCTCTAAGTGGTTAAGATATTTTACTAAATAGCAATGAATGGAACGAGCATACACAATCTTTCTTCATAAGGATTATCCTATTGAGCATCCTACTGAGGTAGGGCAGCCCTTTACATGATTGTGCGTAAGATTGAGTTTTTTAATTTCTAGATAGGTAGATTAGTCTTGCTCTGCATTGACTTCTTTAAGTCCTTAGGGTGGAGTTATGCCTTTCGGCAACTCTCCATTTTGCTCAGAACTATTCGGCATAGTGAACTAAGTCACTATTCCAACTGACTCCATATATCTAGCAAACGGACCTTTTAAAGTCCCGAAATATCATGTTTGCCATGATATTCTCCTCCTTGGACAAATCTGACTATCTTGATGAATTTTTTCAATTGTTTGTCAACCTTCAGACTTTAAGTAAGAACACATGACTTTGATGTGAAAAATCATCCAAAAATATCATAATACTTTTATAATTGCATAATGCAATTATATGAGGTCTACCGAAATCTTTATGTATTAAACTCAACAAGTTAGAAGTATGAGTTGACCCTATTGTCCTTATTAGTCAACTTACCCCTGTGATTGTCAGTACATGTTTCAGATTATCTTAATCTCGAATTGAGAAATGCTTTCCTTGATCAATCTCTCAATCCTAGCTCTGAAAATGTGACTTAAACTTTTATGTCACACCATGTATGACTTCTCATTCATTAAGTCCTTCATACCTTGTTTAGTATGATACGTAGAAGTATATATCTAATCCGGGATAGGACACATTCTATACAAACCATATGACAAGAAAGTTGTACCTTTATATTTTACATTAAACCACAACTGTATAACAGAAGTATTAATTGCAAAACGTCAACCTTCAGTGTCCTTAATTGATCAAAAGATCACATATAAAATGCGTCGTGTAACCTTAATAAACCTTACTATAAAGTTCAGTCCTTACACGCCTATAGATATCACTTCCACATCTTTATTGCTGTGAACCATCGGTTCCTTCTTCCCCTTATTTGGCTTCATCCTGGATGTGAACTACTGCATTGTGGAAGCACTCTTGAACAGATGTTTCACTAAATAATCACTTATACTTAATGCAACTATCGCAATTAGATTCATAATTGATAAACCAAAGAGTAACCTGATGGTCTCAGACTTCCTTTAAACCTTATACTACTGGTTTCTTCATGTCCAAGGGACCTTTACCAAAACCGGTTTGACCTACGTTAGCATATGGAAAAGTTTTAAACTTTCTACCTTTGAATTTAATGAGCTTCATCTTTGTCTTCCCTTAAGTTGCTTCCAGTACTGTAGAAGTAACAACTTGAGTTTCTCCACCTCAGCAACACAATGGGATATCAAAGCATTGAATTCTCAATATCTTCACCTACTGTGAAAATAAATTATTCTCGATAAGTACTCCATTACTCCCCTTTTCCTTTGTATACTTCATGGAGAATAATAATTTCATTAAGGCATATGTCTCAAGACCGGATGAGACTGTGTACCTCTGGAAGACATTACCAAGAAACTCCTTCTCTATGTCTATGTCTGGAAGTCCACTTTGCAAATGGTTAAGTATGGATTCCTAATGGTCATTACGATGTAATTTGTTATACCGATCCTAAGTTTTATAGGCTACTTTATGAGTTGTCGAGCTCATGGATGTAAGTAGAGATGACTTACCAGTTCATATGGCCATTTCAACTACAGCTATCTCCATAACCTTCAAAACATCCTCCATCTAATTCTTCGTCTAATTCTTTATATCGAAACCAGCAAGGGTTTCAATGACGACACTGATTTAGTTGACTGAAAAGGTGACTTCATGATGATAAGCTTTAATTAAACACTAATGTAGGACAACAATGATATTAAAGCGATTGACTAGTATCTTTCCTAAAAATCCGATCACACATATTATGAAACACCTTTGGGCTGAATACATAATATATGCAATTAAACTTTCACACATAAAAGCTATCGGAGTATAAACTATCAACTCTCATGACACTACCACCTTTGGGTGAATAGATTACTTGAGCAACAGCCTCCCTCCATCCAATGCATTTATGCACATCTCAAAATTTTATGTAAAGTCAACACCTTTGGGCAAAATAATCAAACATAAAATCAGAGACATCCCCCAACATGCAAGCAAAACAATTCAGAATACTAACTTGAAAGGTCACTTTGGTGACTACATTCTCATCAGAATCCAAAAAGTCCGCAAACACAAGGGATACATCTTTATGTCATCCTCATATCCTTTATGGGCATACTGTATGTGACAATGTAGCCTTAATAAATGCAAAAATTCGAATGCACAATCTCATAGTCACACACACGTGCTGAAGACATTCTCTGAAAACTTCATTCGAGACTTTCGTAAACGAAAAATCTCAGTAGAGTGACTATCGTGGGTCACTGGATATTGAACTGACCTCTTGAGACATGTCAATCTTATGTATCTCTCTTACGACAAGTTTATTGCACGAAAATTTACTCAAAAATGGCTTCAAAATGTCTCAATTCCTATTTCTGATTGATTATCATGCAATCTCGAATGCTGAAAATAAGACCTGAGACCTCATGTATCTTCCTCATACGAAGTCTAAAGCATAAAAATTCAATCGAAATCGAATTCAGAATACCTTAATTCCTTTTTTGGAGTTAAACTTTAATTTATCACAAATGTAATAAATCCAGAAAAATAGAAAAATGTTACTTTATAAATTTCCCGGATCCAGAAACTAACCCAAAACACCCCGGAGTAGCTTTACGGGAAATCTGAAATTTTTGAAGTTTTTTCTTTCTTTCTTTTTTTTTGGAATTACTGTAGTAGACCGTACAACTGATGTCAGTCGTCGACGTCATCCCTGACGTCGATGCTCGTGCGAAAGAGGCGTGTGTCACGCACGCGCATTTGCTGACGAGCCAGACAAGCGTCGCACGCGCCTCCACGTACAGACGCGCAATCACTGTGCGACACGTGCCATACACGCCTAACACGTGATGTGTATCTACCCGGTCAAGTGTCAGACATATGAACAGTCCGAATGGGCCCGTGTCGTGCACGCACCCGCCGTTCCACTCGTGTCGGTGCACGAGCAGTGAGTCGCGCGTGCGTTACACATGTGGACACGCGTTGCTCGTCGACTGGAGCGACGTGGCGCCCCCGGATTGGCCCGTGTGTCGCACGCGTTATCCGTACTGTGCGCTCTCACGCCTTGCAACACCGTCGGGCGCGTGTGGCAAAAATAAAAGAAGAGTTTTTATAACATTTAGGCTATATAGTCATTGAATCGAATGAGCTTCTTGTGTGTTCATTTGGGTTTGTGGTCATTAGCTTTCGGGTTTGCAATACCTAACCATATAATTTTTTCATTTCTTATTTTATTAATATGTTATTGAAAAATAAATTATAATATAATCTAGATTTTTTAACAATTAGTTATTATGTATATCCATTTTTATTTAAAAAATAAAAATACTCCATCTTTGGACTATTATATACTTTTTAAAATAGAAATAACGAATTTTGTACATCTTAAACTTATAAATTTATATATAACTCAAATCACGTGAATTTTCATTTCTTATTTTATTTATTTGTTATTATTCACAAGGAATAAATTAAAAAAAAATTATTACGTATTTGAATGCTACACTCCTCCATTATTGAGAAAATGACGTAACTTAAGTCATATTTCCTTTAATTGTATAAACCACAAAGAGAAAGAAAGAAAGATTGAACAAGAACTCTCATACGCTCATCCAACTACTGGCGAACATGTGGCGAAGGCCGATCACACGACTCTTGTTAAGTCAAAACATAGACTAGGAAGTGAGAAATTTTGGATTTCAGTAAACCATAAATGCTTGGCGTGCGCTGCCAACCAAGACTAATAGGTTCGGATTAAAGCTCTCTACCTAATCTAAAGGATGGCAAATCAATTTAGATTAGGCTATTAATAAATATAGGTTTAAATTGATAGAATTTTAAATGAATTTAGTTTAAATTAATTTGAATAAAACGTTGTTTTGAAAAAATTATACACGAATTCTCCATTTTAATTTTTGAGTTAAAAAGTAATAATTACATAATTTATTAAAAAAGAGTATAAATATTCAAGTGTGATGAAATTATCTATACTTATTTTATTGTATATATAAATATAAAATTATGGGATTTGAGACTCAAGTGGTGACATTGTTTTTTATACCATCAATAATAAAATTTTATTGGAACAAACACATAACTTTACAAGATCTTTCAACAAAAAGTTGTTGAATTTTCAAAAGAAACTAATGTCCCTATCCAAAAGATTTTTTTTAAAAAAATTCATATTTTTCTTACCATAAAATAAAATTCTTATAAATTATTTTCCTTAAAATTCCATGTTAATTAGATATTTTTCTTAATAGATTAGTATATAATTACTTGTCTTTTTATTTATTTATTTATTAGTTTCTTTTAATTAATTAAATTAGTTATTATTTTTATAATTAATTAAAGTTTATTATTTCAAATACAGCTGCCCAAAAAATTATAATATAATTACTTGTTCCTATAACACCATTGACATATACATGGACCCTGGCGTGAAAACCCGTTGCCTCCACAGCTTACGCAATCTGAGAAAATCTATCCACCATTGACGTGACTTCATCTTTCTTCTCCTTTCATAGCATACCCTTTACCCGTTTAGTTCAAAAGACTCTTCTTTTGTTTAAGTTGGAACCATTTCTGGGAGTTAGCATCCTAATTTTCAGGAGCCATACAATGGGAGCTCTTCGCCTGGTAGTGGGAATTTTCGGTACTTTCTTGCTTTGCACTTCGAAGTATCAGTCGAGTTTAGAAACTATCATAATAGTTCAACTCTGTTTATGTTTTTTTTTTCCCCTCTGTGGCAGGCAATGTAGCAGCCATTTTCCTTTTCTCTGCACCCATGTAACGTCCAGAATCCTGAAACTCTCCTCCAAATTTTCACTACATGATTCATATATATATAATTTTTGTTCTGTTTCATTTGGCTGTAGATTAACTTTCAAGAGGATCATAAGAAACAAAAGCACTGAGGAATTTTCGTGCATTCCCTACGTCATTTCACTTCTAACCTGCGTTGTGTACACTTGGTATGCTTCGCCTGTGGTCAGCCACGGATGGGAAAACGCACCTTTGTTCACAGTAGATGGTATAGGGATGCTGCTGGAGTTAACCTTCATCATGATATATTTATGCTTTGCTCCAGCAAAAGAGAAGGCAAGCTAGCTACATGTGGTATTTTTGGATATGTTCTAATACAGTAGATACGAAACAATGAAATCATCAAAAAGTTCTAACAGCTACGTTTGCATGCAGGTGAAGATTGCTTCTATGACCTTACTCGTCATTGTGTTGTCCATTTTGGTTGTTATAATCACAATATTTGCGTATGAAGACCACCATCATCGCAATATAATTGTTGGATCTGTTGCAGTAGTGACAGCTTCAGTGATGTATGGCTCTCCTCTAGTTGCTCTGGTGAGTGACGTTAATATTTTATTTAGTCTTGAAAAGATCTATTAGAACACTTAACTTCGTGAGGTGGACACTTAACTTCGTGAGGTGGATCACTTATTAATGGTTGGTCATGAATCGAAAAAAAAAGGGAAATTGTTTTAGAGATGAAACATGATATCTGCTTCTATCCTTCTTAATCATATGTTTTAGAAGTTAGAAATGGAATAGTTTGCTCATTGGCAATTTGTTGCCACGCCCTGGAGCAAGATAGCATAAAAATTGAGAGGACAGGATACGTTGATCAATTTTATGGTGTTTTATTCTATTCTATAAATCTCAGTCATTCATTTATGTGAGTCTCGCGTGAGTTTCACATAGTCACATAAATAAACGTGAAATTCACATAAATAAATGATTAAGATTTATGAAACAGAATAAGACATTATAAAATTAGACAGAAAATTCAGACTCAAAATTGAGTATGAAATACTCGTTGTGTTAACTTTTCTTTTTTTTTTTTCTTGCAGAAAACAGTAATCGAAACAAAAAGTGTTGAGTTTATGCCATTCTACTTGTCATTTTTCACTTTCCTCACAAGCGGTCTTTGGTCGATTTATGGGTTATTGGACTTTGACTTCTTTATTGCGGTTCGTACCCTTCTTTTTTCTCTCCAAAATATCAATTCAAAACATTCTAATTTCCAATATTTTGATGTGCACAGCTTTGAATTTTTTATGCAGACACCAAATCTAATTGGCACCCTACTAGGAATCATTCAACGTGTTCTATACTTCAAGTACAGAAAAAGGGCTCTCAAAGAAAAATCCAAGAGCTCGGATGTAGAAAAGAATGAAGACAAAACTGTAGTAGAGTTGCAACCAGATGCTAAGAATTCTACTGTTGAAGCATAATAAAGTAGTGTATTGGATTCACCAAACATATAGTGTCATTACTTGTTTAAATAATAATAAACAATTAATGCCTCCTCGCAAGAAATAAAATGATCAAGTGTTCTAAAGTTTTAATTCTTTAATGAGTACGTTTGGTTTTTCTAGGATTTGGATGCTATCAAAATAAAACACATGACCTTTCGATTGTAATTAGTCGGGATATAGACACGTTCCACTTAATAATATTAATTAGTTCATATATATTATTTAATTTTAATTTATTAATTTGTTAAATAATCTCCTCAAAGTACATAGTTTATATGTTATTTTATGTAATAA
>JANZLF010000007.1:31553422-31566320 GCA_026546835.1 Erythroxylum foetidum | reverse complement strand
AATATATTTAATAATAATAATTCATATTATATGCAAAAACAGAAAATTTATTTTTTATGGTTTTCATAAATTCTGAAAATAGAAAACAATCGAGACCAAAAACTCAAAAAAATTACTAAATTAAAAAAAAGTATAAATAAAAACAAATAACCCGAAATTTGAAAACAGTTCATAACCTGTTATGAATCCAACTCATTCACGTCACAGGCCCTTTCTCCTATCTTCTATCTTAGAAAGCGACCACAGTCTTGTCAATGTCACCGTTTCTCATAGACATGGAAATCATAACATTGGTAGATATTATAATCTTGGACAACTTGGTGAGGCATCTTCTCAAATGATGTGTTTGAATCCTCGACAAGAACATCAATTGCCTATCCTTTCATCTTTAAACTGGATGATGACGCAGAAAGCAAATAAATTCGCACTAAACAAAAAGAACTTGGGTCTATATCTGAATCTCGAGTGATCAAAATCTCTCGCAGACGTCCTTTTAAAGATTTAAATAGCAAAATAAAAAACATAAAATTACAAAAATATACTAAAAATAATACAAAATTAAGAAAACAATTTGTAACTTGCATTGTAAAGGAAAATTTGGGGTCGAAAACTCACATTCTGCATCAGTTCCCTCTGCTTGAGAAAAATTCAATCTCGCGTGCACTAGATATTCTGGGTATAAAGACTCATTTGTAGAGTAATAAGGAACAATGTTCGCTACATTAAATGTTTTGGAAATGTCAAAGACATCTAGTAATCTTACCACGTAAGCATTGTCATTAATCTTTTGTAGAATATGATATGGTCTATGTCTTAGGCTGCAACTTGCCATAAGTGCCTTATGGAAATCACTCTTACCTTAGTAATACCATAACTTGGTCGCCCACTTTGAACACCCATTCTCTTTGGTGCTAGTCTATAGTTTTCTTTTATCTAGCATTAGCTTGTTCTAGTTTTTGTCTCACCTTTGTTTGAACATTCTGCCATTGGTTAGTTATATTTGCAGCTGCTGCATAAATTTCAAGCAATTTAATCAAATCGATAGCATGATGTGATACCTTCGTATGGACAATAGAAAAAGGTGATGTAGCGTTCCCTTATCTCAGGATCTGTACCGGGATGCTCGAAGGTCATTCCGACACATAACTTAGGATAAGGACACGCTACGTTCCCTCACTACACTCGCTTCACATGGTATCAATAGAAAATCACAATATTTTAAAATCCAACTTTTTCTTCATTTCATTGCATGAAACCCGAATGTCTATAATGTGTCTTTCAACATTTTCTATATGTACGCCATCAAAACCTAATACAAAAGTACAATGCGAAAGAGGAAAAGTTACAAAATCTATCTAGTCTGTTCAAAAATTTCAGCTGACCGACCTTTGAGCCATGACTTCTCTTGTTAAATCACAATCTACACGGCAATAGAGTCTCTCAGTAGCTAGAGTCGTCTTCGGTCCTGAAAAGACAACATTGCAATTTTGGTAAGTTTTGCGAACTCAATGAGGTAACCATCATCGATAGTTCACTCAATTCATACAACACTTCATTTCACATAACATCCAATCACATTGTTGCATATTTGATCACGTTTCACATTTTCACTTAAGCATGGGCAAATTATACATTTCAATCAATCAAACATACATAACAAAATGCATATGAAATGATCATGAGACTCTTTTTCAATTGTTACGTTGTTGTGACCGAGTGCCTGAACTGTCTCGTATCCATTTTAGATACCAGGTTCATTAATAACTTTCCCTTATCTGATGTGGATACAGGGCTCATTTTATATAGTGAGCCTTAGGCTCTTAATCATTGTTTGAGCTCAAGGCTTTTTCACTCGTTGAGATATAAGCTCTGATCACAACTGTAATTATTTAATTATGCATTCATGAATGGAATGCATGTACCACAATCAATCACATTATAAAGCACATAGGCCTTCACATTCACATTCAAGCAGCATTTCAATATACATTCCACATTTCACAGTCATCCGGTCTTTTGTTTGGAATCCACAATCAATCACATTCATTTGTTATTCAAAATATAATCTAAGCAAACAAGTAACTAAGTGAGACCATCTAGGTTACTCACAGTTTGCTCCAGAAGTTATAACCTCGAAATCCCGACAATGTCTAGAAGTGGACGTTCCAATTGCTCCTCTATAATAAACAATATACACATATCACGAATTGACACAATTGTATAAGTGTCTATTAATGCACACATATGCATATGAAATATGTACAATGCATGTTCAACGATATTCCTGGGTATAAATCCTTAGTACATGTCTCATAACCGATTCACGCTCTTCCAACCGATTCTCTCACTCTCTTTCCATCTATATTTCTAAAGTCAACACCAATTGCTACCAATTTTTATGTAGAGATAGAAAAATGTGTTAGGAATTTATTGATTCAAGAATTACTTCATTTGGGGGTCGGATGATGAAGTTATGCCTTAAAGCATCAAACATGTTTAAGTCCTCAATCTTATTGTACCTATTTAGGGAGAATTAGTATAACTTTCAATGTGGATATTTGATTAAGGTCATTCTTACACTATTTGAAAGAAGACTTCTAAATCTACAACTTTCGTGCGACTTCGAAGCGAGATTTTGCCATTTAGAGGGTCAAAAATTGCAATTTACTGTAGTTGTCCTGTGTATGTCCGTTTAACGAATATTGACAAGTTTGGAGGTGCTTTCCAGACCTGAGAAGGTAGGTTTAACGGACCTAATGTCCGTCTAACGGACATCTGTGACACCAAACTCCCTCAAAAGCCTCTCCAATGATTCATACATCCATTCTAACTTCATATACACCCATAATCTTCTCAAATTCACCTCTTCTAGTACAAAACCACTTCATAACAACTCAAACACCAATTAGATTTCATTAAACCCTCAACTCTCAACTCTCAACTCTCAACTCATTTCATTCATCATATTCAACTACATCTTATCGTTCAAAAATTTCTATCCTTTTTTCATAACATATCTTATTCCTTAGTATTAAGCACTTTATATTTAAAATTCATCATTTCAAGTTACTGACTACTTCATGTATACCTCAAGCTTAGCTTAACATCATCCATACCCAATTCATATTCTCTATTTGTTTATAAACACCCAAAATAAAACACAAACATATACACTCATTAAAGATTTTGCTGCATCCAGTTCTCATTTTCACATCAAAACTTGAGACTCTTAAAAGCATAATTTAAACTCGATGTCTTCATTAGAAAGGTAGCAATATGTTTCTAGTTTAATCTAAACTCAAAATCATCTCAATTGAACAACTATAGAAGAAGTTATGGCTAATAAACTGAAGTATACTAAGAGATCATGTTGCTGCTAAAATTTTTCTAAATTTTCAAACTTTCAATATTTTATATCTAACTCGTCTTATACCTAAATTATCTCGTCCATTTAATTTCCTCATCACTAGCTACCCAATCCACTCAATATATCAATCACAAATAATTCATGATCTATATTTTATCATTAATCCAAAAACAAAGCATCAAACATGTACCCATTCATCATAATTCTCTGCATTCACCCTAACACCATTATATGCAACATTTAACTTCCAAAACATCTCTATAACACATTATCCATCATTAATCATCATACATATACAAAAGCAAGAAATTTACCTAGGTTTTTCATCATTCACGAGATATTCATACACAAAACTCTATTTCATGTCATTAATCTCTAAGTATCACCATACTTGTTTCATTTAACCAAACCCATGATATTTAACAATCTACTTACTTGATTTAACTACAATCTCTACAAATCTCACTCAACCCTGGCTCTCAAGCATTCCATGTTCTTCATCTTCTAAAAGGGGTAAAGGTAGGCTTTTCTTATGGCAAATTCAAGAAACAACAAGACAGAAGTAGCACTTGATAGATGGGAACAAGGTGTAATGTTAGTAAGGTTAGAAGAGAATGAAGAAAATGAAAATGGAGGAGAAGAAGAGAGCAAGTCACGAAGAAGGAGAGGAAAATAAGAATAAACACTCACTTAGTCTTTTAATTTAAAAGGTGCATCATGGAAGACAACAAAAGTGGAGGGTCTTTTAATTAAAATAATGGTTTAAGACATGGTTACGCAAGTGACACTTGTCACTTGCCATATGTTCCATTTCTAAGGCATTAGGTTGGTTTCTTTCCAATTAAATTTCAATTTCTACTTCAATTTTCTCCCAAATTTTCAATAGCACTTGTTAAAATTCCTAAAGTCATTTATAAAAATTTTCATTGTCATTGGACAATAATTTCTACTACCATTTAACAATTATCTTGTCACTTGGTATTTTTCCTAGTTCAAAAATTACCCCGATTTTTTAGAAAATTTCCTAAAATTCTAAAACAACAAATACACTCTCCAAGTCAATTTTTAACACATAAAACCACAATTTTCAATAGAACCCATATTTATAAACAATTATACCAAAAAATGTCAATGAATGCATGTACAATCATTTCAATAAACAACATTTCACTATTCCTTTATATGCATATGTCACGTTATGCATGAGCATGAAAAATGCATTTCTAAGCTCTCATTGATCACTCATATTTATTATTCTAACCTCCCCGCAGGTAACGAGATGTTACAGTTGACCTGCCTAAGGCGCTATGAACAACACTGTTGTAAGTAAACTCAGCATGTGGTAATGCATAATCCCCACAACTGCAAAAAATACTTTAAACAACAAAAAAAGTATTGCTATAAATACAATTATAGTTGCCTTTTTATTAAGGCAATAGAATTCATATCGTTATAAGAAGTGATGGTACAATAAGTATAAGACAACAAAATTTTTTGATTTGGCAACAAAAAAAAATTGTTGCTTTAAGTTTTAACTAAAATAACACATTAGTTTCAAACGATGAAAACAATTTTAAATAGATATTGCAACACTTTTAAGTCTTTTAAGGCAACAATGTTAAATAGGTAAGCTAACAAAATGAATTTTTTTAGGCAACATTTTGTAATAATAAAAACAATAATTTATTCTTTTGTTTCCAATAATATTTAATGTAAAAAACCAATTCTTGTCATTATATATAGGCAACATTGATATATACATTAAAGTAATATACATATATTAACGTACATCTTAATTACATACGTACTATCAAATGTAAACAATAAAAGATTGCATTTATATATAATATATAGTCCATAAAGATATGTAAAAATCAACATTTAACATATTCAAAATACAAAAACAAATTACATATGTTTTTATTGTTACAAAATACAAAAGTGAATTCTACAATCCTCAACAATTGCAAGGAAAATTACATGTGTTTCAACAACTCTTCATCATTTGTAGAATTCGAAGTCAGTGTCTGGCTTCTTCACATTGGCTTTGTAACCTTTTTCACAGTTCTTTGGAAGTATACATGTTTTTTTGTACTCCGCAACCAATTAACAGGTGGAAACCTGCATAATTGGAGGAAATGCATTCCACAATTTTCCAATATTCATTAGTCAAATGCACAATTTCTAGTGGAATATCAACTTGAAATTCATTATATTTACATTCAATTAAAAACGTCAAAGAATAAAATCAACAAAAGATAGAATAAGATCTGCATATTGTAGACTTGTAACTATGTTTCGAAATAAAGGATGGTGCCACTACAATTAAATGGAACCTTAATCTTTAAAGGTCAAACAGGGGAAAAAGTAAGTAAACAAAGACAACTGGCCTGATCACAAATAGTTTTGGCGTAATTCAAATCCTCTTCCCAGGGGCATTCTGACCAAAAGTTCTCAAAGTCTTCCTAACCAAGACAAAGCATCAGTAACTATCGCTTATAAATGATAATGGTTTGCAGAGCACAAAGTTCCAAAATTTGGTACTATCTTTGAGAAAAAAAGAAAACAACAAGCTTACTTGAAATAAAATTTTTAGGTAAAAAGTGATGCACTCATGCTCTGTTAAATGAAGGAGGCCGAGACCAATGCTACTATCGGCTCCACTGTTAAGAAGGGCAACAATTCTGAGATGTGCCAAGCATATAACAAGAGAGATAAAAAGGGTCAACAGAGGCATGATTGAGGAGTTGATGGGTCGATGTTTCAAAACAAAAGAAGAAGAAAAAGATCGAGATAAGAAGATTGTGAAGGTTGCATGTGGAAATTTCAGTTTAACAATCTTAGAGCATAATATGCTAATGTAAACAAATTAAAAATTAGAAAACTATCTCTGATCTCCAAATAGCAATCACCATGCCAATTAACAGAACTTGCATGCTTCAGAACACAAAAAATTATGAATTGATACATAAAAACCCATAATATATATATGGGAGTTCCTGATCTAGAAAAAAGTAAATGAGGAGGGAAAGAGACAAGGGAGCCAATTGAGGCTACAATACCCAATTTAAGGAAACCACAACAAGATAGACAAGCATCAAATCACTAAAAGCATCAGAAAACTCAGGCTTTAGAGTTACTCGAATCCCTATTCCAGCTGAAAAACAAAAAACCGTAATCAATCGGGTATTAGATTCAACGTTCAATAGAGAGATTGGTCATAATTACATATAGAAATTCTCTAATTGTAATAGCTACCAATCCATAAGAATAATGTTGCTTAAAGTACTTTTTGTTGAAGGGCTAAAAAAGATAAAATTATTACATTCTTAGTTGAGAAGAAAATCGGAGTTTTGGCACCTACCTGGACTACGTCGATCCATCATGTAGCACATTCGTGACATCCTCAAGCTTAAATATTAACCCAGCAAATATGGAACAACACTTAAAGGAGGATTAAAGAAGAAAAGATGCAAAATCTCTCACCTTTGTAACGAGTTGAGTAGATAATTATCTTAGAAACTCTCTAATCGCCCAATCCTAAACGGGAAAGAAGAGTGAGCTCGAAGCACAAATAGGAGGTTTTTGTTTCCTTTTTCATTTAATTGAGCTTGTTGATCCAGAAGCTTCGTTTTACTTGCTACACTGTCGTCTAGTCTTCTTGCACGCTATCATCCAAGTCTTTGTGATGTCGTTTTTGCGTTGTGGATATCTTTATGGATATCTCTCCGTTGACGTTTTGTTGGAGGAGAAATCATATTCTCCTAACGTTTTATGTCTTTTACTATTGTTTATATCAATTTAATTTTTATTTTTTTTAAAAAAAATTAAATAATATATTTAATAGAGTTTGGTTGGGCTAAATTGTGCTCAGGTTCAGGCAAAAACCTCAAGTCAGGCTTTAAAAAATTAGTACTTATAAAAAATTACAATTCATGTGTTTTAATTTTACTGAATAAAAATTAGTGGATAATTTAATTTTCCTAAACATCTTCTGAAAACTTATTAATAAATAGAAAATTTTTATATTTTAAATATACATTAGTAAATAGTTATATAGAAATATATAATATTAGTAAATACCCTTTACTAATTAGGTGACTAGAACCATAGCAACAATCCTAAATGTTGCATATATAACACTTTATTGCAACGTTTTTTTAATTTTGTTGCCTTTTTTTATTTGTTGCAAAAATTATTATCGTTGCCTTTTAATATTTGGAAAGGCATTTAAAACTATTGTGTTATATTAATTTTTAGTAACACATTTTTAAATTGTTGCAGACATGTTGCCCAAAGCATTTTTTGCTATAATGCCCACTACTTAGGTCTATCTCGACAAATACTCCAGATAAGATTGCCTAAAGTTTTGTTCACTACCTCTGTCTGAGCATCTACGTGAGGGTGAGTTGTGCTGCTAAAATTCAAACATGAATCAAACATCTTCTACAACGACCTCTAGAAGTGACTAAGGAACTTGCTATCTTTATTATAAGTAATTAATGGATTTAGGTACCCCATATAGACGTACAATCTCCTTGAAACACATTGGTTGCAACTACAATCTTCTTGTAGGGAATAAAATGTGTCATTTTGGAGAATCTATTAATCACAACAAAAACAAAATCCACACCCCTCTGAGTTCATGATAATACAAGTACAAAATTCATAGATAAATCCTCTTAAATATTCTCTAGAATAGGTAGAGGAGTATGCAAACCAGTATTCTGAGACTGACCCTTCGTTGTTTGGCACACATAGCACCCCTGCACAAGATGCATAAGATCCCTGTGCATGTGGGGCAAATAATATCTTTCCTTGATTGCAACATAGGTCTTGTCACACCCTAGATGACCAGCAAGACCTCCTCCATGTAGATCACGAACTAGCTTCTCCCTCAAGGAAGTTTTGGGAATACAGAGTTGATTTCCTTTCATAAGAAAGCCATCCTAGACGTGAAAGTCACCATCAATGTGTTTATCTATACAATTTTCCCACACTCCTTAGAATTCGTCATTAGTGGCATACAGGCTCTTCACAATTTCGAAACCCCACAACCTCTTGACTCACAGTGATAAGCAGGTTAGCATGCCTACTTAATACATCAGTCACTTTGTTCTACACGCCAACTTTATGCTTCAGTTTGAAAGTGAACTTCTCTAGAAATTGGGTCCACCTATGAATTCCAGGAACATGTAAGACGTTAGGCTTCCTATGATCTACGCCACCTCCAGGCACTCTCCTGCCATCATTCTGGTTCTTGCCAGGGATGTCGAGCCTCTCCTCTGGCTGAATCAGGATATCTCCCGGGCAATTGAAGTGTTCGTCACGACGCTGAAGCCTGATATCAATCTAATCAACATAAACTGGCAATCCACCCCACAATTTAGGGTCTCAACCCTTCGATTGTTGTCAACAGAACCGTTGCCAACTCTATCTAGACCACCTACATCGAGCCGTTAAGCCTCCTTTGATACTAAAATGACGTAGTAAGAAATCGAAGAAAGTTGCACATAATAGAAAGAACTTGCGATTGTATCTGAATTCCAAATATTCAAAATCTCTCTAAAATGTCCCTAAACAAGGATTTAAATAGGACAGTAAACCTAATAGAAACAAGAAACATTAAATTATAAAAATACCCTAAAAACAAAATTGGGAAAACAATCTATAACTCACGTTGTAGAGGGAATTTGGGGCCAAAAATTGGCATTCATACTCACCCAGCATCTTGAACCCCGAAATCATTGAATCTGAAGAGTTCAAATTCATATCTTATTTTCTCGGAGTTGTTGATAACTTCGCAACTCTGAGAAAATAAGTAAGAAATTTTTTTCTTCATTGATTTATTTCTTTTGATTTTTCTGTTTCGAGTTGCCTTTTAATTGAGTCCTCTGTTTTGTTTTTTGTTCTTTCTGGTTAACTTCTCGAACCAGGATTCTTATGGTTTGGATCTAAAATTGTGCTGTGAAAAGATTGCAGTGGTTGAAAATCATTGAGTAGTTGAAAATCAATTATGATTTTCTTGCCTTTTAAAGTATTTTGACAGGTCCTTTTTTATGACTTTTTTGTAATTAAATAATTATTTTACTGAGTTGATCAATTCTGAATTTCTGATTCTCTCGCAACAAAATTGGTTCCCTAAATTTTTAAATAGTTTTTCCTCTTATTTGGTGCTATTACTTTTGTATTAAAATTGCTTTTGTACCACAAAGAAGGTTTAGGTAAGCTGGATAATGTGCAGCTAATAAGAGCAACCCAAGTTCGATTTAAATTTAATTTATTAATTTTAGGTTAAGCTAAAAAAAATGCCATCCCTATTTTTAGGATTAACAATAATTAAACAAAGCAGACATATTTTTGAAAAAAGATTCAGAACATGGTAAAATAGAATCCAATTTGAACTTGAACTCTATCCTGATTGAAGCAGAATATTCGGATCCGATTTCAAGTTTAAACTTAATAAAACCAAACTCAATCAATCAAATGAAACTTAAATGATATCAAATCAGACTTGGACTAATTTGTTTATTTTTTTCAATAGTTTCTTTTGTTGCAAAGTAGACGTCAGATTGTCAAATCTTGTCTCAGAGGACGATAGTCCATTGTTGTACTAATCTGTTACTCGAATTAAAATGCTTCAGATTCATTAACAAAAACTAAAAGTGAAATAGCCTGTTCATCATCATCCAATAATGTCCCAAGCTAGGTCTACACGACAGTTGATAAACACGGGCACTAATAGGACGCAAGTGGCTTGTGCAATCTAAAGATCATGGAAAGCTTTGTTGGAGAGATCAAAAGCCTTGTCTCGACAAGCCTTTTTCTTTTTATGATGCCAACAGTTCGAACCATAACTAAAGTGACCTAATCTTTTTATAGTTTTGTTTTTATTAATCAAAGTTGAAAAATCAACCTCCAATCTGAAACTTAGACGCAATTGTGACATAATGATTCATGTCGGAAGAACATCCTTTTTCTCTAAACCAAAAAGGGAAATTATACTTAGTGGAATTCTTTTTTTTAAATTGATATTATAATCACTCCATTAGTTTGACTATTTCAACTATAAATTTATCAAAATTTCAAAGTAACTTGAATTCTTATTTTGGAAATATGAGTTAACTTATTGGAGATAAAGTCGAAGTCTACCTTACCACCAACAAATTTGGTTCACTTACAACAAAGAGTCCTTGTAAAATCAACTTTGTTAGGAAAGATAATTAACATTCCTAAAATATCTTTGTATATACTAACCTCTTTATTATTGTAACTGTATATATACCAGTGACCTCTACTAAACTGAATGAGAAAGGTTTTACACCTTCAATTAAGATTTCTATCTTTTATGGTATCAGAGCCACTCTTTTTGACTCACCTCCTTTTTTTTCTCATGGTCACTGCTTCTTGTTCTTCTTCTTTTAAACCATCCCCATCACCTCTTTATTATTGTAAGACTTGATGGCTCTAATTATCTTCTTTGACGTGCCCAGCTTCTTTCTACTCTTCGTGGACTCATACTTCTTGGCTATGTTGATGACACTTTTCCCTGTCCTCCTAAATTTATTGCTACTTCTGACTCTATGGCAGAACTCAATCCTGAATATCTTGCATGGCATGATCAAGATTAACTCATTCTTAGCTAGATTCTTTCTTCTCTAACTGAAAGTGTACTTGCATAGTTTGTTAGCTGCAACACGTCTACTTCTGTTTAGACTACATTAAAGCAACTTTATGACTCTGCCTCTAGGTCAAGTGTGCATGATCTTAAAATTGAACTTGCCAATCTCACCAAAGGATCTTTGTCTATGGAAGATTATCTTAAGCATATCAAAAGTCTTGTTGTTCTCTTGCAGTTGTGGGTTTTTCTATTCCTGATGCAGATATTATTGACCATACTCTCAATGGTCTTGGGATTAAGTATGATGCGTTTGTGGTCTCCATTTATATGAAATTAGATGAAATTACATCTTCTCGACTCCACAACATGTTACTTAATTATGAGTGTCGCCTTTAGGGATAGCAACGCTCAATTAAAGATGTTTCTCTTGTCGTTAATGTTGCCGTCAAATAAGTGTATTCTTTAGTTAATCATACCTTTGTTACTTCTAATCGTTAAACTAGAGGTACCAGAGGTGTTGTTAATGGTCGAGGTAGTGGTAGCGGATGTGGTTGTTTCCAATTTAATCAATCTTCTGTATCACACCATCCTCCTATGCAATGCCAACTCTGTGGATATCAGGGTCACACTATCTTTACTTGTCGGTGTCGTTTTGATACTACATACCATGGCTCCTCTTCGTATGTCACTTCTATTTCTACTCCCTCGGATTCAAACTAGTAATCCTAATTCTGGTGCAACAAATCACTTCATTGCAGACCTCGACAACCTTAATGCGCAGTCAGATTATCTTGGCTCTGACATTGGGGTTGTTGGCAATGGTTCAGGTTTAGCCATTTCTCATATTAGTTCTTCTTTCTTACCTTCATAAAATGGTGGCATTTATCTTCGTAATGTATTATATGTTCCATCTATTATGAAGAATTTATTGTCTGTCTCTCAATTTTGCAAAGATTTCAATTGCACTTTTCTTTTTGATTCCTCCACTTTAAAATGGTTTACACTTGCTCCAACCATAGCAGTCTATGTCACACAAAAAATTTCGTTCAGTAGCATTTATTGGTGAACGTGTTTCTACTTCTATTTGACACCAATATCTTGGACAATATTTGAAAGGGTATCCAGAAAGAAGAAAAAGAAAAATGGAAAAGACTACAACAACGACAACGACAGCGACACAACCAGAGACCCCGCCTGAGTCGACGCCGACTCCGCTCCCTCCCTCCACAGCTGATGATTTTCTCCGACGTACTTGGAAAAAGCCCAAACGCCGCCGTCACCCTACGGTGGATGACCACGACGCTTCGGAGCAGCCCATCCTCCCGGCCCGTAGCCCCAGGCCACCCTCCTTCGTAGAGATGGTGAAAGGGCACCACTAGGACACAGCAGAGGACTGGACGGAGTGGGTGCTTCCGGCATCCACTGATTCCGACTCTGATTCTAAATCGATGGGGGATGGTGACGATGATTGTGTTTTCTTCTCCAAGGAGGAAAAAGAAGCCATGCGTAAACCATGGAGAAATGCTTTGATCGTGAAATTGTTAGGGAGAGTGTTGGGCTATTCAGCTCTAGCCAACAAGATTCCTCACTTATGGCAACTAAAAGGCGCCTACAAAGTGACGGACTTGGCGCATGACTATTTCATTATCCGTTTTCAAAAGCAATCTTACTATGAACATGTGTTGGAGGGAAGGCCTTGGCTCATTGGGGGCAACTATCTGACCGTTCGTTAATGGAGGCCGAATTTCATGCCCAGTTCGGATAAAATAGAGAGAATTGTGGCTTGGATCCGGTTTCCAAACATTCTATGCCTAGACGTAGTGGGAGGGTTGTGAG
Source organism: Erythroxylum foetidum (assembly GCA_026546835.1). Taxonomy (NCBI): domain Eukaryota; kingdom Viridiplantae; phylum Streptophyta; class Magnoliopsida; order Malpighiales; family Erythroxylaceae; genus Erythroxylum; species Erythroxylum foetidum. The sequence continues at coordinate 31,553,496 of JANZLF010000007.1, read as the reverse complement.
ACAACCAGATAGGTATCTGGGTTTAGGAGAAGGCTTAATTGCCATCTCAGACCAAGAAGAAACAGATCCCGTTA
>JANZLF010000007.1:31532232-31544019 GCA_026546835.1 Erythroxylum foetidum | reverse complement strand
AGTGAATAGACAAAATTTCGAGTTGACCCGATTTTAAGATGGGCTCAAATTTGATAGAGTTGACCTAATTCAATTAAAAATGATATTTTCTATATAAAATTTGACCCATAACAAGTTAGGGGAAAAAATGGTTTTAGCCTATAATATGAGTCTAACGTAACTCACTACTATTTTTAAGAATGCAGTTGGAGAAGATGAGGGAGGATTTTGAAAAGGGTGACGTCCGCATTCCATACAGCTCACTTTCGCAAATGGCACCTAATCCAACAGTGACAAGCCCTCCTTGGTCTGTGTGAATCGACTGAGATGTTACGAAAGTGAGAAAGGCAATATAATAAGAAGTTAATTAAAAAAACCTTAATCTTTCGCCAATTTTTTAATTATAACTTAAATTTTAAAAAATATTATAAATTATTTAATTTTTAAATTTTTAAGTTTTTATCCTAAACTTTAAAAAGTGACAATAAAATGTTCAAATTTTTAATTTTTTCAAGTCTGATTTGATGTTATTTGTTGTTCTCCCGATGTTCTCAATCATTTGTTTTTTGTTTGTTCTTCTGACGCCTCAAACTACTCTTGCATTACAACGTACGGCACTAGTAATCTCTTCGTTTTTAGTTCGTTCTCTTGATGCCCTTAGTTTGAGGGTGTTGGGGCTGTGTAATTTAAAAATCGAAGAATAAGAACATTGAGAGAACAAACTGAAAACGAAAGAAAAATTGAAATCAAAGCGTAATATTGTTGGGTTGCTTAACCTGATTTAGGTCATGTTTAAATAACGGCGTCGTTTTAATTATGTAATTAAAAGACGTCGTTTCTTTAATCTTCATTTTTTGTGTTAATTTTGGCTGACGTGTATTAATAATTAAGATTTCTAAAACAAATAGCAAGTTACATCAACAAACTTAACGAAAACACTAATGTCGGGCTAGAATTTTTAAAAAATAAAATTTTGAGGATTTTATTGATACTTTTTAAAATTCGAGCTATAATTAAAAAAATTGAAAGTTTGGGTATTTTATTTTTACTTTTTAAATTTTGTTTTTAAATTTTGGGCTATAATTAAAAAATTGACGAAAATTTGAGCTTTTTTTGTAATTATCTCTATAATAAAATAGCAAAATAAACAATTATTCATTAAACTAATAGGTAAGGATAAAAATGATAGGATACAAGTCTGAGTCAATTTCTATAGGTCCAGGCTTAAGCTGAAAAATATTTAACATACTCGAACTCGAATTTGATCAAATTTAAATAAAATGATTCAAGCACAAGTTCATTTGATTTTGAATATGTTTGAAAACTTCAATCTTATTTATCATATTAAATTTGAGTTTATTGACTTAAATCTAACATAATGCAATTTGAAACTATATATATAGAGATATATAAACCGGCATTTTAAGTTGAGTTTCAAATCAAACAATTACATGTTCTAAGTTCAATTTAATCTTAAATATTTTTCAAAATTAACTCAAACTTAATTTTAATTTAGTCAAATTAGATATAATTGCCAATTTGAAATCATATTATTTTAAATTCAGAGCTTTTTATCATTCTTAACAATAACATATTTGATATAAGTTTTCTGATAAGCCAATAAATGCAAATTAGCTAACACACACAACAAACGTAGAGATGGTACAAGAATTCATATTTGACTTTAATCACTAAATAGAGTTTAATTTCAACAAATTTTAAACATGACTTGAGTTTAAATAAAAAAATTAGATCATGAACAATCCAAAAGGATGTAATTTCACACAAATTATGAATGGTCGTAGTTGTTATAAATTTTATGATAAATACAAAACAAAAAAAATCAAATATGCAATAACAAATCAATACCTGAGATTTGATAATGCAGTTTAACACATCTTGCTTACATCTGCGGGCCCTCACTCATACGATAGTTTTACTCAAGACATTACAAAGCTGATCACTCAACCCTTGACACTATCCCTCATTCTTACTACTTGTAAAAGTAAATCACACTCAATAGTATGACCGTCTCGTACTAACCTCATTAGAGAATTTTCTTAACAGTATTTGATAATAAATGATGAAAATAAAAATAACTTAGGTGATTGAAATAACAACGAACATAAACAAAGACATTTGAGAAAGAAAAGCAACTTCCCAGCTTCTTCAATGACAAATTGAAAAGTTGTTCATCAATGGTACTGTCGTATTTAGCTACTGGATTTTTCAGACACAACTTCCACTATCGATAACCACACAATCAACATCAAAACAATTTACCAAAAGCCAAATGAAGGATTAAGAACAACAATGCATAGAGAGTACATAGACCATAAAATAAATCAGTTGCAAAGCTCTCAAAGAACATCATTAACTATCTTTGAATAATAGAAAGACACCCAGTCAAAAACCAAACAGGATGTCAACCAAAACACAACATATGTGCCTAGATTGCCAGTCAAGTTTCGTGTAAACCAAAAAAAAATCTTATTAGCAAAAATACCCACTCAACGACACACACACAAGAAACGCAACTCACACCCCTTCAGCCTAGGTTTATGATACACACTGAAATTACCCAGCCAAGACAAATCAGTAGTAAAACCACCCAATCAATATCACAGCCATAAGAGAAATGTTGCACACACCCAATTAACTACAACACCACTAAAGAAAATTGTAGCACACACACATCAGCCAAATCACGTAAAACTTCAATAGAAAAACAATTGCAAATTTTTCAACCAAAAAGTTACAATATTTACAAATTTAACACCACTCTAAGAATCTGCACAAGTAATGTGATTCAACCTAGGTTGCGTGATTCACTTAGAAAAATCTACAACAGATAGAGTTCTATTGTAACATAATCAATTGCTTAACATTATCTAAGATAGCTCTAAAATCTCTGCACATAAAAAATGACAGTCCTTTAGTCATAGTCTAGTTGCAATCAACCGACCAAATCTCCAAAGAATATGTTATCTCATATTGATTAGAATTTAAAACCAATTAACATTATCTGGAAGTTTTAATTATCAAATAATGTCCAAAATAAAATAATAAGATATATATCATATAGTTTCACAATCTCCCCCTTTTGACATTATTTGTCACATAGTTGAGACTTCCCTAAAGAGTATAATTGGACGCATAGCATCAAATTCATAAATCATATGGAAACTCCACCTTAATCAAACAACATCCAAACGTAATCAAATATTTGAATATCAAAAGTAAAAAACATTCTCTCCCTTAGGATAAAAAGATGTCAAAAAGCAAGACTAATAGTTACGAAGATACCTTGAAATCTCCTCCTGAATTGAACAATCATATAAGATGAAAATAAATGAAGAATGCCTTCAATATGATCAACCTCAGCGAACAAAGAAGCATAACAGTCAGCAGTAGGTGCAGCGAAAGAATCATAAGCATGTAGTGAAGTAGTAAAAGGCCAAGATGACAATTTATCACCAGTTAAAACACTAGCTAACATACTATTACTCACATTAAAGTCATCCGCATACAACTGATTAAATTGATAAACCCCGAACATGAATTCAGTGAATCAAAATAAAACTTAATCATTGTCTCCCTCACATAAATTATGTGAAAGCATTTTGCCCAAACCCATACACCCTACAATATAGAGAAACTAAGATAGAACTTGAAAAACCTAAATCATATAAAATCTGAATCTTCTTATACGTCTCCAACCAAACATCAACATTTTCTCAAAATAACTACGTAAATCAAAATCTAAAAACAAAACTCTCAAATCATCAAGCAGAGCCTCATTCTCACATCAAATATACTATTCAACAAGTAAAAAAAAGCCAAACACACACCAATCACCCAAACCTTTGAAAGCTCATAAATAAAAAACTTAAAAAGTCTAGACATTAACTTCTTCAAGCCCCTTTTTTTAAATAACATCTAAACATACTTCAAAAATGTAAAGCACATAGTCCCTGTGCTCTTCGAAGAAATTCAAACTTGGGCTTATTTTTCATCACATTAACATTGTAATCAGGTATCTGTTGGTTTCTCCCTCAGACACAACTAACTGATTCTCTGTCTGATCAGTTTCTTTAACAGTAGCAACTAACTGCAAATCTGGAAATTTTCTTATTTTTCTTTCACTACGTCAAGTATGTTTTGATAATATGAGTTGCTGCTGGAAATTTAATGGAAAGTATCTAGATTTTCGATGTTTACTCCTTTAAAATATCATTTGTAACAACTTGTAACAATTTAGCTTTATGTGCCCGATTACCCCCACAAAAATGACATGTGGGTATGAACTTTCGGTTCTTCTTTGAGATTTCTCCTTAGACAGATTTGGTTGCACCATTTTTTTCATCATTCGACTTAGAACATTCACCTTTATAACCAATGCCTTGAAAATCTCCTTTAATCTTACCAATTTCTAGCGATTGTTCTAATTTTTATGTACCTTCATTTAACATCCTTCTTCCTTTTTTTCTATTGACCAACTTCAATTTTATTTCACCAAGCTTATCTAATGTAGACAACAACTTCTTCTCTAAATCTTTAATGACGTTCTTCATAGAGAGGTTTTCCTTTTTTAGCTTTTCATTTTTCTTAAATGTTTGCACCTATTTTGCATATGTTAATTCATAGGCTTCATAGATATCTTCCTTTTTGTCATCAGAATTACTGTCATCACTATAATAATTTGAGGTTAGACTTTGAGCTAATTCATTTGTGCTTTTTTCAAAATTTTCTAATTTATCTACGTTTTCATCATCAGTTTCTTCCTTCTTAGTTGTTTTTAAGCAAGCAACTGGACTTTTGCTATATAAGGTAACTAACGCAACACTACCCACAACTTCTTCACTAACATACTTACTTTCGAATTCATTATTACTACAAATGCTCGTATAGGACTTCCCTTTTCTCTTCTTCACGATGTTAGCACATTCCGTTTGCACATGTCCGAAGCATTGACACTCATGACATTAAATTTTCTTCACTTTTCTTTCACCCTTTCGAGTTTTAGCTTGTTCTTAGAAGTGGCTATTTCATGAACTCCCACCATTTTGCCTAAACTCAAGTCTATCCTTCTTTACTTTCTCTAAAAACATGCTGAAATTTCTTTTCAATTACTCCATATCCTTATTCTCATAGGATTCATCGTCTATATCATTCACGACTTTACCAATTTCAACTTGCAATGCTAATCCTTTACTCACCTCTTGTTTGCCACTTAACAAATTCATCTCAAAATTGGCCAGAATTTCAATTACCTTATTCAATGATGATTCATTAATATCATGAGCTTCCTCGTTTGTTGCAATTTTTGGTACGAATCTTGGAGGTAACAATCTCAATGTCTTCTTAACCAGTTTTAAGTTAGAGTATTTCTTCCTAAGTTGATGTGTTTGGTTTGCTATATCATGCAGTCTCTCATGGAAGTCTCCAATGGTTTCACTCTCATCCATTTTCAGCTCTTCAAATCTCACAACCAACATCTGAAATTTTAAGGCTATTACAAATCTTGATCTCTCATGTATAGTTTCCAAAGTATCACACGCTTCTTTGTCAATTCACAAGCTGATATTATTGAAAAGTGACCTTCATCAAGAGTACTAAAGATGGCATGCATGGCTTGAGAGTTTCCAAGTGCTCTTTCTTCTTCAGCTCTTGTCCACTCAGATGAATCTTTCAATACCACTTTTCCCTTGTCATCAGTTATAACTGGATGAGTCTAACCATGTAATACTAAGTTCCACGCTTTTGCTTCATGTGCCTGAATAAAGACTCTTATCCATGATTTCTATGCAGGATAATTGGAACCATCCAATAGTCGTGGCCTGATGATTGATGCCCTTTCTCTTATAGCCATAATTGTGAAACACAGATCAGCGCTAACTTAATATATCAAGTTTTGATTCGGTGACCCACTTTGATACCAATTGAAAAATCCCAAATGATGTAATTTCACAAAAATTATGAATGGTTGTAGTTGTTATAAATTTTCTAATAAATACGAAACAAAAAATCAAATATACAATAACAAATCAACAACTAATATTTGATAACGCAGTTCGATACACATTGCCTACATCTGTAGGGCCCTTACCCAACTTAATTACTTTCACCTGTGATACAATAATAGTTTTACTCAAGACACTATGGAGCCGACTCACCCAACCTTTGACACTATCGCTCGTCCTTACTACATGTGAAAGTAAATCACACTCAATAGTATGACTGCTTCATACTAACCTCAACAGAGAATTTTCTTAATAGTATTTGATAAAAAAGGATGAAATAAAATAACTCAAGTGATTGAAATAACAATGAACATAAACAAAGACACTTGAGAAAGAAAAACAACTTCCATAATAATTACAGCTTCTTCAATAACAAATTTATTATTAGTATTATTATTAATTCTTTTCCAGAGCATCAAAAAACTCAAATTTGGCGTCCGATCCCTTACATGATTATGAGTCATATAAAGATATAAATGGCAGTGCTCCATAAAACACACGAAATATAACCATACGAATAAAGAAAAATAAAGTTCCACATATGTCTGAAAATTTTATATATAAAAACCAAAAAACCATTGCATAACAAACAACGAGTATTGATACATCTGTTCCTACTTTGTTCAACATGCTTTCATCCATCTATTTTTTTCTGTTCTGCTTATCTGGTAGATGAAAAAAGTTAGAACGGGGGTTGAACACCTTTCCAGGAGCGAACGGTCTGAGGTGGCGATGTTAACTCTGTGTAATACACATATAACCATTAAGAGGCCATTCCTTGGACTAATTTAAAAGCAGGAAACAGATCGTGAGAAGTCAAAATAGCAAGCTATTATCGTCGAACTCTATCTGGACACCCTTTTTCTCTATAACTCGAATCTCTCATTACGATAACGTGGGAGGAAATGGCGCAAGATAACACAGGCTTTGTGTTTGCGGCTTCGAGCTCGTCAAATCCCAAGCGTTCAAGGCCGACCGAACCCCCTGATAAGGGAGGTGGGGTGGAGGATCCCTTTCCAGCTTTGACGCCTCACCCCCAAGCTGTTGGTGTTTCTCCGTCCACGGGTGGAGCGGAATCTATGCTGTAATTGCCACTGCTCCACTTTCAGGGAGCTATCGATTTGGTGGAAACTCAGATGATGGGGTCGGGCTTCTGCGATGCCCACCAATGCCTGCTTAGATGGTCCGTGGATAAGGCTTTGAGGACCACTCTAGAGGGACAATTGGAGAACTCCGTGCTTGTCAAACTCTTAGGTCACAAAGTAGGGTTCTATTTCTTAAAATCCAAGATCTCGCAGATGTGGAATACTACTGGAGCTTTTGAGTTGGATAATTTGAGCAATGACTATTTCTTGGTAAATTTCATGGAACCCTTAGACAAGGAATTTGTGCTTGCTAATGGCCTGTGGATGCTCCAAGATCACTATCTTGTGGTACAGGATTGACATTCTAATTTCAAACCCTCTGAAGCCTCTATTTGTCATGCCCTTGTTTGGATTTGGTTGTCCGATTTGGCGCTGGAATATTACAATGTGGATGTTTTGTACACACTAACGAAGGCTTTTGGGACCCCAAAGCGTTTGGATGCAAATACATTGCAAGGAAACAAAGGTCATTTTGCGCGATTTTGTGTTGAGGTGGACCTCTCTAGACCGCTTATCCCAAAAATTCAAATTGATGGCATAGATTACTTGGTCGAATATGAAGGCCTTCATAAGATTTGTTATTAGTGTGGGTTTTACGGCCATACAAAAGATTATTGATTCGATGTTGGGGCCTTTGTTCCTGAATCTACACCGGAAGCAGGCGAGACTCAACCTGCCTCCCAGGCTTTTTCTCCTGTTCAACTGTATGGTGACTGGATGGTTGTTCATAAAAGGAGGTACTCGGTAGCTCAGGAACGGGACACTAATAATTTGGCAAGGCTTGCTTTCTCGCACAACTGCTTTCACGGCCTTGAACATGTCGATGTCCAGGGGCAAGCTCCAATGGCGCCTCGTGATCCCTCCAGGGAAGTCGACTCTATTCATAGTAGTGACAAAGGCTGGAAAAAAGTGGTTCCTAAGAAACATTCCCATAAGCCTGCGCAGGGTGGAGCATCCAAGTCTCAGCGTAAAAAGAATTCGGACTCCCTTTTACATTATATTGCTAGGCAGGAAAGTTGTCTAACAAGTATGCCTCTCGCTATCCAAGCTGAAACGAATCAGGTCCCTCGATTTTTCCTGTTGTTATAAAGCAGAATATATAGCCATTTGGACCTCCTCTAGGTCTTCCTTTGGGGCATCTCACGGCCTTAGTGTCGGTGGATTTTAGTGCCCGTGTTTTGAATTGTCACCCGTCACAGTCGCCGAAACTGGTTAACACGGACATCCCCCCAAACCTTAATGATGATATTCTTCCTCAGTCTATTGTTGATGTTGTTCTGCCCACTGCTATGGTGGAAGATGAAGTAGCTCTGGATGAGCTTGCCAACATGGAAAACTAACGTGAGTTTAGTTGGGCTCCTTTTTGTTCATCTCTTCCGTTGTCTTATTTTTATAATGATTAAGTTCAATATTATCTATTGGAATGTGCGAGGGGCTGGAAATAGGAACGCCCGGCGACATATCCGCGAATTGCTTTGGAACCATCTTGCGGATGTTGTTATTTCTGGACCGCAGATTCAATTTGCTCAATTGCGCCAGTTATGGTCTAGGCTTGGCTTTGATGGCAGAGCTATTCAAGACCCGCATGGTTTTTCTGGTGGCATATGGGTGCTTTGGAAGACCAATGTGTGTAATTTCTCTGAATTTTTCTCTATGAGTCAATGTTTCACCGGGCGGATTCATGGACCAGATGGTGTTACTTTCTTGCTCTTTGCTATTTATGCTACTCCCATTCCCACGACTAGAGATTTGCTTTGGGACCATTTGAAATCAGATGTTTGGCCACACAAGGAATCCTTGTGTGGCTATTGAGGATATGAATGACGTGGCTTGTCACACAAAGAAGAGAGGAGGGTGTCTTTTTCCTTCACAATGGCAAAGTTTCGGCAAAATTTACATAGTTGTGACCTTTTGGACCTTGGGTATGTGGGTTCGAAGTTCACTTGGGTTCGCAATACGATGCCTCCTGTGTACGAGAGGATGGACCGTGCGGCTAGTAATGTGGATTGGAGACTTTCTTTTCTAGATGTTGTGTTTCACCATTTGCCTCGAGTTCATTCGGATCATTGTCCTCTGCTCCTGAAAACTGGGGGTAACAATTTTGTTCCTCACACGAAGCCTTTTCTCTTTGAAGCAGCATGGCTGTCAGACAACCGTTTTGATAATGTTGTTCATGGGAATTGGGATCATTCGAACCACCCGAAGATAGCCCTTAAAAAGATTGAGCAGACAGCTATTCATTTCAACAAACATGTGTTCGGTAATATTTTCCGACAGAAGAGATCTCTACTGGCCCGGATTAAGAGGGTCCAGAATGAACTTCAGGTTTCCTTGTCTAGCCAATTGACTTCCCTTAAGAAGCAACTGATTACTGAATACAATCAAGTCTTAGCTCAAGAAGAGGCTTTGTGGTTCCAAAAGAGCCACGAGCACCACCTATTATTTGGGGATCGTAATACCCGATACTTTCATGCTATGATAGTTGTTCGTCGTAGACGTAACAAAATTGCCAAACTGAAACTAATGAACTCAGAGGAGTGGTTTGATGATGGAATTGCAATTAAGCAGGATGTTTTCAACTATTTTTGTGAGCAGTTTGGTCGTAGTGAGGTGACAGGTGTTAGTACAGCGTCGACTTTCCACCAGAAGTTAGGGGAGGAAACCACTCGGTCCCTTTTGGCGCCAGTGACAGCAGTTGAAGTTCAACATGCTTTATTCTCTATGGGTAGTTATACGTCTCCCAGCCCGGATGGGTTTCAACCTATTTTTTTCAAGAAATATTGGGCCTTTATTGATAACTCGGTTTTGACTATGATGCAACAGGCCTTTGTGAGTGGTGATATTGATGATCAGCTCGCCGAGACTTTTATTGTGTTGCTCCCTAAATAAGTGGCTCCGGATAGACTTACCAAATTTTGCCCCATTATTCTTTACAATGTTCTCTATAAGCTCACTACTAAGGTGTTGGTTAATCGACTATGACCTTTCATTAATGAGTTAATTCACCCCTGCCAATCCAGTTTTATTCCTGGCAGGAGCACTACTGATAATATTATCATGGCCAGAGAAATTATGCATTACTTGTGGAAAGCGAAAGGCAGATCTGGGGCAATGTTGATTAAACTAGATCTTGAGAAAGCTTACAACCGGGTCAATTGGACTTTCTTGGAGGCTACTTTAAGAGATTTTTTGTTCCCTCCTCGTATATGTTCTTTGATCTTGAATTGCATTCAACAGACTTCTATGTCTGTAGTATGGAATGGGGAATGCCTTCCAAGCTTTAAACCTGGTCGTGGTCTTCGACAAAGTGACCCGATCTCACCTTACCTATTTGTGTTGTGTATGGAGAAGTTGACTGCTCTTATTTCTCAAAAGGTTACTGATGGTAGTTTGAAACTGATTTCAGTTAGTAGGGGCGGGCCTCAAATTTCTCACTTATTTTTTGCTGATGATGTTCTGCTTTACTCAAAGGCAATGATCTCTCAAGCGCGGGTTCTTTCCTCGATCCTTCATGACTTTTGTGAGGCGTTGGGATGCGAATCTGTTTGGCCAAGTCCAAATTTTTCTCTTCTCCTGGAGTCTCTAGACATACTCGGGATCGGCTAGGGCAGATGTTGGGCTTCAACTACTCTTCTACTCTGGGAAAATATTTGGGGTTTCTTCTTGGAGATGGGACTCTTCATAAAACCTCCTTTGATGAGTTGGTGTCCCGAGTGGAGCAAAAGTTGGCAAGTTGAAAAACCAAATTGTTGTAGGTCGTACGACTTTAGCCAAGGTTTCTCCTAATGCTATCCCCAACTACCTTATGCAAACTACTTGGTTTTCGACTTCGTTGTGTAAGAAATTGGATAAAATAACCCAAACTTTTATTTGGAATTCAAGTGGCAATTCCTATGGTAATCATCTTGTTGCTGGGCCTGTGGTTAGACAGCCAAAGAGTTAGGGTGGTTTGGGCTTGCGAGACTCCCGCACCTTTAACCCGACCTTGCTTGATAAGGCCATTTGGACCATACTCACTAATTTTGACAAGCCCTGGGTCTTGATGCTTGAAAAGAAATATATTCGAGGAGGTGACATTCTCAGTATGAGGGATTCTACGGGTGGTTCGACATGTTGGCAATCACTTGTCAAAGCAGCTCATGTCCTTTTCAAAGGGTTCAAGTATCGCATAGGTAATGATAGCTCGATCTCCTTTTAGCAAGACAATTTCCTAGGCTTTGGGCCGTTGCAAGATTTTGTTCTTTATATAGAGGAGGAGGATGTCGATTTGATGGTTAGTGATGTGTTACAAGAGGATGCATAGTGGGATTGGGGCAGGGTGACTTCGGAAATCTTGATCGAAGTTCAAGCTCTCTTCCCCACAGTTTTTCAACCACGTTTCTCCGTGGGAATGGACAGGATCTTTTGGGGCAATTCTCCAAATGGGATTTTTTTTGGTTAAGTTTGTTGTGGATTGGCTTACTCGTTGTGTTGCTGGGAGGCCTACAATTGTTCCCAGGTCAGATTGGATGTGGATCTGGAAGCTTCGTTATCCTGAGAAGGTTCGGTTCCTATCTTAGCTTATGTTGGATCACGTACGGTCCGAGTATTCACAATACACTGCAGAAAAAGACCATACAACAACATGAAGTATAATCGAA
>JANZLF010000007.1:31518216-31530370 GCA_026546835.1 Erythroxylum foetidum | reverse complement strand
CGCTTATGGTTTTACTATCAAGTCACATACTTGATGACATAAGTCTAATACTATTCATGGAATGTAAATCACATTACTTGAACGAAATACATGCATATATGAAAGGAATACCTCATAATATATTATTAACAAGTCATAATGATAATACATGAATCACAACTATTTATTGGCCTAGGGCACACTACTAACAGTTTATTGTTCATGAGAGAGTCCAAACCCACGAGTTTTGTCACCTTTGCCACTTGGACACTTCAGGTATGTGTCATCGGTGTAATTCCGGTGTTGAATCAATGACGCATCTATTTCGTGACTATTTGAAGGCACGCCAGGTATGGTTTCTTATTTTTAATGGTGTCTTGCCCCCTCTATTCTAGTTTGGCTCGTGTGTTTCTTAGTTCAAAAAATGGAGTAGGGATTCCTCTACTTTAGGGGTTGGTCGCTGGCTTCACGTTGTTTTCCTCACTGACATTTGGTTTATTTGGCTCATGCAAAACCATGATACCTTTGGAGATCCAGATGTTGCATGCCCGCTTATGTCTTAGTTACATTGTGCGATTGGTAATTGGAATAAGTTATTGGGCACTATGGGCCATAACGATGCTCCTGTTAGGCGTTGGGTGGGCTGGAACGTTCCAGTGGCTGATGCAATCTGTGTTAATGTTGATGGGAGCTCCCGGGGTAATCCGAGTGAGGCTAGATTTGGCGGTGCTCTTCAGGATTTGAATGGTACTTAGTTAGGGGGTTTCTATGGCAGTATTGGCACTGCTACTAATATGATTGCAGAGTTGTCAGCAATCTTCTTCGGTCTCCTCTCTGCTTGAGATAGGGGGCACAGGCATATCGTCCTTTGTTCCGATTCTCAAGAAGCGATTCGTTTGATTTGAGATGGTCATTTTCTGGTTCATCCGTATGCTAACTTATTGGGTGATATTTCAACAATGTTACACTAGGATTGTCATGTTGATGTTATTCATTTCCTGCGCGAAGGCAATCAAGTCGCTGATAGGCTTGCAAAAATGGGTAGCCGTTCCTCTACCTCCTTTTAGTTTTTGGAAGCTCCTCCTCCAAAGGTTGGCATTGGTTTGTTAGTTGATAAGTTTGGCGTTCTTTTTGAACGTCAGTAGCCCACTTTTTTCTGGGTCATTTGTTTTTCTTACATTCAACTGCACCAAAACAAAAGGAGTATATAGAATCAGTTTCCAAGAAAAAAGGAAAAGAAAAAGGTAAACACAATTAAACATAACACTTCCCATCATCGTCATCATGGTGAACAAAATCTAGATCATGTCTGAAAAAAGGCTCGTTGGATTTTTTTTCTTTTCTACTAGAGTATTGGAAATATCATGATTTAAATTTGACAAAAAAATATAACAATTATGTTTATTAAACTAATTCAGTCTTAATCAAGATCGAGTTGGAAAATTTAAATCCTGGAACCTAAATAATTTTAATTCAATTATATTACTAGAAACTTAAACAATTAAGTTTCAATCTAACATCAATTCTTTTTAATTTTTTTGTTTGATTTATTTTCATAACTCTTGTTATTAAAAATTGATCAATTTATTAATTAATCGGTTAATTTTTATAAATTAATAAATTCTTATAAACTAAAATAAATTGATTGATTTTCATTTAATAATCTTTTTTCAATTAAAATTTAAATTCTTTGATCAATAAAGACAACATCTTTTAATAATATTTTAAATATTTTAATTTTATTCAATCTTTAATTATTTTTATTATGATCTAATACCGATTAAATACCTTTTTATTAATTTAATTTTCAATATGGTTTTAACATTTTAGAATAAATAGTGAACGTATATTTTGATGCTTAATAATTGTATAAACAGTTTGAGACCTCCACTGTTCTTCTTTGCTTTTGCCAAAAGATGCAGATGGAAAGTGAAGCTTGGCTTTAATTTCTTTACAGTTCACTGACTGTTAGATTATAAATAAATATTACAAAAGTTCTAGATTAGTATATAGTTCTCTTAAATTCATATGAGAATTGAAACTAGATTGTAAAGAATATTATATAATGTTTAGTTCAGTATGTAATTCTCTTAAATTGATATGAGAATTGTGTTGGAGGAGACGACTGGCGACACGCTGCGGCGATGGAGGAGAAGGTTGGAGGAGAACCGTGGAAAGGAGAAGGAAGAAAAAAGGAAAGGAAGAAAGGAGGTTTGCGCGGTGGAGAGGAAGAAAGGAGGAAGAAGGAGGGTTTATTCGTTTTGGTTTAAACCAAAACGACGTTGTTTTGATTTTAATGAAGGGCATGAATCTGACGTTTTTACCAATCACTTTACCGATCGAATAGTCTGTCAGTAAATTTTCTCTGCGAAATTCAACGACGAAATATTAGACTGTCGCAATGCCTTATGTTTGTATATATATGTGTGTGTTTTTATTTTTCAAACCTTCCTAAACTCTTCTTTATTGTAAAACTTCATATTGAATGTAATGGTAATGACGATAATGCTTAATTAGACTTATCTTTAGTTTAATATGTCCTTTTATTTATTTCTTAAATATAAAGTGAGTCAATTGTATCCGAAAGCAGTCCACAAAGCTATGGTAAAAAGCTGTCAACCAGCTTTTATTCTATTTATAACGTTATGTTGTTTTCTTCTTTTCTTGTACGCCTCTGTTTCCTTCTTTTTCTTTATATCATATTCATACTTTTAAGTTGCACCACTAGACATTCAATAATTTATGAAAAATATTTTTTGAATAGATTATGTGATTGGAGATTCAATAACTCATAAATTACATATGACACGCTTGATATAAGTGATACTCTTCTACTTCAGCATATCTCTACTTTTTAACAAATATCTTCTTTAGTGTTGAGATGAGTTGTAACTTGTAACCATTATTTCACAAATCAAAAATTAAATAGATAAGACAAAAAATTTAAGGTTTAATCGGTATTAGACCATTATAAAACTAATCAAATATTAAATAAAATTAAAGAATTTGAAATATGATTAAAAGAAATTGTTCTTATTTGTTGACAAATTTAAGGTTTGATTTAAAAAGAAGATTATTAAATGAAATTAATTGATTTATTTTAATTTATAAGAACATATTAATTTATTAAAATTAAATAATTAATTAATCAATTAATCAATTTTTAACAATAAAAGTTATTAATGTAAATCAAACTGAAGAATAGGATAATTTAAAATTTTTATACTTTAACCGGTTCAAAACCCTAATTCCAATTATTGTGAATTGTTATATATACAGGACACATGCTGTCCATCGCAACTGGAATCATTAGTTTCCCAGAAAATGGGATTTCTTCGCCTGACAGTGGGAATTCTGGGTACTTCCTTACCCCTTACTTTGTCCTTCCAATTACACAGGATACATATGTACTGTTTGTGAACTGACTAACCTAATACGTATGTTCTTGTTGCAGGAAATGTAGCTTCCTTGTCTCTTTTCTCGGCACCAATGTAATGTGCAGACTCCATAATCCTTCTCTAACACAAACTTGTAAAGATACAAGTTTACAAGTTTTAAAGGACCTAACATCTGATTGTTTTGGTTGTAGAATAACTTTCACAAGGGTTATAAAACACAAGAGCACAGAGGAATTTTCTTGCATTCCTTACATTATTTCACTCCTAAACTGCATCGTTTACACTTGGTATTCAACTCCTGTGGTAAGTTATGGATGCGAGAACTTGCCTATCCTCACCATCGATGGTATAGGGACCCTTCTCGAGTCATCCTTCATCTTCATATACTTATGGTTCGCTCCACGAAAAGAAAAGGCAAGACTGCTAGCTTCCTTTGTTTTCCCAAACAAGCGTTTCCTGCTAACTTCTTGTAGTTTGGAATGTAGGTGAAGGTTGCTTCTTTGACTCTAGTTGTTGTCTTGTTATCCATTTTGGTGATGGTGGCTTCAGTATTTGTACGCCATGATCACTCTCGTCGGAAGCTAATTGTTGGATGTGCTGGGATAGTGGCATCTGCAGTAATGTATGGCTCTCCTTTAGTAGCTGTGGTGAGTCAATTAATTTATTATGATTAAACAAATGTAAAAATATTATTTTTCTGAATTACAATTCCAATTTTGAGTCCAACTATATTTGGAGACAAAATCTAATCACCACACATGCATAGTTTGTTAATCGTTATATGCAACCATTCAAGACAAAGAACATACTAACCTTTTTGAGACATAAAGATTATAGGAACATTACTTGGATTCTTCGAGGAAAATCTTAAATTTAAACATGTGGAGATTGTTATATATTGACTGTTTTAACTATATATGCTCTTGCAGAAAAGAGTCATAGAAACAGAAAGTGTAGAGTTCATGCCATTCTACTTATCATTTTTCACTTTCCTTGCAAGCACTCTTTGGGGGATTTATGGATTATTGGAGCTTGACTTCTTCATTGCGGTTTGTACCCTTCTTCTTTCTTTCCTCCAAAATATTTTGTTCTGAAACTGAATTAATTTCTGGTGGGCAGTCTCCAAATATTGTTGGTATCATACTATCAATCATTCAACTTGCCCTATACTTCAAGTACAGGAAAAGAGGCATCAAAGAAGAACCCAACAAGTGGGATATAGAAAAGAGTGAAGATAAATCAAAAGTTGAGTTGCAACTAGGGGTTAATGAAATTATTATTGAGAAGAATTGAATTTTTCAATTTAAAAAATGGAAGAACAGCTATAAAATTATGAATATATAAATGTATATATTCTCAATTATATACACTATCCAAGTAATTTATGGTATAGTTGTTTTATTTGTACGCATTTGATGTTTCGATTATATCAAATTTATTGTATGCAATTGCTCATTTATATGCCTTCATGTATAAATATCAAAATTGTAGGTTAATAGATAATAAATAACAACGTTTTCAAAACGGTTCGGAAGTTAAACCATTAAGACAAGAATTTTAAGGTTTAAAAGGTTCAATCTCTAACACTCGATACCCAATATTAGAATCGGCATACTGAGTGTTATCATATTTTTAAATACCCAATACTTCGAACTAAAATAATTTGTCATTTAAAACCTTATTATTCTAGTAATTATTATTCATTTTATAAAATTTTGACAGAATTTTCTCTATAAATACTTAAAATCTCCTGCAAAAAACTTCAATACACTTTACATGTATGTTACTCAGCTATCCATCTCCCTGTCAAACTTATTAACAAAATAATTTGCTCATCCTCTGGTACAATTTAACATTTAAACCATATTTCATACATAACTTTCATTTATTCATATATAACACTTTTTTATGCGTACATGACATAACTAGAAATAAAATAAAAATTTGTAGTAGATTTACCACCAATTCTTTCGAGATCCCCTATATGATTCTTATCTTGTAGTAAACCCACCACAACTTTTTTCTAATTCTCTTCAAAACTTACATGTGAAAAGAAAATCTACACTGTAAGTTATAGGCTTAGTAGTATTCAAGTAATTATATTTCACATTCAATTCAATTCATTTAACCATAACATGCATAATATATAATTTTTCTCATATATAAATATCTTCATTTATTTCTAAGCATAAAAAGGCATTTAAAATCAAGTTATGAAATACAAACACATATCTATTTTAATAATTCGCATCTAATTATACAATGATCAATAAATTGTACATTCAATTACTACTTTCATTTAAAGTTCTTTAATCATTAATCATGTATTTATCTTCTTTCTGTAATTGTCGAAAGTAAAATCCATTAGAATTGCATCACCCAGTCGAATAAGCGGGATTTAAAAAAAATACAAGAACGGGTTCTCGAAACCATACAATTCATTTTTTACATACATTTATATTAGAACTGAGCTCTCAAAGTCATGCAATTCATAACACAAATCAAATGTTTTACACTGGAACCGAACACTTGGAGTCATACAGGCTGATAACATATATCACGATGCAGTACTGCTAACTCCCCAATTGGTATGCCAACCTTATCATATTCCTCCAACTTCTATCTATTTTACTAAGGGCAAATCTAATTAATTTCCATTGAAATTTCATAATAAAAGCTCATAATAACCAATTCAAACTATTCCATATTCGCTCAAAGTAAATGTCTTTTTTTTCTTCCGTTATTGGTTTTTATTTAATTCATACAACACTTAAGGCATATTCATCTCACCAATTAATCAAAAATAACAGGTTTTCAATTCAAACATAATATATGTCAATGGAGGAAAATACAAAATATAAGTCTAAAATCTCAATTAATCACATATACTACCTCATTTAACATCCAATTAAATATTTTTATCAATTTCATAAGCCCTCAATTTTACTCGAGAATTCTAAATTTTCTAACATACAAGTTTTAGGAAAAAGTAAAATTGTAATAACACATACCAAATTGATGTCCAAATCTTCAAATTAAACCTCCTTAAACTTCAATTTCGTCATCAACTCCTTATTACTTCTCTTTCCCTTTCTCTCTCTCCTTCAATTCATCTTTTTTATCTTCATAATATTACATAACAAATTCAATTTCATGCATTTTGATTCATTAATGCATGCAACTATACCAAAATCATGTATAGAAATAATCAAAACTCCATTAACTCACTTTATAATTTTTGGGTTCTATTCATCAAAAACAACCATATACCTTTTATTCATCTTTTCCTAATTTTTTTGTTGATATAATAAGTTTAGGGACCCTGGGTTCATGATTTAGTGTTTAATAGGTGATTTGGGGGTTAAAACTAAAAAAAATTGGCTTGAAAATGTAAGAAATGGAAGAAAAATGGAGAAGATAAGAGGAATGGTTGTTCTCGGCACTCCTTAGTGAAGAAGAGAGGGTAGGCGGCTAAGAAAATGACATAAAGGTCATATAGTTCCTTGTTAAAAGTTTTCCAAAATTTTTTAGATTAACTTTATCTATTAATTCTTTCTTTCTTTTTCTTAATAAAAAATATTCATAAAAAATATCAATTTCACATAGAGACCTTAATTAATATCATTTATTTCTATTAATATTTTCGGGTTTGAATTTTGCCATTTTTCGGGTTAACTTTGATCATTGGTTAACTCTTAGTCAAACTCTTAAAACGAACTCGTTTGAAGCTCTAATTTGACCCTCAGGTTGTTATTGAGCAAAATTATCTGATGCTAAATAAAATAAAATGCAATTTAAGCCCCGATGTCTCTATTCACCTCGGGATATACTTTTCACGACCCAAAAGTATTATTTATGAAATCAAGATTTTTGAGGTGTTACACAACCAATATTAAATTGTCATAAAATCGATTAAAGATTAAATAAAATTAAAATTTTGAAAAATGAGTGAAGATGAGTATTTTTACTTATAAAATAATTTAAAGTTTATTAATTGACTTATTTCGAGTTATAAAAACTGATTAGTTTATGAAAATCAAAAAATTAATTAATAACCTAATCAGGTTTTAACAACAAAGATTATTAAACTAAATCAAACCGAAAAGTTAAAAATCAAACTAAAAAGTTAACCGGGTCAAAATTTTTACTGGTCGAACCAGTTCAAACATTGATAAATAATAATTTAAGACTTAATTATTTTCATTAATCATATGAATGAATACGTTTTACCTTTTAATTTGACTTTTTATTTTTATGTTTTAAATTTTTTAATTTATTCACTATATTATTTAGTTATCAAACAACCTTTCCCAGTATATTTCCTAAGCCTTTTAATTTTGTTTACACAAAACGACATAATATTGAAATATTTAAAGTTTTAATACAACATTTTTTTAAAGCTGAGAAAAAGTGAAAAATCAATAAAATATAACAGAAGGAAATCAAGGAATTGAGTGATAATTATACAATATTATAAAGGTAAATGATAATTTTTAAAACATAAAAATTGAATAAAAATCAACATAAAAAACAGGGATTATAAGCTATATGAAAATTTCATCCAAAAAAAAAAGCATAGGGAACCGGCTAGAACAAATCAATGTAAAACAATGTCGTTTTACCCGATTTCAGGGCACTCATAGGCTGAAAAAAATTGAGCCTGTTGCTTGGGCATGGATCCGGCTTGGCCAGTTGCCAACCCTAAAGAGAGTCCATATCCCATGTTACCATATTAATTCCTCTGAAGAAATGCTGATTTGATCACAAATTTGGAACCAAAATCTGGACTATGAAACAAAATAAGCTTGACAATCAAATTAGTTCGTCAACCACCTTCTCTATCATCATCATAGAAACAGGACTGGCATGGATATGGCACAGTAAGTTTTCAGTCAGATGCTCCCAAATAGTACAAATTACACTGCTGAATGGATGTGTTGACAATGGTATGAGAATAAATTTTCAGTCAGATGCCCCAAAGTAGTGCAAATCACATTACTATGGGGATGGGTTCTGTTTTCCGCAGAAAACACATGAAGTCTATCATTCAGCTCGATCCAACTACAACCAGGATGCTTTTTCAATTTTAAGGCCCTGAGTCTGTTCCTCACATTTATCTTCTCACCCCATTTTCCTAGGAATGCATACATGTTAGACATAATGACATACGCAGATGTTACCTTTGGATCCAAATTGAACAAGTAATTGGCGACCCTTTCACCTACTTCCATGTCCCTCCAGAACCAACAAGCGCTGAGCAAAGCTGCCCAAATTACCCCGTCTGCTTCAATTGGCATTGATTTAATAAACTCCTCAGCCTCAAGCAGATGGCCTGATCGACTAAGAAGATCCACCACACATGCATAGTGTTCTAAAGTTGGGGTTATTCCATAAAGTTCCTTCATTGAATAAAAGAATATCATCCCCTCATTCACAAGACCAGCACGACCACAAGCAGACAGAATACCAACAAAAGTGGCCCCATTAGGAGCTACTCCTTGCTCTAACATACACTGAAAGAGTAGTATTGCCTCAGAGCCGAAACCGTGATGTGCATATCCATTAATAAGAGCTGTCCAAGCTGCCACATTTGCGGTAGAGATGCTTGAAAATGACTTCTGAGCATCAATGATACTACCACATTTAGAATACATGTCTACAAGAGAAGTTACAACATAAACACTTGATTCAAATGGGGTTTTAATCAAGTTGGAATGAAGCATTTGCCCTTGTTGAAGTGATCCAAGAGAAGAACAGGCATGGAACAAGACAGAGAATGTTGATCTAGTCCATTCTACTGAGAGTTGTCGCATGGATAAAAACAATTTCAAAGCTTCTTCATGCCGATCATTTTGGATATAACCTGACATCATTGAGTTCCAAGTCACGGGGTTTTTCTCCTGTTTTGTATCTTCAAAAAGCATCATAGCCTTGTCAATTTCACCATTTCTTGAAAACACAGATATCATAGTATTGGAAGAAATTATAGTCTTGTGAGGCATTTTCTCAAATAATTTCTTTGAATCCGCAAATTGACCATTTATTGCATATCCTTTCACCATCAAATTGTATGAAACCGCATTTTTCTTCATCCTCTGGAACACACATTCAGCATCTTCAATCCTACCCGTCAATATCAACCCCGAAATCATCGAATTTGAAGTGTTTGAGCATGGGCCAGTGATTCTATCATAGACGATCTTAGCATCATCAACAGCTTGGCAACTACAGTATAGCTCAATCAAAGCACCACATATTGACGGATCGAATTCATACCCACATTTCACAACAATCCCATGAATGCTAAATCCTTTACTTAAAGCACCAAGCCTGCTACAAACCCTTATAACGGAATCCAAAGTAAATTCATTGGGTACCGCCTCACCACTCCCTCTCATATATCGAAACAAGTCCAAGGCCATTTCACATGAATTGTCGCTCTTTGCATACCCTGAAATAAGAGCGGTCCAAGACATAACATCCCTCGTTGGCATTTTAACAAACAAGTCATGAGCGTCGGCCAGGAGCCCACACTGCACATACCCAACAATCATCAAATAATACAACACATCATTCCCGCCACGCAACTCTTCAAAAACCCTCCTTGCATAGTGAATTTCCCAACACTTGGCATAAAAGTACAACAATGCACCTCCAACACGCTCGAAACTCTCGTACCCAGATTTCAAAACAAGGCAGTGAATCAGCTTCCCGCTACAAAAACTCTGCGCACGAGCACAGATGCTTAATACAGTCGAGAAAGTGGCCCCACTGAGCCTCGTACCGGAACCGTGCATCATGGTAAATAGAGAGAGAGACTCCTCGAACTTGCCCCAGTGCGCGTAACCAGAAATCATGGTGTTCCAGGAAACAACGGTCCGTTGTGGCATTCGATCAAACAGGTAGCGCGCAATGTACAACTCGCCCTGACAGGCATGCTCCCTTATGGCGATGTTGGTGGAGACTACGTGAGGGCAATCGGAACTTGCAATCGGGTTGCAAGTAGAGTAGTTTTTGAAGTAGCTGTATCGATTGTTTTTCCATTTCATAGGAAAAGATCGCATGAACATTATGGAGGAGAGACATGGAGAGGAAGCAAAGTCAGAACCAGAACTTCACAGCTTTTCTGCTGTCTGCTTGATTGTAATGGCACGGCCTGGTCCGATTTAACCCACAAAGCACGGTTTGAGTTATTAGATTTTGAATCGGTTTAATTTTCTATTAAAAAAAATCGGACCGCTTGGTTCATTTCTGGTTTTTTTTTAGTTTTTAGTTTTTTTAGTTTTTGGTTTTTATTAAAAAACTTGTTGGATTAAGATTTATACTATAAAAATTTAAAAAAACTTATTTAATTAAGATTTGTAATAAAAACTAAAAATAAACACATGGTTGCACTGTATGGTATTGATAAACCATAAATATGAAAACTTGTAATGTAAAAACTCATAAATTAAAAAAATAAAAAGGAAGAAACTAAAAATTAGAAATTAGAAAAGCAAAATGCATAAATATAAAAGTTAAAATAAACCAAAAACACATAATAACAAACAATTGAAAATAAAAAATAGATAAACAATAAATAAGAAAGCAGTAATATAGAAGCACATAATAAAAAAAGCCAAAAAGGCAAGATGTAAAAACGTAAAAGTCAAAATAAAGACACAGAATAAAAAACAATTAAAAATGCAAAAACATAGATAAAGAAAGCGTAATGTGAAACACAAGCTTTAGTTACGTATCATTAAAACAATATCAAATTAAAATTGATAAAAATCTAAAATTTGATAAAATTTAATTTAAACAATTAAAATTGATTTAAATTTGACTAATTTATTAAAATATAGTGACTTAAAAATTTATGTTTAATTGAAACTTAAACTTGAGCCTATTTTTGTTGGATTTAACTTGTTATTTTTGAATAAGTTTGAGTTAATTTATTAAGATAATTAGTAATATAATATTAAAAATAAAATAAAATTATTTTCTATAGTTATTTTTAAACCATAAATATATTTTAAAAAATTAAATATAGTTGGCATATACTACCCATTAATTAATTAATAATTAGACCTAGAAAGTGCAATTATTTACAATAATTAGCTTTACTTTTTACGATGCGTTTTCATCATCAGCATCATTACTCAGTCTGAAATTCTGCAATGAAGTAAGGTCTGGGGAGGTCCGATAATACGCAGCCTTATTTCTAAATAGTAGAGAGGCTGTTTCCGGTAGACCCGCATACAAATGAGACAATATAAAAATGATGTGGTATACAGAAACAATAAAAAGGAAAAAAGATGGGAAATACCTGAAGGACGATAAATCTGCGAGAACCTAGTATAATATTAAGTACATCCCTCGTTGTCACTCACCAAGTAAGGGGATTGGATAATTGGAACAGTTAATCCTTTACCCATATCTGATCACACCAAATTCTTCTATTCTTGGCCACTACTTCATTAAGGACTAACTCTGATATATCCGCCTTGATCACTTCACTCCAATTCTTGTACGGCCTCCCTCGCCTCCTCTTATATTCACTAAGTGTGATGCCCTCACAGCTCCGTACCGGAATATCGGAGGGTCTCCTCCGCACATGTCCATACCACCGAAGCCTAGTCTCTCTCAACTTGTTTGCAAAGCTGACAACCCGTAGTCTCTCTCTCACCACTAAGTTCCTAACTTTATCTCTCCTTGAAAAATACACATCCACCTAAGTATACGCATTTCTGCTACTAACAACTGTCTTAGATGCCTACGTTTAGTAGGTCAGCACT
>JANZLF010000007.1:31487777-31498789 GCA_026546835.1 Erythroxylum foetidum | reverse complement strand
AAAGGAGAATGAAATAAAACATGTTTTTATTTTTATATTTTATTACAAATATCAACTAATTGGTTTTTCAATTTTTTATTGTAAATTTTAACCAAACAAAATTTTGTTTTTGAATAAATAAAATACACTAAAAATAAAATTACAAAAAATACAATAAAAACATAAAAGTAGAACCAAATAAGTTCTTATGTTTTTATAAAATTTTATAATTTTTTATTTTTAAAAACAAAAAATAAAAAAAAAAAGAAAGAGACGGGCTCTTAATATTTATTTTTTTTGGTCAAAATATATTTAAAATTGATTAAACTAAAATTAAAAAAAAATAATTCAGACAAATGGATCGGATCGGGCGGGGCCCAATTCATCACTAGACCGCTAGCAAATCCAGATAAGATTTTCGATTATTTCGTCACTGGTTGCTTTGTTCGTTTTGTGGCTCTCAAAGAAGCACCTTTCTGTATCTACCCTTCACTCTCTCTCTCTCTCTCTCTCAACACGCAAAACCCGAACACACACAGAGTATATATATATATGTGTATGTGTGTTTGAGAGAGAAGAAGATGAGTTTGAATTTACATTTTTGGTATTAGAAACCCTAACTCCATTAGAGATTCTGAATAATGACGGTTATCACTACTCTACAAGCTTCTCTTCTCTTCAGACCTTCCCTCTCTCTTCCCTCCTCCTCCGACCGCCGCCGCTCTCTCTCCTCTCCTCGTCTCCTCCTCCGTCGCCACCACCGCCCCCACTACCACCATTCCTTCTCTAAAGTTCACTTGTCTTTTTCTCGATTTCTATCCATTTCCTGTACATTGCACCCCGACAATGCCCGTTCCGATTCCGATTCCTTTTCCGCTTCTCCAACTGTCTCTCCCGCCGACGAGGACTCAAAGCTATCTGAATTATCCGTCGAGAACGGTGCCGCTTCCGGCGTTGTAGAATCGAGAACCGATGTGCTGGACGAAGAACGCGAGGGTGGGAAGTGGATTGAATTGGATGAAGGGGTGAAGAGTGGGAATGCGGTGAAGGACGGGAAGTTGACGGAGGGTGTCGGAGTTAATCGGGAAGTGCCGGTGATTGTGTTTCTGACTGGACTGTGGGCGATGGCGAAGAGAGGATTGGAGAAATTGTTGAGTAAATTGAGTTTTGAGTGGTTGAGTTGGTGGCCTTTTTGGCGCCAAGAGAAGCGTCTGGACCGTCTGATTGCTGAAGCTGACGCTAATCCTGAGGATGCTGTCAAGCAGACGGCCCTCTTCATTGAGCTTAATAAGCACAGGTCTGTACTTCTGTGTGTAAGTTTCATTCCGCTTCTTGCTCTGCAAGTCGCCTGCTTTTTAGCATTGAAGTTAAAAGTGAAATTCTTGTGCAGCCCTGAGTTGTTGATTAAAAGGTTTGAACAAAGAGAACACGCAGTAGATAGCAGGGGAGTTGCAGAGTATCTTAAAGCTCTTGTTGTAACGAATTCAATTGCAGATTATCTTCCAGATGAACAATCTGGGAAGCCGTCCAGTCTTCCTTCATTGGTAAATTAAACACATTGTTGATCTTTCTTAATTTTATTGGCACGGAAGATCATAAATGTTTCAGTGATAGTATCACGCACATTATATTCCGATTATATCAATATGTTACTTGTAGTTGCAAGAGTTAAAGCAACGGGTGTCAGGAAATACAGATGAGCCCTTTTTGAACCCGGGAGTTTCTGAAAAGCAACCATTGCATGTGGTGATGGTAAGACTCTGTTACATAGTTTTCGTCCTGGTGGCATTGTATTCTGAATCCAAGACCATAATTACTGTGCTATTTTGCTTTTGTATAAGACGGATGTAATTGGACGTTGTTTTATGTTCTTTATATGGAAATATGGAAGGTTGATCAGAAAGTCTCAGGCAAGTCCCGATTTGCACAAGAGCTTATCTCCACCATCTTATTCACTGTTGCTGTTGGATTAATTTGGTATGACTTCTGTTCTCTTGATCAGTTTATTTGTTATTATTCATACCAGTTAATTACATACAGTAGTAGATTTTCAGGGTGCTAGGAGCTGCTGCTCTTCAAAAGTATATTGGGAGCCTAGGTGGTATTGGAACTTCTGGTGTTGGCTCAAGTTCTTCTTATTCACCAAAGGAGTTGAGTAAAGAAGTTATGCCAGAAAAAGTATGTTAAACTATTGTACTCGTAGCTTTTATGGTTTATTGAGATTTTTCTGTCACTGATGTGGCATTTTCATGTTTAATGTATTAGATTTGGTTGCTTTTCCTGTTTTGATCAGTGTAAAAGTTAGAGAAAGCCTTAATGATAAGGTTAGAATAGCAGGAAATAAAACCAAAGTTTCAATGCAATTGGAGAAAAGATTAAAGGATGAACTGAAACATAGTAGGTAGTGGATTGGTTTTCCTGTGTCTGACTGAATTGGTATCTTCCTCAACAGTTGATGTCTATTGTCTCATATTGCTTGTGTACTTGTTTGCATGGTCTGACTTATTCTCTTGTTGATTTTCTTGCAGAATGTCAAAACATTTAAGGATGTCAAAGGATGTGATGATGCAAAACAAGAGCTTGAGGAAGTGGTGGAGTACCTAAAAAATCCAGCAAAGTTTACTCGCCTCGGGGGAAAGTTGCCAAAGGTTTTTTCAACAAATTTGTTGAATGAAACATAAACTTTGTTTAGGCCATTGCCTTTCAATTAGATATTCTTTATTTAGAGTCCTTTTGGGGCATCGGTAAATGAAGCATAAGATGAACGAATCCATATTGCCAAATATGAAGATTTATAGACGTTCTTAGTAGGCTGGGGATGGACTAAGCTTTTGCCAATTCTAGATTAAGAAATTGTTTTAGATTCTTCTAAGAATCAGTCATAACTTTTGATGAATTGTTTGAATACTTTGTGCAAATTGGTTGGCACTTATTAGCTCATGAAATTGCTCGAGCATGTATTTCTCTTTTGTTCTTTTACAGCAATTCTTAACTTGATTGTCGCCACCCTGTTTTGTTTATGGCGTAGTTGTTTAGAAAGTTAATCAACATAGAAGCACGAGAATTTAGCAGCCACTCTTTATATATATACACATATATAGATACATACATAAATACGTACATACATCCATTGATTATAATATCTGTAACTTCAATACTGCTCCTATGCAGGGAATTCTCTTGACAGGGGCACCTGGCACAGGAAAAACTTTACTTGCCAAGGTAATGCCTTTTCTCTATCTATGCCTGCTGTTCTAGTAAAATTTCCAAGATCAAAGTTTGTTTGATTAATCAGAAATAGTATACTTTAAAGTTTCAATGTTACCGAAAACTCTATGTTTTGAGCTTCTGCATATCTTAAGAACATAAAGGAGGTTTTATCCTCCATTCCATGTAATAAGTAGTATTTAACATATTGCATTTTGGATTTATGAATTCCAACAATCTTGTGGGAGATTGCTACTTTTACTTGTTAGTGCAAGTTCATTGATGTACTATTTCCATGCTGAAGTTCAACAAATTTCTTTCCAGTCTTTCTTGTATTCATATCCCATTGATATATTGTTCAAGCTCGCAACTTTTCGTTTCCTCAAGACGTTTGGTTATGTTTTCTGATGACATGTATTGTCAATACTATATACACTGATCTCTGGTTTTTGTAATGCTAGTAATATTTTGTTTTTATTGCGGAACACTCAGGCTATTGCTGGAGAAGCAGGGGTCCCTTTTTTCTATAGAGCAGGATCTGAATTTGAGGAAATGTAAGATAATTTTGGCTTTACTTCTGTTTTATGATGTGTGATACATGATAGATATCGCTACTTGCTTAAGGAAAAATTAAGCTTAGTTAATTGCCTAACATGCGATCCTCTCTTTTCATGGTACAAGTTGGAGATACAATATGTTTTCTTGCCTAAATTTACTTTCTGCTATTTCCACTTTGAGACTGTCATGATTCTGGTTGAGCTCTAGTTTATGGGGATATAGTTTGTTAGGAAATGTATCCCTGCATTTGTCATTACTCGGAGTGAAGTGATAGTCAGAGAATGTTAGTTGCGCAACATTTTTTGTGGCAGGTTTGTTGGAGTTGGTGCTCGGCGTGTAAGATCTTTGTTTCAAGCAGCCAAGAAAAAGGTTTGCTATCCTTGTTGCATATACGTTTTATTTTTATTTTGTAGTGTAGAAAGGAAACAGAACCATAGCTGAAAACAAAGGGACGGAACTATTCTAATCATAACAATTGCCTTTAATTTACATAAACAGTAATTATCTATTGTAGTTTCATGGAGTACCTAGATATCTGTGGTCACTTTCTGAAAACAAAGGAGAATTTTGTTGAAGTTTTCTATCATTACCAGATAATAAATATGCAGATTATGTGGTGTGAGAAGACCAGAAAAAATTCCTTCAGCTGTTTATTTGTATTTTGGTGTTTGTTTTATTCATAAGAATTCACATACCCGAAAAAAGTGGAAATCAAACTTAGACGCTGTTATGGTCTACTGAATGAGAGAAAATAGGACATCCATATAAAGTTCTATAAGTGTACTGTGACTCCTTGATCCATGATATTTCTATGTTTATTCCATTTAAAGATGCAATTTTGATTGAACATTGTACTTTGCTAATACACTTAGCATGTTGGTTAACTATTATAGGCTCCATGCATTATCTTTATTGATGAAATTGATGCTGTTGGGTCGACAAGGAAACAATGGGAAGGCCATACGAAGAAAACATTGCATCAGCTGCTTGTTGAAATGGATGGTTTTGAACAGAATGAGGTATCATTATCCATATAGTTTTTGTCTCAATTAGTTTTGTGCTGCATTCCTTAATTTTACAAAACTATCTGCAGGGAATAATATTGATGGCTGCAACAAATTTGCCAGACATCCTTGATCCAGCTTTGACTAGGCCTGGTAGATTCGACAGGCATGTAAGTTGTTTGCTTCCTTTTTCAGGAAATGATTAATCATCTGTTTAGTAGACTTGTCTTATGGTTCTGTTAGGGTATTCTGTCACCTACTTATCTGAGCCTCTATCATGAGCAATAAGGATATCAAAATTTCTGCTCTTCTGCTGTGCCTTTTGGGTCATCAAATTTATTTTCTTGGGGAATAACTTGCAAAATCACACTGCAGATTGTTGTTCCAAATCCTGATGTACGGGGCCGAGAAGAGATTTTACAGCTTTATTTGCAAGATAAACCATTGGATGATGATGTTGACGTAAGATCAATTGCCCGTGGCACCCCTGGTTTCAATGGAGCAGGTTGATCTTAGTGAACTGTACTATTTCATTGTTGAAATTGATTGGGTAGATCATTCCGTGCCCCCTAAAGAAGCCAATATTATCAGAACATGTTCTTTTTTCCAAACAGATCTTGCAAACCTGGTAAACATTGCTGCCATTAAAGCTGCTGTTGAAGGTGCAGAGAAGTTAACTGCAGCACAATTAGAGTTTGCAAAAGATAGGATACTTATGGGCACTGAGCGGAAAACAATGTTCCTAACTGAAGAGTCAAAGAAGGTACATGTACTCTCTATTGTGCTAGCTATTAGGGTTTGTATGAATGCCGTATTGGCTGTTGTTTCACTTCTTTTAGAGCATAATCTGACCCTGGGTTAGAATGCTGACTGAAAAAGAGGAGACCATTTGCATTTTTCTTTCGCTGGTATTATCCAGTTTGGCTTTCTCAGAATGATATATCTACAACTTGAAACCTCTTTTCAGTTGACAGCATATCATGAGAGTGGCCATGCTATTGTAGCTTTTAATACTGAGGGTGCACATCCAATTCACAAAGCCACTATTATGCCTCGCGGATCGGCTTTGGGAATGGTCACCCAGCTTCCTTCAAGTGACGAGACATCAGTTAGCAAGAAGCAATTACTAGCACGTCTTGATGTTTGTATGGGGGGTAGAGTAGCTGAAGAACTCATTTTTGGTCAGGACCATATAACCACTGGAGCAAGTAGTGATCTTCATACGGCCACAGAGCTTGCCCAATATATGGTTAGTTATATTCATACTATTTGGGTCCTTCCTGATAACCGTAAACTATACATCCGATTCTTTCCATTGTTGACGGCCATTGTTATGGAATGAAGTGGTAATCAAGCATTCAATTTGCACGCTGCTTTACTTGTCTTTGAAGGTGTCAAATTGTGGGATGAGTGATGCAATTGGTCCTGTTCATATTAAAGAGCGGCCCAGTTCAGAAATGCAATCACGAATTGACGCTGAAGTATGTCTTTCGAATTACTGTTGCTTACAGAGTAAACATGATATTTCCTCTTGAAATCTGAAACCTGTTTGTTGGATTCTGTAGGTGGTGAAAATCCTTAGAGAAGCATATGATCGTGTAAAATTGGTCTTAAAGAAGGTTTGTTATTTTGCATTCTTTTTCTTCTTTTCGGTGCATCAGTATTAGTTTGCTTTATGAAAATCAGAAATTCACATTTTTACCAGAACAAAATAAGTTCTTCTGGTGCCAATTTTATCGAAGTCTTTATACTTTGAAGTCCCTGTCATCATTCTTTTTCCTCTCCATTTTTCTTTGCCCCTTTTCCTTTACAGCACGAGAAGGCATTGCACGCTTTGGCAAATGCACTTTTAGAATACGAAACACTCAACGCAGAAGAAATCAAGCGTATTCTACTTCCCTATCGGGAAGGGCGGTTGCCTGAGCAACAAGAACAACAGGAGGAAGGAGACTTTGTGTTGGCTTGATACCACCCAGATTCTGGACAACAATTATTCCGCGGAGCTGCTGTACAGTATATTAGAAGCAGAGTACAGGTGATATTTACTTATCTGGTCTTTTTCTAGTTTCCTCTCCATGTTCAACTAAATGCGTAATAGAAATCCCATCTCAAAGCATAACCCTGAACCAATTGTACCCAGACCCAGCTCAAACAACCATAGCGATGATAGAAGTCTTTGTACTACATATTCTTTACATGTATAATTGAATCTGCTGATCCCTGTTTAGGGCGAAATTTTGAGATACCAATATTTTTATATTTATATAATTGCAAGGATTTTTAAGTTGCCGCTGACCTTTGACTTCCGAGATATAGATACTCAGTTTCTTGTCATTTCTTATTTAGCGCCTGTTTAGTTCAGCTTTTGGAGACTCCAACAAAAGTATTTTTTTTTACTGCAAAAGCTATTTTTGAGAAAAGATGGATGTTTGGCTGTAAACTTTAAAAGCATTTTTGAAATAAAAATAGCTTTTGAAAAAGTTAAAATACAGCTTTTTGGAAAGCTAAAATTTGGAGCTTTTCAGAAAAACTACATAAATTCATCAACGCTCAACGCAGATATTTATAAAATAATTTTAAATATTATATGTATTTTAAATATTATTTAGCATACATTCTGATTTGTTAGTATATTTTAAATATTATTTAGCATAAATAATTTTATTATAAAATAAAATATAGTTAAAATTAATAAAAGTGTTATTTTTATGTTACCAAATAGTCTACTGTATAAAGTTTTTTAAAAAAAGCTGTTTTTTTAATTGACAGTTAAACAGTTAACTAATTTTAAAAAATAACTCTACTGACAAAAGCTCTACTGATAAAAATTCTACTGGTAAAAGCTCAACCAAACAGGCATCAGTGTACATGACAAAAGGGAATTACTTTCACACCCATGCATGCGAGGTAGGTAGCGTCACATTTTCGGCTGGTCTTGAAATTTCTGGAGGTCCACTAGCATTAATAATGGATTCGGCTGTGCTTCTTAAATGAGCCCAAACCTTTTTCCAAGTCCAATTAGTTTTGAGGCTTTAAGATTTTTAGAATTTTAAATCGCATCTTTTGAGCCCAAAATTCAAAATTTTTTAAAAATTTAAACACAGTTCAAAACTGACTTATTATGAAATATATCTTATAATGGATAAACTAAATGTCATTTAGTGACTGCCTGGCTTGAAATCAGTATAACTCATTTGAGTTTGACCGAAACCCAGTCTTCAAAATTTTCACATAAAATAGCATTATATTATTTTTCATTTTTAAATTTTAAAAAAGATAAATTTAATTTCAATCCAACCCACTACTAACCCTGATCTCAATAAATAAAACTTGGAGCTGAACAAAAGTTTGAACTTCCTAATTATCATTGAAAAGTCATACTACCATCATAGTGATATAATGTGGGTACCATTTGAGTGAGGTATTAATTGTTTCAAGCCTAATAGGAATAATTTATTAACTACAGCAATAGTAGAAGCGTAATTACAAATAGCAGTAAACTGTTAAATAGAGCCGTCTCGGCCATACCTCAAACGACGGCAGCTCCAAAGTCTTATGTCACCAAACCAAACACACTACACTAAGCTACAAGACATGAAACAAAAACTAGAGACAGCCATCCCATCACACTATACTATATACATTACCATGTACGTGTACCACCACAAACAAAATCCCCCCAAAACACCAAAAGAGTAAGAGAATCCGGTTCCTTTCTTCTTCTTTCATATTTCAGTAATGCACATGAGCTCCTTACGAGGGTTTGGTTCTTTAGCTACTATGATAATGGAAGTATATATGATGCAAAAGGAGTAGAGGAACATAACAATGGAAAAGAAATGTGCGTGTATGTCGAAAGGAGTAGGATTGCCAGTCCGTCTCTAGATTCTTCAAAGTGTGGAAGACCTAGAAGCCTCATCCTTAGCAAACTATGGTATTTCGTCACGCAGCAGGCCTGCTTTTCTTCTCACCTTTCTAAAGATGATCAATTGGCTCGGTCCTATCCTGTACTGCATGCCGTTCCGAAACATCAGCTAGTGATTTTAGATTGCACTTGATGAGAGCTTCAACAAAGTAGCATGTCTCATCCTTGGTATTCCCATCAGGTACATCAACCACAAATGACTCAATCGCCAGAGTTCCTGGCCTTCCATCAATGACCTCTGGGTGGAGAGAAATGATTGAGGAATAGTTCTGGAGCAAGAAAACGCAGATTGGACTTAATTTTTAGTCACTTGAAAAAGTGAAGAACTAAACACAGTAAAGAGAGAGGAAATTCAAGGCTCAAACTCTCATCAACAAACTCTAGATTGAAGCTGCATTTATCTCCAATTAGATAAAAGTTCACAATACGTAAAAATATGATAATATGTCCGAAAGTAGAGTTATTCTAGCAAGTAAAGCCAGATCAAGGCATAGATATGGATTTTCCAAAGTAGAAATGACGTTTTAATGGCTGAAGCTTGGATCCTTGAAATGGAATGTGCATAATCATCTTTGCCAAAATCCAACGAAAAGTTGATCAACTTTCCTAGTAACTCACTCTATATGCAATCTTCTAACATGAAAAATAAACAACTAAACATGACAAGGTGAATCTTCAAACAAGACTTCATAGTTTCATGAAACTAAGAAACTGCTCCTGCTCAAAACATAACGGGAAGAGAAGTCACAAGTTATAACTTAGGAGAAGAAAATTTCATACTTTGAGTCTGTGATCACCACCAACAATCCTGATGCTGAGAATATGCTCATCATCATTGAGAAGTTCCAATCTTTCCGTACTTGTAGTGGCAGGAAGGCCAGACTTAACATCAACCTTTCTGAGACAACCGATCTCAAGATTTCCTTGCGCAACACATCTGCTGACAAAAGGTTTGTACTTTTGCGGTTGATCAAATCTCCTAACCAAAGACCAAACCTACCAAAAATATGAAAAAACAAGCTTAAGAAATGACTAATATGGTGTTTACACCTCCAATACTACAACCATGGCATATAAACTAAAGCTACGCCAAATTGTCTCAATCTAACCTTTAAAAAGATGCAAGAGGCAATAAATCAGAAAGATTAATGATTTGGACTTCGTACATACAATGAAAGGGTAAAGAAAGATAGGTACTTTGCTTGTGTTGAACTTCAAAACTTTAGATTCAACTATAGCATTACAACCAAAACATCAGCCAAGAGGAGCTTCAATTTTCAGTGCACGAACAGATAAAAAATTTCAACAGTAACAACTGTACTAAATTGCCTTGGATCTTTAAAATAGAAATTTTCACAGTGAAGTGAAAGTCAATTTAACAACAGGAAAAAAAAAAAAACCTAGAATACTGGCCTTGACTTCTTTCTCAGTTCGATCAACATCAGATAGACGAAATGAAAATAAAAATTGTTAAAAACTTCAATAATCGAAAAAAAAAAGAAACTAAGACGTCAATTGAATACAC
Organism: Erythroxylum foetidum; assembly: GCA_026546835.1. NCBI lineage: Eukaryota > Viridiplantae > Streptophyta > Magnoliopsida > Malpighiales > Erythroxylaceae > Erythroxylum > Erythroxylum foetidum. The sequence goes on along the minus strand of JANZLF010000007.1, from coordinate 31,488,591 downwards.
CATCATAGTCAAAAAGAAAAAAAGAAAAATTACTTGGACAAAGAAATCGAGAACACAAACCACTCAAACAATAACGAGAAAAGGAAAGAAGACCGCAGACTAGGGTCCATACCATTAAAAAAAACTCGAAAATCAATGAAAACAAGAATAAAGGAAGCAAACACCAAAAAACAAAATCGGAACAAGAAACATACTAAATGAAGAGGAGCTTTAATATGCTTAATGAGAGCGGAGCTACACTGATGATCTGCAGGATCGTGGTTGTGATGTCTTTTGATGTACTCGGCCGCTACGTCACCATTCATTTTCGCTAACAAACCATGAATCGACGAATCAACAAACTCCGATCCGATCCGATCCGATCAGTTTGAAACAGTAATCAACAGATAAAAGGAAGAAAAAGGAGGAATTAGGTCTCGGAAAAGCGTCAACTACGAGTAGTAACCGCCATTAACAAAACCTCAAACTCCTCTCTCCGATCTCCATCACCGTCTCATCTCATTCATTCACTGTATTTAACCACATCCTCGTTCCTACCCTATCCTCTGCGACTCTTCTTCGCCTTCTTTATATATATAATATATATTATCATAATAGTAAAAATACCAAAACTGAAAGAAGCCAAATCAGATCCCTTTAATAGTGCCCTTCCATTTACACTTAACTACCAAAATGCCACGGACGGCTTAACATACTCCGCCATTTTTAAATACTGTTAGAATTTAATAATTTTAATATTAGTTAATTTCTAAAAAATTAATATTAATTTATATTTATAATAAATAATATAATAATAAATTATTATTACACAAAA
>JANZLF010000007.1:31459883-31472404 GCA_026546835.1 Erythroxylum foetidum | reverse complement strand
GCAAATCTCTTTGCCGCAGTATAATCCTTTTCTGTGAATTTTCTCTCAGCAATCTCCTTTGCCCTGACTGCTTCATCCTTATTGTACCCCATAATCCCCCGATAGTTAGGGAAATATAGCTAGATGAATTTCTTAAAAAATGAAGTCATAAATAGTCACATTCCACAACCTCACATTCATTCATAGTCCAAGGCAAAGAGATTGCTGCTCCATGGCTGTATGAAAGCTGCTCCAAGAAAACAAATATTAATGTCACTGAAAGGGGATATGCGTAAAATAATCATCACAAAAGTCTTGATTCAGTTAATCTTGCAACTAGGAAAGTATATATAAATGGCAAAGCAAACCAACAGTGCACATACCCTTAATCTGATACACTTCTAACGAATAATTATCAAATAAAAGTTCCCCAATTTCCATGTTACTATGATTATTTGACAATTTATATTGAAAAATAGTAAGAATCAATCTTCCTTTTCAGATAAAACATTAGCTGACACTAAAGCAATGCCACTGTAAAGATAACAGCAGAAAGATACCTGGATGGAACACAAAAGATGGAAAAATAAAATCTCAACTTGTCATTCGTTTTCATGAAATACTACTTCTCATAAGATTAGAGAAATAAGAATTATGCCAGTATGATCATACTCATGAAAATTGAGTGCTTTGAGTGCAAGAAAAAGAATACATAACAAGTTTGATTCATTGCATGCTGTAAGGAGAATAAAGCAGGATAAAGTGATCGTTCAAACAGCCTTCATCTGCTGCATATATACTCTATGGAGGGAATGGATCGTAAGACAACATACAGAAGCTCTCATGGAACTACATGTTTGGGTGGATAGAAATTTATGCTGGATCAGACAAATCGTGATGGCACATAAAGCTTATAAGGGAGCAAGCAGGAATTTAAGGAACAATTGGAGACTGTTGTAATTATTTTTCTGTTCATAGTTAAGGAGTTACATTAGCTCTTTGTAAGCTCACTATATGTAATTATTTTCCTGTTCGTACTTAAGGAGTTACATTAGCTCTTTGTAAGCTCACTATCTTTGTAGTACTGTAACAGCCTGACTTTAGTCAATAATATTCTTTCTTTTTTTTAAAAAAAAAATTTATTCATCGCACTAACTTCTTGGGATCCACAAGGGCAAATCATCAGAAAAGGTTTCTGCATTTCTTTCCCTTTACTTTTCCATAAAGCGGGTGCTTTGTTTCTCTTTGCTGATTGAACTATGGCCTGAACAGATTGACCTCAGTTGATGAGATCGAACGACAGGTTAATAGTTCCTTGAGCTACAAAGACAACAGTGTCAAGCTGTGACCTTAATCTATATTAAACCTATCACATTCCATAGAATTATCAATGATTTTCGGACTATAGTTTAACAACACATGTACAAAAGAAGATCTGCCACCAATCAAAAGCTTCAGCAAAAGAAAGGTAAATTAATGCCAATATTCTATATCATAAGCTACCATATATCATCAGTATCAAATTGAATTGTCTGTTTTCTGAGTGAGTGGATAGAGAGGGTAGAGACTAGTAAAGATTTTGTAGTAAAATGATTATGATCAGGAAAATGGAGGAGGAACTCCACCATCTTGAGATGAATACTGATCAGTAGGTGTCAAATCAGTAAATGTCATAAACACAAATGGTTATTGAGTACTAACCAATATTGCATTCGCCTATACAAAAAGTAACTACAAGCTTGACACAATCACGTAAAGTATTAATTAGTTTGGTTCACGTGGATCAGCTAATCTATCAGTTTTTGACATATTTTCTGGGGTTGAAATGAAAGGGGGATTTTGTCTTAGATCCATTCCAAGCATAAGAAGTTGGAGAAAACAGCTCCACAGGCTCAACACATAAATTTTGATATCTAAATTTCTAAATTCGGTAGTTTCATTTCTAAATGTACAACATAGAATCATTATTGCCACTTTATAGCATGTCAAACAGTGAATCTTACACTTGCCATCTACCAATCCTGACTGCAGTTACTGATTGGGTGCTTATACAAGATTTCCAAAATAGCTCTTCTACTTTCCACTCATAACTAAACAAGAAATTTTCTGCTTGATTACAATCACCTGATCAAGCAGAATACAACTCTGATCAGTTCCAGAAGTGGTTCCACCTATAGTTGCAATATTAGAAACACACATCTAGAGTCCATCGCTTCCATGACATGAAACAAATTTGGTAAGTTGAAAGTTTTCAAAATGTGCTTCACTGCATCCGCATGTGTGCAGTCCCTACATGCCCCACATGCAGATGTTCCTTACAGCAAAGAAGTTACTTAATCTTTAGCCTTGTTGAACAAGCATATTAATATCCTCCAAAGACATGGCAATTGAAGACTCCATGTTCCCGTTTCCCAACTTAATGTTATTATACACATTCAAATTTTCTTCTAAAATGTTATTCCTACATTCTGTAAATATGGACATCACCATCTTGCTAACTAGGTTGATTACAAAGCAATCATCATGAGTTTCCAAAATTTCCTGCTCATTTTCCAATTGATGCATCCACTAAACATTTCTTTTTTTGTCCTGCACTGGTTGACTTTTTATACAAAGACTATTATTTCGTCTATCTAATAGGAAAACATACTCGAATACCTTCTAGTCAGTTGGTGATATAATATGCAAGTGTTAATGTTAAAAGAATTTCAACAAGAAATGACATCAAAAGAGAATAAACAATCACCTAACCAGTCTCTCCCTTCTACATCAGACAATCCAAGCATCAATCAAGATCAAAGATGGTAAGAAACAAATAGTCTAAACATAATGTTACTATTGTTTTCTTTCAGCGCCCTTACACAGCACCCGATATATAGTGCCAAAATCAACACTTAACTAATCCGAAACCTTATCGTTAATATGATAAACCTGAGCTAGATGCGGTTTCAATAATCTCAGAGATGAAAGTATTGAGGTATTTTAGCAAATCTGTTGTCACAAAATACCACAAGAACATTAAGTTGAAGAGGAAAAAAACACTCACAATCGCCTAATATATCAGTCAAAACACTATAAAGTGGATAAAACCATCCTAAACCAATTTCCCATTCATTAGAGATGATTTGAACTTCTCCAACTTCCATTCCTATTCGAGATGTATTCATAAAACACCACGGAATTACACAAAATTATTTTAAAATGCTAACCCTTTAGCTAAGAATAGTGGAATACATTTTAACGGAGTTTAATGAAACCCCAGAGTTTCAGATAAAACAAACCAAATCGATTCAACGCTCAACAAACAAGGCCACAGTGCAACACCCAGTCCCGTAATCAGCATTTTGTATGAAAATCATCAAAGGATCATATCTAACATGCATTGAAGTTGACAAGATGGAATCTTTGGTAAACCCTAGTTGTTACCGACCAAAATTCAGACCAAACAAAGCAAAATCTAGCAAAAACAAAGCAATTGATGGATCTACAGTGGAAAGGATATGCTTCAAGTAACCCAAAGATTTAAACTTTATATCAATTTACTTCATAAAGAAATCCCATAGCTACAATCTTGAAAAGATAGCACTGAAATGAACAGTTAGAGGAAACAAAAGAGAAGAGAAATGTAATTTCCATGGAAAGTATGAAAGTAACAGAAATGAAAAGGGTAGCAAATTACAATTACCCAGTAAAAAGAAAGTCTTCTCAGATGAAGAAAATTGAATCTGAGAGACCACTGTGAATCAGCATGCAACAGTTACTAATTTGTCCAAACCCCCATGAGACCCTGAGTAGAATTCTCAAATACCCTCAATTTAATCAAAAATGATAATGTAATAACTAAAAAAATATGGAGAAAATAAGGCAAGATTAGAGATTTGAGGGTTTGGTAAAGAACTGTTCTTTTCCATTAATCCCTAATTCAGCTTTTTGTAAGATGATAAAATACACAAGGTCAGACCTTTCTCAAAACTCTTGTATTTGTATGACTCAACTAGGGTTAATAATTAACTCTAGTAATTGGGTTAGAAGGTGATTTACTTTATAATTACGACGAATGCCTTTTTTTTAAGTATAGATAACTTAATTTTGTAATATAAGTGAAGATTAAAAAATAATAATTTTTATTATTAATCTTGTGACGTTAAGCATCACATAAATTATATTCATTCACCATTTCAAAAAAAAATTATATTCATTCACATTCATGATTATGTAATTTTTTAATTAATAAACTATATTTTAAATAAAATTTAATTAATCACAAATTCATTACAATTAAAAATGTATGCAACAAATTGAAATTTTATATATTTAATTAATTTTATTTGAAATTAATATTGTAAAATTAAGTAAAATCTTAATTTTAAAACATATTTAAACTCTATTTCAAATAAAAGATTTCATTTTTCCCACTTAACAATGAAAAAAATAAGATTATAAATTTAAAATTAGAGTCTTCTTGTGGAATTTAAAATTATAACATTTGTTTTCTTACATTTATTAATTTATAATAATAATCATTTGGTGATATTGGTTCATGCGAACTCAAAGCACAGGCATAGCTTTTGGTAGCTGGGCACTTGCTTGTTATTATCATCATTACTTCTTGTATATAATAACATGAGAGTATAGTTAGTTGGGTAGTTTATGCATGTGCATTAATGATTCAGAACATGTTCTTGTTCCACCCTTTTGTCTGCTATGCATGAAAAGTGGCATAACAAATAGAGATGTATTTCTATATCTTCCGATCCGATTTGATCCGAAATTAACGAATAAAGTTTGAATTAATTTTGATTCAAACTTGAGTTTAAAAGGGTAAGTTCGAAAATTTCAAACCGATTCAAACAACGTAGGACACTCATATGTAGGTATTCTTAACACTTCCCTCATATATGACTCTCTTTTTACTTGAGCAATCGGAGAGGTACGTAGACAATTTTCATAAAGGTTAAATTTTTTATTGAGGTCAAATAAGCCCCCTCCTAGGGCAAACAATACTATTGATCACTTACTCAATGCAGACTTCAATTCCTTATCCAGAAACTTAAATAACGGGGGGCCCTTTTGGGGCAAATAATAGGCCAAGACCTTCTTTGGCTTTAATATCATGTTAAATTTGTAACGAGTCTATGGGCCCACATCAGAAGGAATGTTAAATCACACACAAATTCAAGTAAGGTTCTAATCCACTTTAAAATCAATTGACAATTGGTGAAGTAGCCCATTAGGCTTATATCTTAATCTTCTTTTCCCTCTTTTTCTAATGTAAGACACCCACATATGAATATTATCAACAATAATATGAAATTGATAAGTTTCTATGTTATCGATTGAGCTGGTATTACTAAGCACAACACAAAAAGTTTAGCACAGCTAATGTTGACTTAGTTCAAAATCAATACATAGATTTTTTTTAATTTTGAATATGAAATTTTTATACAAAATGATGTTATTTTAAATTTTAAAAATTAAAAACAAATTTAATTAGACTCGAACCTATGACCTCATGCTCAATTAAGTTTCGAGTTGAACCGAACCAAAAACTCAACTTATTCAATAAGAAACATTAAAGAGTCGTTCACATTGCCCTGGCAACCCAAAGCTCGAAGTCCAACGTATGCTATGCATAGCCGCATTACATGTTTCGTAATGGTAATAAGAAAACATTGAAGGGTCATTCACATTTGTTTTTCTCCTCCCACATTACAAGCTCATTGCTATTCGACTGCTATGTTCAAGGAGCTATTCGACCTATATGTGTACATAAAGATGGTAAATCTAGCCAAACCAAGCTCGTTGACTATTTGATTGAGCTTTGAGTTTGAGACTCGATTGAATTTTAAAATACTTTAATGATTAAATAAAGTTAACATTGTTTCTTATTCAAAACCGAAGCTTCAAGATGTGAGATGTTGGATTGGTTGGACTGCGCCGCCATTTGGTTGAATAAAGTTAAATTATGATGACAGTTTTATTGTTAATCCTAAACTGACTAATGGTAGAGGGTTGTTGCGTAATTCATTTGATCGTTGATTAGAGAGTTCGTTTCGAATTGGTATTTCAACTATTTTAGTGAGGGAGTTATAGTTCATTCGAGATGATTTGATTTTTATGTAGGATCACGATTTTTTGTGGATCGTGGTAGAATCTGATAATATGGAAGCGGTGCGGATGGTGGCTTGTGGTGTTATCTCTTCAAATTCTCTATCTGTTTTAGTTGTGGATATTCAAGCTTTACTTGCTAGGAATTGGAGTTGTTTTATTAAGCATGTGCTTCGTGAAGGTAAATTTGCAACAGATTGTCTAGCCAAATTGGATCATAGCATTTTTTTCAAAATTTTAAGTCTAGGACGATATTCCTGAAACCCTCTCTTTGATTATATGGGTTGATGCCTGAAATATTTCTTTTATGAGGTAATTTTAGTTTTCACATGGTCGTAACAAAAAAAAAGTTAATATTGTTTAATTTTGAAATAATTGTAACTACTCAAATAAATTCAATTTTATGCTCAATTTGAATTTTAGATAACTCCAACTTTACTAATTGATTTTGAAACAAAATAACTCAAATTTAAGTAGAAATGTTATCAATAATTGTAATGCAACTAAGTAATCACTTAGGAAATCTATGAAAGTTTCCAAAGTCAGGCTGAGGATTTCAGAGTTTATGATATAAAACTGATAATAAGTTGAGATGGGCTTGAATATTTTAAATCTTAAGTTGGACTTTGAATTGGTTTAGTTTGATTATGAACCAAATTAATATAACTAGTTATAGTTTAAAATATTAAATTAAATTGTTCAAACTAAAATCCAACATCCTATCTCATTCAAGCCAAGATCTTATGTTCAACTCATAAATCACAATCGTAACTTTAATTGTTTATCAGTAGGTCACAGGTTTTTGTTGTTTTAAAACCATAGCATTCAAGTGTTTGTGCATTTTCGGTTTTAGGTTGTGTGAGAATATTATATAAAGGTATAATAGTCATTTGTTATACATTTCATTCTATTCTATCCATCTTCTAAACAACATTTCATTGCGTTACATTATGAACTTTTTCATCAATCCCAAATAATTTTTCACTATATTACATTTCATTCTATTATAAATCATTTCGTTCTATTCCGTTCCATTCGATTAATTAATATCCAATCAAGCAGACCCTTAATTTTTGGCTAAAAGTATATATTGAGTTTTAACACTTATAACTTAATATAAAATAAACCTCATTCTTTTAAAGTATGGAAATTGAACCCAACATTTTTAAAATATTCAAAATAAATTCTACATGAATGAAAAATTCCTGTTAATTAAAAGTCATGTCAATACTAAGATGACAATTTTCTAACTTTTCAAGCTAAAAAATAGGTGCTACTGCTATATGACAAGTATTACTTAAAAGTAAAAATATATAGAAATAGGTTAGACAATTATGTAACAATGCCTTCTTAGGGGGTGCTTGAGTTGGTGGAGTAAGAGGTATAGAGTCAAAAGATCCCGTGTTCAAATACTCCTAGCTACACTTTCTTGATTGAACTAATTGTAAAGGACTTGACTAATGTGAAATATCCGGTTGACGTGATTTATAGACTATTGCATCAATGTTTACACAATGCATATCTAAAAGATAGCGTTACGGGTTCTTCTTTTTCTAAAAAAATTATGTAACACTATGACCTATTTTTGGTTAATTTTAAAAATAATTACTTAATAGCGGAGTTTATTTTTATTTAAAATATAAAACTATTATTTGATTGAGAGTTAATTTTATTAAGTTATTTATTAAATTTTAAAATATTAAAATTTAATTCAAACATTTTAAAATATATTAATGTTGAAGTTGTATTTTATTATAAATATTAATATTTGAAATTCACGATCGATTTTTTCATGCACTAACAAAAGTACATGACATTTTTACAGGTTGTGTCGGAATTTATGTGCGACATTATATCCTCACGCTCGGATTTTCTGTCATCGTCCTTTTGTTTTATTACGGGAACAGAATATCTCCGTTTCCCAAGTCGGCGTCTGGTTGATTCATTGTTTTCGTGTTCATACTTATCCAATAATATCCATAGCGAGCCATTTTTGATGGGACCATCGATACATACTTGTCATGAAGAAAAGCTACAAATGCTAGTATGAAAATTGGAATTAAATCATTTATCTAAAATATGTAATTTATAAACCATTATATATTTATAACCAGCTTTGCATTAACTGTTAAAGTTATTTCTTCGAGTCTTGTTATTAAGTATATGTTTGCATATATTTTTAGAAACTAAATAAGCACTTTTTTTCACCCTAAAAATTATTTTAAAAAAATGAGTGTTTTATTGTAAAAAAAAACATTTTTTGATAGATATGATTGTTTTGACAACAAAATTGTAGCTTTTTAAGAAATTTAAATTTAGAGTTTCTCAAAAAGTATTTTTTCAAGTAAATTTTTTAGATCAATTAATCAAATTATTTTAAGTCTTTTTGTTCTTATGTTTTACACATAATTCTCACAATACCCACAAACATATCTTCACTTTTATTTTGAGAGTTATATAATATTATTTGATTTTTTTATATGTTTTAATATTTATTTTTGATATTAGTTTTACTTATGTTATAACTCATATAAAATATTTTATTAGATATATTTTTATTTATATTTCACATGGTTTAAAATTATATAATAATTAATGTATTATTCTTTACATATTATTTAATATACTTTAAATAATATTTATATGCATAAATAATTTTTATTATAAAATAAAATATAGTTAAAATTAAAATTATTTTTTATTTTTATGTTGTCAAACAATATACTGTATAAAACTCTTTTAAAAAATTTCTTTTTTAATTGATTGTCAAATAATCAACTAAAGTTTTTAGAAAATCTCTTCTCATAAAAGCTCTACTGACAAAAGTTCTACTAATATAAGCTCATCCATGTAGGCAGTAAAAATCTATAATAATATCTTTATCGGCTTATTACAAAGGAAATGCATCGTTTGCTTGTTTTTAGTCGGATACCTGTGGCTTAAAGCTACCTGAAAGAGAGGTCACTCATGTTCTGTAGAATATCAATTTATTCTGTAATTAAAAACACTATCTAAACAGAGAAGATAAGAGATGAGATCGCAGTTCACTGTAGCGGACGTTCAACTACAGTGAACGCGAGGTTACTGTAGCTGTGAGAATCGCCTTGACTTTAAGATCTCTTCTCCTGCACAAGTGCTACAACAATCCCTTCTCCTACTTCCCTGCTCTGCCTCGTCTTAGCGTGGATCTTGGCCACCTACCCAGGTGTTGCGGGAACCAAGGTTCTCCATCACTCTCGCCCTCAGATCTGCGGGATCTAACGGTGCTAACCCATCTACAGTCTGTCATAGCCTTGACTGGTGGCTAATCCATCCTTGCTGGAGCTCGTTCCTCGCTGTCTTAAGAGCTCTCTATCCTGTGTTTGCTCTCCACTTGCGATTTGTTTTCATTTTGGCTGCTTGGTCTTGTTTGGATATATAGTTAGGCTGTCTCTCTTATAAATAAAAACAAAAACAAAAAACCAGCTTTATGGCCACTCCTCTAGGGAACCTCAAATTGCATGTCATGGAAGAAGATAGAGCAACTAAGAAGGTTAAACATCGAGACCCCAGTGTTGCCTCTCCTGGATACAGGGATTGTTTGCTAGCTGGTGCTGTGGTAGAATCGACCATGGAAGACGTTATGGCAACAAAGAAGATTACAGGTGAGGAGGGAGATGTTCTGATTGATAAAACGGGTTCTATACCTAAAGTTACTCTCTTCATGACACTCACCAACAAGCTTAATAAAAATCTGGATAATGCCGTGATTGTTCGTCTTCTTGGGAGAGACATTGGTTACAAGGTTCTCTGTTCTAGGCTTGGTGCTATTTGGAACTTAAATGAGGCTAAAATTCTTGATGTTGGTCGGGGCTTTTTTATAATCCAGTTTAATAAAGAGTCGGATTACAATCATGCTCTCTTAGGAGGTCCCTGGGCTATTATGGGTAGGTATCTACTTGTCCAGCCTTGAACCCCTAATTTTCGAGTGAAGAACCCTTATATAGGCAAGACTGTCGTCTGGATTCGTCTCCCAGAACTTCCTTTGCAATATTATCCTGCAGATGTGATCAAAGCCATTTCGGCGGTGGTGGGTCCTGTTCTCAAAATAGACTTTAATACTAGTGACTTTGAGAGAGGAAGGTTTGCAAGGGTGGCAGTATCAGTCGACCTTATGGAACCTCTTGGCTCGAAGTTTGAGATAGATGGTGAAGTTCAATTAGTTGAATATGAAAATCTCCCTGAAGTTTGTTTCTTCTGTGGTCTATATGGTCATTTTGATACTCATTGCTCCTTTAAGGAATTGACAGATAACGAGAAGAACTCTTCAGTGCCAACCTCAAAGGCAGGGAATGATGCTTTCAGTCCGTGGATGGTGGTTGAGAAGCGGAAGAGGAAACGGAGTCACCAAGGCGAAACTCATGGGTTAAGGTATCAAGATGGAAAACAGGGCTCCAGATATTCAGTTTTAGCTGAAAAGGATGTCGAGATTCCAGGAGGAACTGAAGAACCTGCTCAAGGTCTTACTATCACCACTGTTCCGGCACAAGATTCTTCACGAGAAGGGAGTTTTCCTCTCCCACGTGGGCAATGGGGTTCATCTAACCGAGGAAGAAGTTTGGGTTGTAAGTATGGAAACAATAGGTAACCATCCCACTCCTATAACAAAGAAAATGTCGGACCATCCACTAAAGAGAAAATTCATAAGACCACCTTTGGCGATTTCTTTGATTTCAAAACTTGGCAGGCCTTGGAACAAGACATTGTTAACCTCCCTTCTACTTTGAACACGGAAAATCATTCTGTTGTGGGAAAGGCTGACTCTATTTCGTCTAGAGTTATGGGATCCACGATTGGCATTATCAAGGAAGTTGTTTCTATGTCTGCCAATTTAGGCTTTTCCTGTGCTGATGATCATCTAGGTGAGCAGCTTCTAGGACGACCACCGGATGATTCCATGATTGTGGATGTTCCCATTTCTGAAGCAGATACTAACACTAGAGTTGCCAATGCATTGTCTTTAGATGAGGATATTGAGGAATTTATGCCTTGCGAGAATGATGATGTTGATCCTTACTTGAGAGATTAATGAGGTATATTTTCTTTCTTTTCTTCCTTTTAATGACTATTTTCTCTTGAAATTGTCAAGGGGCAGGTAAGCCTCAATTTTTTTGAACTCTGAAGTGTTTCATCAAGAAACATAATAGCCATGTTGTTATTATCCTTGAGCCGAGAATCAGTGGTCTTAAAGCTGATAGATATATTAGTAGAATTGGTCTCCATTTTTCTCATCGGGTTGAAGCAACGGGCTTTTCTGGGTGCATCTGGATTCTCTGGGATGATTTTTATGAAATTGAGATGGTGCTCAGTAATAAAAAATTTGTTCTCTTCTCCGTCTCTCAGAACAATAAGTTTCTGTTTTTCCTGTTTGCTGTTTATGGGCATCCTACTCCATCTTGCCGTGCTAAGTTATGGGAGCATCTTCATCAACTCAATACTGTTATTTCTTTCCCTTGGGTTCTGATTGGCGATTTCAACGCCATTCTTTATTCTTATGAGAAGAAAGGGGGGGGGGGGTCTCCTAATCGAACTGGAGTATGTCGGCAATTTTCTAATTGATTTCAAGACACTAATATGATTGACTTGGGGTACAAAGGTTCTGATTACATTTGGCGTAGAGGTTGTAATTGGGAGAGACTGGATAGAGGTATTTGTAATTCTCGCTGGAGGTTGGCATTTCTGGAAGCTGATGTGACCCATCTTCCTCGGATTCACTCTGATCATTGCCCCTTACTATTACAGACTTGTAGCTTTTCGCCTGCTCTAGCAAACAGACCTTTCCAATTTCTTGCGGCTTGGTTAACTCATGCTGAGTTTAGTGAATTTGTGAAGAATAGTTGGGAGCCCCATTCTCATCTTTCTTATTCTCTCTCAAAATTGACTGATAAACAGAAAGCTTGGAATTCTGAAGTGTTTGAGATCATTTTTTGAATTAAAAACAAGTTGTTAAACAGGATTGCTTCTGTGGAATGTGCGTTGGATACACGCCCATCAATTGTTTTGATGAACACTTATAATAAGCTCAAGGCTGAACTAGATACCATTCTTCACAGGGAGGAACTCATTTGGATGCAAAAATCTCGCAGCGAGTGGATTAAATGGGGAGATCGCAACACTGCCTTCTTTAACATGAAAACTGTTAAAAGAAGGAAGCGGAATTGGATTGAATTACTCAAGGATGAGGAAGGAAATTGGGTAAGTGACCAGGCGGCTCTTCAGAATATGGCTTTGTAGTTCTTTAGTAGATTGTACAGAGATGATGTAGCCCTCCAGCCCACTTATCCTATCAGAGGAAGTTTTCCTGTTTGTGACCATACTACTGTGGAACTTCTTACCAAACCTATTGGTGATGAGGATATTAGACGAGCACTTTTTGATATGAAGCCTTGGAAAGC